>CM046880.1:573330676-573930676 GCA_025667525.1 Glebionis coronaria
GATAGAGCCAATTATAAGTTCGGTATTCTTTTGTGAATTTATGTGAGTTAATTATGAGCCTATTCTCCCATCGCTTGCTAATAATTTATCTTGTTAATAAATAAGGTTGTACGATTTGAAAAGTTACTTAGCTTCTAGCCCAAGATCGTTTAAAAGTTGCTCAGTATGGATTAGAGTTCATAGCCAAGGCATAACTTATTGAAGCGGGATGCGAAGATTGGCGAGTCCAAAAAGGCCCTAACAAGGCATGAGGGCTATATTTTGTTGCTAAAGATCCAAAGTGATATGAAGAATCATTTATCGAAAATCAATATGAAGGATCGAGACACACGACGAAAAGCAAATACTCCCCAAAAGTCATGGAGAAGTGTATCCGAAAAGACCCTAACAAGGTATGAGGATAAAAAGATCCAAGTCATAAAAGGAGGCGGATCGTTGTATATCAAAGTCCAAAATAAAGATTGGAGAAAAATGAAGAAGTCGTGGTCCAAGTATGAATCTCTCAAAACTTCAAGTGAAGAAATTCCATTATGAAGAGAAGACCATAATTTCATGAACGTCTCTCAAGGTTTGAAGTATGAAGTCGCTGCCAAATATCGGTCCGAGAAAGGTCTCAAATCGCGAAGCGAGTTATGCCAACATGTGAACTTTATGAGGTCCCGAGAAGCAGTTTTAAAAGATTTTGTCCTTTAGCTAACTATTGATTAAATCGTTCACTTTATTTTCAGACTTAATAACTATCAAAATAAGTCAACAATGCATCCTCGTGATCATTCAAGACAACAATAAAATATAAGAGATACCTCTAGGAATAAGGGAGTCTAAGTGAGTAATTGGCCCACATGAGTTCGTGATAGTTTACTAACTTATAATAACAATGATCTCGTTTTTAAGCTTGGTTTGGAAAAAGTGAAAACTTGAGGATGATGATTATTCATAACATTTCCAAAACCCAAGGTATGCTTTTGATTTCTTTATTCTGAATGTTTTTAATTTTCTATCTCTTTAATAAAGGCCAACGTGGATTGATTGTGATGAAAAATGTAAACTTGCTTTGTAACTAATGCATTGCATGAGGACATTGCAATGGTCAAGTGTAGGGGATTTGATATGTGTGTAAACACACATCTTTTCTACCACTTAATTACAATATTAACCGGACCAAAACGTGTATTTTATGTCTTTTATGTCGGAATTATGCGTGGTTTGTGTTTTTGTTGTGATTTAGGACGAAAAGGAGAAAAGTGGAGAAAACACGGGAATTCACGGGCATTTACGGACTTTTATTGAAGAAAAAGATGAAAGACGAAGTCAAGAAGTCAAGAGTGCAAAAAGAACGGAAGTCCAAGACCAATTCTGAAGATTTATCGAAGAAAAAGTCAAAATACGGAAGTTTATCAAAAGCCGAAGAATTCAAGTCTATTTTATTGAAGAATTTAAAGACGAGTTCAAAGAAATCCCGAAGCCAAAAGTCCTTTAAGTCCAAGTTTAAAGAAGATTAGAAGAATAAAGGACTAATGATGCAATTAATGAAGATTAAAAGAAGGAGGGACTTAATCTCGCAATTAAGAAGAAATGAAGGAGGGGAGGAAGCTTCCTAATCCTCCCCTATATATAGATTAGGATGATAATCATTTCTTTCTTGTTGGCTAAGTGTGACAATTAGTCTTCCACCATTTAATTACCTTGTCATTTAAATACTTGTCAATTTAATTACCTTGTCTTGCACCTTAAATTCATTTAATTTCAAGTAAGTTTCCATTTAATTCTTGTCAATCTTTACTTTATCTTGTTAATCTCTCATCTACCTTTCTAAATCTTTGATTTTTATGTTTATGTTTGTGTTCATGTTCATGCTTTTATTTTGATCAAGTGGGTTTTTGATTATTGTGGTTAAATTTGTTAGTTTAATTGATATAGATTGCTTATTTATGATTGTTTGTTGTTTCGTTATTAGTTTATTTAAATCGTTTGGTTGATTTTGGTTAAATTTGTGTTTAGATCATTGTTATTGTTATCCCTTGTTCTTCGGGGAGTTTTTTTCTGTTTCTTTTTTCCCAGGAAAAGTTCCGACTCAAGAGAGGGGGTTCTTTCATTTGGATCTCCAAAGTTCCGAACCAAGGGGTTTCATCCGGAACATTCAAAGTTCCGGATCAAGAGTGTTCATTCGGAACTCCAAAAGTTCCGAGTCAATACTTCCGAACGAAAGTTCCGACTCAAGCATTTGTTCATTCGGAACTTAAAAGTTCCGGATCAATATACTTCATTCGGAACTCAAAAAGTTCCGGATCAAGGAGATTCATTCGGAACTCAAAAGTTCCGGATCAACTTAAAAGTTCCGGACGAAGGACAAAGTTCCGAATCAGCCAGATCTTCCGAACCAAGTTCCGAGTCAAGAGTGTTTCATTCGGAAGAAGTTCCGGATCAACATCTTTTGTTCATTCGGAACTTAAAAGTTCCGAATCAAGGGCTAAGTTCCGGATCAAGCTAGTTCATTCGGAAGTTTTGAACTTCCGAATCAAGGGTTCTGTAAGTTAAATTTCAGTCTTTTATTTTCAAGCTTTATTTTTCCCGCCTTTATTTTAATTGCACTTTAAGTTTATTTGTCTTAGCTTTATTTTAGTTTTGCCTTAGTTTAAGTTTTAGTCACGTTTTAAGATTGCCTTAGGTAGATTTAAGTTTACGTCATTTACTTAAGTGCCCTTTAATTTCAGTCACGTTTTTAAATACTTGCACTTTATTTTAATTAGACTTAGATTTACTTTAATTGCACTTTTACTCTAAAGTTTTGCACTTTTAATTTTAAAAACTACAACGACACATCTTTGTTCCACCAAAATAAAACTGAGTCACATAGAGAACCTAGATCAATTCGATTAGACACACGACAAAGAACTTTAATTTTCTTACTAGGTAAAAGCATAGTTATCAATAGTACTCT
The DNA here is from genome assembly GCA_025667525.1 of Glebionis coronaria. Classification (NCBI taxonomy): domain Eukaryota; kingdom Viridiplantae; phylum Streptophyta; class Magnoliopsida; order Asterales; family Asteraceae; genus Glebionis; species Glebionis coronaria. Next base: position 573,333,618 of record CM046880.1, read on the forward strand.
CATCAAGGTTCGTTCTCAATGATTTCTGAGCAAATCGCTAGAAATTCGATGCGAAGCGAGGATCTTGATAAAGATGTTCGATACCGGCACACTATGTTTACATAACTCTTTTGCTTTTATCATTATCGGGAATGATATTAGCAGATTTGGTCAGTATGTCGACGATGACCCAAATCGAATCAAATTCAGATGATGACCTTTGCAATAGCTAAACGTTTACTAATGTATGAGGCGATGTCTGCCTTCATAATTTGTCATTAGTACAACTTCTTTAGACAAAGATACTTCTAGTCATAAATGACATAAATAGAATACTTATACTTACAAATTCCAGCATAACTATATCTCACAATCTTCCATATTTAGACAATTACAAACGGCCTTTTAAATATTTAACGTTACCGGCTTCTCAATTCTAATGGTTCACATTAGCCGCGAACCACTTTTTATTATCTATATTATCCTTTTTACAATCATCGGCTATTTTTAAATTGTTCGGAAATTTTATTTTGCACCTTCATTATTAAGGAACATGTTCTAATTGGTTCTTTATCTTTTATACATAATGTGTCAGTAATTACGTTCACTTTCCTGGTGAAATAAATATCATAACCGTATTTATTCAAAATTCTTTCTTTATATTTTCTAAGTTTTAGTTTCGTCTCAACTATCATTTTTATCAGTTTTGCCTAATCTGACGTTTTAAAGCGTCGATAATTATTACAACTAATTAAATAAATATTTAATTTTTATGAAACGTAAACACAAAAAGTTTTTAAATTTTCTCAGTTTGTCCAATTATATAAAGGTGTTCAAAATAAAGTTTGAATTTAATTAACACGATTTTTGTTGATTTATCGAAAATAATTAATAAGATTCGTAAATGTTCGAAAAACCTTTGTTTATACTTTGGTCAAAGTTTTCTTAGTTGAAAAGCAAAAATTGTCGTTTTAAGTTTTCAGGTTATGGTATAAATGGTTTTACTCAATCCTTCTTAAGTTATCTTGAGGTATACACAAACATTTACCCCTAAACAGAAGTTTAGTTAAATGGTTTGTGTATAAGGGAATAATCCCTTAAAATCCTTTGTTAAAACATTTGTCAAAACATATATATTTGCACTTTCTTTTTGTTATAACCCGAAGCCTTAATGGCTCTAATCTTTGAAAAGTCAATATAGATTCCATTATCTATTAATCACTTAGTCAAATAATGTAAAGGTTTAAGTCTTAAATCACATGTTAATTATTCAAGGTACATGTTTTTATTGTTCGGTCAACTCAGGGCAATCTACAAATAATTATTAACTCATTCTTATTCTTATAAACAAACAAATGGTCCTTAATGATCGCAAGCATGAATTTATCAAATTACAGCCTACACACGTGATTCACCAAATTTATAAATGCTACATGTGTATTAGGTAATCCAAACGTCACCACATGAAACTCATAATGTTCATTATAAGTACCGGATGTAGTGATTGGAATACATAATCTCTTTCACAGACGCGAAGTTGATGATAACCATGTCGTGGATCAAATTGCTAGAACCTTGTAAATGATCGAACAAATCCTCCATTTCGAGTTATGGATATCGTTTTCGATTGTCAATTTACTCAGTTCACAGTAATCTATAAATATAAGGAATGATAACACCATAGCTCTTCATAATGACGAGCTTGGTAGAATAAAATCTTTCTCCGACAACTCTCTCAGTTGTACGGTAATTCCTTTAATTCAGATGGTGCTGACGTACAGTGCACAAGCCACAGGTGCAGCACCGGAAATATAATCAATACTAATTTCAACTTGCCTTAATGGCAAAAGTCTAGGTAATTTACCAACAAATACTTCCTAAAGTTTCAGATAAAAGAACATCTTTTAATAAATTCATATTAGGTTCTTCTAGATTACAATACCTATAACTAGTTCATAACCATTCACGGTAAAATTTCAAGTCTAAATGCAGGATATGGTCATCCGTCAAGAATTATTTAGATCACTTTTGATAATCAACAACTTATCTTTTTGGGAATTCTACTCGAGTTCCCATCAATTAAGACAATGTCGTCATGTCATAATCAATCAATCCATTCTACTGGCACCATCAACTTTCCAGTTTCATTGCCGTCGATAAGATGTGAACTTCTCAAAAGACTAATAATAACTCATAATCCTTCACAAATTCAGGGATATATGGAGACATAACTACCATTAAAAGAGTAAGGTCAACGCAAAATCTATGCGAGAGAATTTCAAATCAGGTACAGACGAAAACATTTAATGAATATGAATATATCCCATGTTTTCATAATTTGAGTACGCATTTGAAAGCTCCTCGGATCGTTACCCAGGTCATTCAAATGAAATCAAATCATAAGAAATGATAAGAACGTCAATACATCCAGTCGGGTATCAACACTCGGTAATCAGATACTTTTCCTAAGAATCTCACTACAGGAGAATTGGACAAGAAAGAATTGTCAATTGTCAAATAAGACAATTTACACAGGTGAGTAAATTCGACTCAGAAGAATAGATTCTACAGGCACATATGTAGGTGTCCCTAGCACTATGTCCTTATTTTTCACTTCTCGCAGATCTCATAAAATTTAATCTTTCACAATCTTCAAAGAAAATGTAGTGTTTATTCATTAGTTTTATGGTGACTACTAATCAGCCTTGCATGGTCACTTCCAAATTGTATGTAGGCGCGCAACTATATACAATTTCAAGATTAACGATGCAATACTCAGTTCGTCAAAACTTTATCATCATGTTTATAATAAAAACATTTACATGCTTAATTCTTAAATAAGAATCAAAATAAATTTACAAAGATTTTCCTTGTTATGAAAACAATTAAGTTTTCCAAAGCGTCTCATAAACAACTTCATTTTGATATCAATCACTTATAAATCTCACTTTGAATAATCCTTATTGTGATGAAAATTCAATTTTTCTCAAGGGATACGATTTTGTCTTATAAATACAATGAGTGATCTGCAAAAGAGTGATGAAAAGTTGTTCACCAAGAACTAACTATAATGTATCAGGAAATGAGCTTAGCCAATTAATCATGAGGTTCATGACTTCGATGGCGCTCAAAAAGAATAATTCACAACGTAACTCAATTCGAGATGAGTACTTGTTCAATGGTTGCATCACTAATGCGAGCATTAGGAAGAAGCAATAAAAGATAGATAACATCAATACATGTAGAATTTAGTAATCAAAGGTAGTCTTTCCATTAATCACAAACAAGTCAAAATTGTACCGTAACACATTACGTGTCACTATGTCATACAATTCTCAGAACTCATCCTACCAACTGATATCTCAGTTAAGTTAGGGATTTTTAAAAGATACCACAATGAATACTAATCTACAAGAGTCATTAGGTGTTCCACATGTCCCGGAAGATCCATTGGTCCCAATTCAGAAGAAGATTTCTTCAATTTATTTCTTGGACACTGGGCATCCTTGTTAGTGGACAATGGCCTAGGAACAACCCTTAACACAAACCTACAATCAATTAAAACCTTAATATTCAATCACAGAACTTAACGACTTATATTAACAATCCTCATATTCCATACGGGTTAAATTTTACTTCATTCAAGTTCCAACCAATTTTATACTCAATCCGATATCCTACTTCATTTTCCAATACTTTCAGCCTTATTTATAAACCTTAAAAGGGCAATAAAAGCTCGATATGAATCAACACTTAATTTCCAATCCTATATCTCTTACAACAACAATTATCAAATGAGTCACTAGCATGAAATGACTTGATCATTCAACTAGATTTCTCGGAAAGGTATTAGTGGCATGAGGCTTTTGGGTAATGGTTCCAATGACAGCCTTAAGTGCAACATTCACCCTTTCGATTTCAATTTAAGAATTGGATGACAACGAATCAGATGACATCTTTCCAGGTGATAACGTTTTGTCAAACTCCACTCTATAAGGAAAGATCGTCATGACATCGATATCAGATTTAATTTCGCCAATTCTTTTTCAATATAACAATCAACTAATATCTACATTTCTATGAATATCAACCATTTGTTGGGATCATAAATATCCACAACCTGGTTTAGATCTAGGATAGCTAGAATTCCTACGAGAATAGCTTCGATTAATTTACTAGGGGATTTAGGGTTTCTTGTGACAATCGACGTCGTATAAATACCTCGTATAAATATCAAAATAATCATCAAACAATCATGTAATCAAATTACATCATATATATAATCCAAGTTATATATAAATTAAAATAACACTTCTCAGTCTGGCCTTGTCGGTAACTCGGGAATTCTTCGGCACCGTTATAGTCAAAAGATTTTTAGACATTTTTAGAAAAATGTTTATAATTAAAAGATTTTGAAATGTTTTATTCAAAACCTTGGTTTTAAAAATCTTTCGTTCTCTATAACGAGAGCTCTGGTACCAAACTGTAACACCCCTAAATTTATACAACTCAATACAGCGGAAGACTAGTTGGTGTTACGGGTTAGCACATTACTCACATCATAGACAACGCATAAAAATCGTGTCGTTTATTAATAAAGCATTTCCATTCATAAATATCAAAGTTACATAGGTCCCAAGTCATTACATTTCATACAAGTTTTACAAAGCATTTGAATGGAAATTATTGTTTAAGTGCGGGCCATGAATTCTTGTTGTCTTCCCGAGAATTACCTTCAAGTACCTGAGATAAAACATGTTAAAAGAAAAGGTCAGCGATAACGCCGAGTGAATTCATAGAGTTTAATAAAATCCATCAATATAATATCAGTATAAAATTATTACTGAAAATCATTTTGTACAAATCATTTTAATAGGCCATAAAATAGCCAAAGTCATTTTATACAAATCTTCATCAAAATCATAATATAGGTGTTTGCCTTAAAAATCATTATACGAGCCAATGTCGTAAAAACATCATACAATACGTCTTATGACGTTGTAAGAAAATAAAAACCGTTATATAAATATGGTTATGAAAACCAAAACACGAAAATAATAACAATAGTATGACCCTGTATTGCTAGTCAGGCAATACATCGTAATTCGGTGCGTCTAGTAGTATTTCGTTAGTTTGGATTATTATAAGCCGCATGACATTGTTACCTTACTAAACCAACAACGGGTAGCTAACCCGATACTCAATTTGCCCATCTAAAGTAGCGTGTCGTCACAAAGGTCACGCTATGGAAATCTTCTCATACATAAATTCGCTTACCAATCAATGTGGCACGACGGGGATCAACCGTCAAGGCGCGAATTGGGGTGATCGTCCCCAAATAGTACTATTATATGCACAAGCGTCTACCAAATCCCGGTAGTTCACAATTCATGCTAATGGGAATTTTAGTGACATAACCTAACTTTAATAATCCATTTTATTTCATCTATCGGGTCCTTTAATCATTTATCAGGTCATACAATCGGGTCATTCAATCATTCGGGTCCAAATCAATAAACAAACAATTGGGACAAATGGTGTCCTATTTTATAAAAACTAACATGTTATCTCCCTCGCGGGTTTATAAAACATTTCATAAAAACATTTAAAAGAGTGCGAGGCTATGAACTCACGTTGATGTGGGAAGGCGGGTTATCGGCAATTCGAATGTACGGTACGTGCTTCAATCACGGAAACCTAGACAAATAACACTCGTCTTAGACTCTTGTCCAATGACTTTATAAAAATAACAATTATGTATACATATGATGATTATATATATATATATATATATATATATGATGATCAAGTGGGTTTACATATTCTCGTGTACTCATTTTAGTGTTATATGTCGGTAACTTTTATACCAGTTTACTAGTTTTACCTATTTACGTGTTTTAAGTCCAATAACTTATTATAAGTTCTTTAAATTGTATTAATCCATGTTATACTTATATTATCAGTATCTACACTTTACAAGTTGGGTCTAAATGGGTTAAGCCCAATAAATAAGTTTATAAGTGTTTTAGTCTATTTTGTCCAATTATTAGTCCAATATGCTTAGTTAGCTCGTTAATGTCCGTATGTCCTATAGTTCGGGTTTTATCGGTTTCTACTTGTTATATATGTTTATATATCAGTATATGAGTTTTATAAAGTTTACATTAGACGGTTTTGAACGTCTAAGTTTTAATTGGCGAAAAACGTTAATTTTGCGGTAATAGCCGAAAAAGTCGTAAAAATCAAGTTTATAGTTTTTATTACTTATAAGTATTATTGCATTACCATTTTTATAATTTATACACTTATTTAACCTTTTACATATTCATATAAAATCCATAAGTTAGTGGGTTTTTATTTTACATTTTATACAATATAATTTTGAGTGCTTATATAATAATAATAAACATTAATTCTCAAAATCTGATTTTTATCTTCATCTTCACCAAAACTGCCATATCTATAGTTATATATGGAGATAGAAGCTCAAATTTTTATCACATAAACTACATGATATGTTCTTCATTTAACTCTTCTGTAGCTACTGTTAAATCATCCTCTAAGTATTTTCTAAAATTCGTCCAAAACAGTGAACTCAGATTTGTACCTTAAACTTGTTTTGATCATATCTCACTCATTACAATGATTCCATTGCATGGCCAACTCTCACATGTGTACAAGACCCATAGCTTACTGTAAATCCATTCTACTTCATCATTTTATCAGTTCATGACATGTTTCTTTATTGTTTTATACAGCCATCATTTTTAAGCAAGATTTTAGCCTTGTTCATTATAGTTTTTCACCTTTTTAATCATGTTTATCAACACCAAATCCCCACACAATACTTTTATCATCATATAATCATCATATACATATACAATAGGAAATAAAATACATGATTACATAGTAAAAATAACAAGAGGATGAGGATGACAATCTTTATACCACCAAGTTGATGTAGGTTATGATTTGGACATGGATTTTGATGGAGAAACTTGTGGATAACCATGACCATCTTCAAGACCACCATGCTTCATGAACTCCTTGTGGAAAATCAGCCCCAAGACACCATGAAAACTCCTCCATGGATGTTATAATCACTACCATTCAAGAGAGCTTCAAGAGGGCTTCAACATATGTAGAAATAACATGAGGTTTTGTGGTTGATTTTGATCAAATGAGTGTTTATGGTGAGGATATGGATGGAAAGATGAGAGGAGATGAGAGAGTTGTAGGTTGTTTTGCATGGAGTAAAATGAAGATAATGGTTTGTGTGAGTGGTTTTGACTAGTGTTGGTGGGTTAAGTTAGCTTCAAAATGAAGCAAAGTTACATGTGTAGCTTAGTTAGCTTACACTTGACACATCAAGTGTGTTGTGTACTACTTAGGCCGGTTTGAGTGGGGGTGGGGCAAGTGTCCCACTTGTCTCATCCCCATTAAATTACGGGTACTCCTCGATTCTAGTTTCCTCGATTTGCGTGCCCTCGGGTCGTTTTACGAAAAACGTTTTTATAAATTATGAATCAACGGCACAAAACGAATCTAATAAAAATTGTCTCATCAAAAACGGAGTTCGAAAACGTAAATACGTAATCCTAGGGTTTCCGGTTTAGTCGTAAATGACGTTAAAATAAAATCGTAAGTCCTAATCTCTTCTCGTAAATTTGTGAGTTTATGAACCAACACAAATTTAAAACTCCAAAATAATATTCATGAACAAATTTATTTTCTGAAATGTCGGACTGTCACCAAAGACGGTGTATGTAAACGTAAGCACGTAACGTTGAATTCTCCGGTTTAAACGTATTCGACGCTACTTCAAGACGTAAATCCAAATTACTTCCCAAAAATAAGTGAGTTCATATTGTAACATTAAAATAATGTTTTCAAATAAATATTGAGAATAAAATATCAACTATAAATTGACGGATTGTCACATAATATCATCCACATATACCTGAACCAGGATGATGTCTTTGGCATTCCTCTTAAGGAACAATGTTTTGTCAATAGTGCCTCTTCTGTAGCCATGCTTCAACAAGAAAGTAGATAGACGCTCATACCACGCTCTAGGAGCTTGATGAAGTCCATAAAGAGTTTTGACAACCTTGTAGACTTTCTTAGGATGAAGTGGATCCACAAAGCCCTTAGGTTGAGTGACATATACCTCTTCGTCAATCTTGCCATATAGAAATGCACTCTTGACATCCATCTAAAATACTGTAAAGCCAATATAAGAAGCAAAAGCCAAAAACAGACGAATGGCTTCAATACGTGCAACAGGAGCAAAAGCTTCATTATAGTCAATGCCTTCAAGCTGAGTGTGACCCTATGCTACTAGTCTTGCCTTATTTCTCACCGCAATACCCCTTGCATCTTTCTTGTTTTTGAGAATCCATTTGGTACCAATTGTTGTCTTCCTATCTGGTAGATCAACTAGGATCCAAAAATTCTGAAACAAGAATTGTCACATCTCCTCTTGCATAGCTTCCACCTAACTTTGATCCTTAAGAGCATGTGAGACAGACCTAGGTTCCACCTGTGACAGAAAACAAGCAAACAAACAGTGAAGAAAATATGTGTGATTATTTCGCTTTTGGTCTTTAATGTAGCTCACAAGAGCATAATGACCAGAAGTAGCTTTCTTATGCATGTCGCGAGTCTTGACTGTATAACTAGGATCTCCTATTATTTGAGTAGTAGGATGCACTTTATGGATATGTTGAATAGGAGTAGGAGCTACTTCTACTTCTGGTGACAAGTTAGTAAGATCCCCAACAATGCCATCATTATATGAGGCAGAGTCAAAAATGTCGTCTATTGGTTGCTTATGAATATCATCCAGCTTAGTGGAAGACTTCTTTTGATAGTTTCCTAGGTCAGAAGGACCAGAGAACCTAGTTGTGGAAGTTGGATCACTAATAGGGCTTCCATTAGGAGTTGAACTTGCACTAGGAGTAACAATAGGGTCACTAGGAGTAGATGGTACAGCAGGAGTATCCAAAGGAAACTTAAAGCCTCCTTGGGTAGCTGCAGTAGTAGCATCTTGTTGTTGCTTAAGCAGTGTATCAAGAGCTCCTTGTGAGTCCATAATGTCTGATGAAGTAGTACCAACAGGAGTAGTAGTGTTGTTCGGAGCGACTGTGGTGGAATAGGATGGTATGACGAAAATGTCATCATCCTCATCTGAGTTTGAAAAGCTAGTAGTAGCACCTGCACTAGAAGACCCAAATACTTGTGGACCTACATTTTGGTTAGTTTTGAAACGAAAATATCCCAATGAGTCGCTGAGATAGTCAAGATCAAAATACCATTCAAGACCTTTGCCTTGAATGTTTGTCTTCTCCTTAAAATACTTGAGATTGATAGTTTCAATGACACGCTTGGCAGTGAGATTGTAGACCCTATAGGCTCTCGAGTGAGCTGAATATCCCACAATGTAGCCTTCATCCGCCTTGCCATCAAATTTCCCCAAATAGTCACTAGTGTTGAGAATGGTGAGAGGACTGCCAAATGGTTTCAAATGAGTAATGCTTGGGACTTTGGCTATGAGTATCTCATAGGGAGTCTTCTTATGTGGATTGGTAATGGAAACCCTATTCAACACATAACACGCAGTGTTTACAGCTTCTGTCGAAAACATAGTTGGAAGCTTGGAATCAGCAAGCATGGTTCTTTCAGCTTCTATAAGGGTCCTGTTTTCCTTTCTGCAACACCATTCTGTTGAGGAGTCTTGGCAGCACTATAATCTCTTTTGATACCTTTTGAATTGCAAAGTGCTATGAGGTCTGCATTCTTGAACTCAGTTCCATTGTCACACTGAATACCTTTTACCTTTTGGACAACTAATTTTCAATGAGGGCAATGAAGTCTTTGAGAATGAGGTAGGTCTCACTTTTGGCAACCAAAAAGATGAAAACCTACTATAACCATCAGTTACCACAAGACAATAGTGTTTATGGTCAATGCTCCTAATAGTGGTAGGACCAAACAGATCCATATGAAGTAATTGCAATGGTTCAGTTATTAAGTTGAGAGTAGTAATGGCTTTGAAGGATGCTTTGTGTTGTTTGCCTTTGCTGCAAGCATGGAAATTGATGTCATTCTTGAAAGTTTTGGGAGGTAAACTAGAGACCAAGTTCATATTAGCCAGCTTGTGAATGGTCTTGAAGTTTACAAGCCCCATCCTCATATGCCATTTTATGGCTTCATCTTCTGATGCTTTAGCAACCAAGCAAGCTAGTTTACAAATAGGATTAACTTCATTCAACATGATATTGTAGATGTTATGTCTTCTTGGGATTTTGAGAAGAACTTGAGAGTCATCCGGTAACTTAAAGTCTTTGGACGGCACCAAGCAATCAGTATCCATAAAGAGGACAAACTGCTTATTGTCACAAATCTGAGAGACAGAGATCAAGTTGAAGTGTTGAAGTGCTTCCACATAGTAAACCTGCTCAAAATTAAGGTTAGGGGTCTGAATAGTTCCTTTGCCAGAGATCCTTCCTTCACCGCTACCAAAGTACACCTTCCCGCCTTGAAATGGTACAAAGTTAGTCAAAAGTCCTTTATTCCCTGTCATGCTCCTAGAGCATCCACTATCTACAATTCTAAGAGATGGATCTTGGTATGGATGAATCTACAATAACAAAAAAATATGCAACAGTTAGTGTCTTAAGGGGACCCAAACCATTTCTGGCTTGAGTCTGCCTTGTGGATCATTTTTAGATAGCCATGGAGATTGATGAGATTCACTGTTGTTCTTGTGGTACCTACGCATCATATGGGTGTTATTTTGTGACCAAGAACAACCTGCTGAGGGCTTAATAGCAGAAACCAAATTTCCCAATCCAAAATGCTTTTGGTTTGTAGTAGCAGCATAATTCTGATTAAAATTTTGAAAATAATTGTTGGTTGGTCTATTAGGGTTACATGCATTGCTTCTCCAAGTAGTAGAAGCTGAAGGAGAGGTCCTTCTAGTAGAAGGATAAGATTGGGTACATAGATTTAGTCTTCTAGAAGCAAAGCTCACACCAATAGGAGCAGCTCCTGGTGGACCAGGAGTACCATAAGAGTGATAGCCAAGAGGCTTTTGATCATAAAAATCACAATCTTTAATCAAATGAAATTTACTACCACAAACAAAGCATGTTTTAAAAGACCTTTTATTCAAATGACATTGTTTTGAACTGCTATTCTTATTACAAACAACTCTAGGAGAATCAACATTCCTAGAATTCAAAAAATTAGAATTAAAAACAACGAAAGTATAAGCAGTAGCAACTCTCTCATCACTCATCCTAGCATTAGAAGCAACAGTGTTATTTGGCTTGGGACTCGAAGGACTTGACTCTTCACTTGAATCACATGATGCATAGTCACTTGCCTTGTCACTGAAAGTACAAGAGACAAAGTCATTAGTATTAGTAGAGCTTTTGGGAGACTTATGCATTTGTGATCCATTTAAGTCTTTATGCATAGATGTGGGCATATATGTTCCTGTAAGAGGTGGAAGAACAACATGCATTGCTGCAGCTGGTTTAAACCAATGTAAGCAAACAATTTTTAGGACCTATGTAATAGGTCCTAGCTTCTGGTAGCTTCTTACGACATCAGCAACAATGGATCTGCGCATCTTCTTGGAAAAGAAGCTGATACAGGTTATCAAGGTACATACGGATGATAATGTTGTTGATTTGTTGACTAAAGCGTTTGATGGTTCAAGGTTTAACCACTTGGTGCTTCACATTGGTATGGTCAATCCTTAAGGTCTAGGATTGAGAGGAGGCAAAGCCTAAGGGGAGGCTTCTTCTGCTCCTAGTGGCACTCTTCTGCTCCTAGTGGTCCAAATCCCTATTTATCCACTTGTGTTTGGCTTCTAGTATCTCTTCGGGTTACTGTTCATTATGTTGACTTTTGTTGACCACTCGCTGCTCCTAGCGTTGACTTCTAGCCGTTTTAACTTTCAGTCAACGCAAGTTACTTCTGGTACCCATATTTGTATATCTTTGGTAACTATGATTATCTATTAATTGATTAAAGGGCAAGTGGTTACTCACCATTAATGCCTTAACTTGGAAAGGGCAACCCTCATAATTAGGGGTCAATGAACATTTTTTCCTCACCATTATTTATGGTCAATGGGATCATTTAACCCAATTATCATAACTTAAACACACACGCACACACACACACACACATTCGCTCCTACCCTAAAGAATCTTCTTACATTCACTTGTCAATCATCAATCATCACCAATGGCTGCTCTTCAGTACAAATCTGATCAGAACAAGGTCGCTTACCTAGGTGAAGGCCCCAAAAGGGAGGAGTTCTTAGACATCTTGGAGTTCGTCGAGGCATCTAATCTCAAGTATGCATTAACTGTTTGCCCAACTGTGTATGACTCTGTCATTCGCCAGTTCTAGGCTACTACTAACACGCACGAGGTTTTGGGTCGCCTATGGAGCTCCATGACACTATTGATGGTCTCTCCTATGTGGTGACTGAAGCCTCCATCAGGTCTGCCCTTCATCACCAAGATGAAGATGGCATTATTCTCTCCCCAATGCGGAGGTTTTGGATGGGATGGCTGCCATTGGGTACAATCATGAGGGAAATTCAATTTTCAGAAAAATTGTTTTTCACCTCAATGGAAGCTTCTTGTTCACTTCTTGATTCAATGCCTGAGTCCCAAAGCTGGGAGTTGGGATGCATTTCCCATCTCCCTTGCTACTGGTTTGATTTGTATTGGCCAAGGTCGTAGGTTTAACTTCTCTCGTTATTTGCTAGATGGTTTGGTAAGCAATCTTAGTGGTACTGGTTCGAAAAAGAAGTTTCTCATGTATCCTAGGTTCTTACAACATATACTTATGTGTTTGCCTAGAGATAGGAAAGAATATGTGCCTTCTAAACTCACTCCTAAAGTGTATGCGAATATGAAGCTTGGATATCTTGGTCCTGAAAGGCCCTCACTGCTGCTATGCTGGGCCTTGCCCAAGGGGGTCCCAATGTGGTTCCTCTGGCTGATCAAGCCGAGGAGGAACCTCAGTTGGTTGATGATCCTATGGAGGAGGAGGTTCTTGCTGATGGGGTACCTCATGTGGAGGTTGAGGAACCTGCTAAAGAGGTGATGGTAGAAATGTCATTTACCTCAAAGGATACTTCTTCTGCTCACCCACATGTGTCCCCATTTCTTGATTCTCCCCCTCCTAGTCCATTTCACCCTTCTGCTAAGGAGCCTTCTAACTCTCATGATCCTAAGGCTGACCAATCATTTGCTTCTGGTCCCAATGAAGCATCCCCCAAACCAAGTCCTCTTGGTAGGGAAGCTGAGGAACCTGTTACTCTCACTTCATTGCTTGCTTTAGTGCACAGGTACTATGAGAAGATGCCATCTTTCGCCCACCTCCTCCTGTTGTTCAAACTCCACTCCTAGGACTGCTCCCACTTCATCCTCTGGTGTTAATGAAGAAGTTACATCTGGTATTCCAACTTCTGATGGGGTACTTCTGTTGTTCCCTCTAGTCCTTCTCCAAAGGTTGATCCCACCCCTTCTTCTCATGATGAAGCTACGACTACCCCTGCTGTTGATCCTACTCCTCCACCGGTTTCTGAACCAACCCCTACACCACTTGTTGATGAAGTTGCTACTGATCCCAAGATTGTTGATCTGACCCTTCAGGATGGTGATCACCCTTCTCCTTCTGCTGCTGCTGCTACTACTGTCAAGGTCAAGGAGGAACCCTCTCCTTCTGCCCCCACTCCTCGCTGGTCTATTCGCAAGAACAAGGCTCATCGGGGCAAGGATGTTCTATGGGAGAAGATGGATCCTGCCCACCTAATTGATACCGCTTCTGACAACGAGGATGACATCCCACTTGGCCGTGGCAGGATTGTGCATTGGGAAATTCAGCCATCCCCTATTGTTGCTGGTACATATACTCATATGATCAAGACTAGTGATGGCTACCACAAATATTTCTTTGGGCTGCAAAGTATCTTATATTGGGTAGAACGTCGTGATCTTATGCTTCTTTATGGATTGGTTGATGCTGCTATCCCTAAGTCTCCTAGTGTTGTCCCTAACTAGTTTGGTTTGGTCCTTTGGGGTAATTTAAAGATTATGTTGGATTGTCCCCCTTGTACTCCTAGTGCTGGGGTATGGAAGGAACATCCCCGCTGGGTCATTTCTAGGTAGAAGTTGTATGCTGGTTGTGCGGTGCATGTCTTGGAGTTAGAATTTGGTGCTTGTGTGTTTATGCTTGTGGATCTGGATCATCCACATACCATTGCTAGTATGGAAGCTATGTTGGAGTGTCACCTAGTGGTGTCAAATGCTCCTTCTGGTAATGAGTCTGCTATGGCCACCACCTTGGTTGAAAATATTCAAGCTCGGCTTCTTGCAGACAAGGTTGTTGCTTCTGGTCAGTAATTGGTATGTTGCTTCTATACTTTTGATTTCTTATACATTCTTTTCACCAGTATGTATAGTGATTGGTGACTAACATTTTCATTATTTTAAAAAAAACTTAATATTTGCTTATACTTTTCACATGTGATGGAAATTTCAAAACTTGTACATAATATAATATCTGCTTATAGTTTCCATCAAGAAATCTTTTATATCATGGACATTTCACACCTGAGTTGTTATGAGGTGTACTACTGGTGTTGGAATTCTTCCACACAGCAAATGGTGTTCAACTCACCATGTCTTGCAGACAAGAAAGAGTTGGTTCACCATGAGGGTACGGCTCTGGTGTGATTATCAAATCCGTTGATGGTTGCCAGTTTACCCAAAATTGGATGGTTTTCACTTGCCTTGGCCCTAGACTAAAAAGTGGCTAGTCCAAGGGGGTACGGCTCTTGGTAAAGACTTTCCTCAAATCCGTTGATAGATGTAATAGCTTGCTCAAAGCTATACGGTTTTCAGCTCACCGATGCTTTATTGCTAAGAGTTGGCTAGTCCGGAAGGGTACGAATTCTGGTAAAGACTTCAATCAAATCCGTTGACGGCTGTGGTGATTTGCCCAAAATCATTAGGGTACTCCCACTCACCATTGATTTACGTTCTAAGAGTTGGGTTGGGTTCTGGTCTCCTAGGGTGATGCTTGATTCCACCACAAAGACTAGCTAGACCAAGAGCGAGCAGCTACTTGGTAAAGGCTTATCAAATTTGCTCATGCTGTTGTGAAGATCCAACACGTGCAGATGTTTTCCAAGCTTTCAAGAAGCTTCTCATAGTTCTTAGTTGCAGCATACTTTGTGCATTCACTACTGATGGTTATTTGTTGCTTTGGTTATGCTACTTCAATCCTCAAGCTGCTGTTGCAAGATCTACCAAGAAACTTGAACTCAACCAGTCAAATTCAAGTTTAGGGGAGGATTCTTAGGACCTATGTAATAGGTTATTTGTAATAGATGAACTAGGAGGTATGTAGTTCCTCTTGGTCCTAGTAGTAGTAGGAGCAACACGTGCTCCTGGTCTAGTAGAAAGTCAAACAGTATTATTCTTAGTAGTTTGTTAGGATATACATGAGATATCTTAGGAAAGGATATGCATATCAGGAGTTACACGTTTTGTAGTTAATGGAATTTAGGTTCCCTTTTAGTATAAAAGGAACCCATTGGCAGAAGTGTTAGACACACCTTTCACCAGTATTCATTTCATATCAATAGTAGAAATCCTTAGAGAGGATCAAGTTATTTATCTAGTTATTTTGTTTCTTCTTGTTCCTAGTATTTTTATTCTGCACTAATACTTTGTATTTCATTAAGAGTCTCTTTATGAATAGACTTGTGATTACAGAAGTCGTTCACCATCCTTAACAGGCTGTAAGATCTACAACTAGTGGACCCAACATACTATAAATCATCTTCCTCGTAATTCTATTGTGAAAGAGTCAATTACGAACAGCCCACACGGTCAAGTTGACTACACATGCACTTTGATAGACGCGACTGTCCCCAAAGCATAGATCCATCAACTTTTGTGAGTGGATCATCACGGTACAAGCGTCACAAGATGGATACATCCATTACATACAACACTTCATAAAGTGAGAACAATGACACGAGGCACTAGGAATCTAGGTAGAAGCGCTATAGATGGGAGGATGAAGATTTATGGTTACCCTGCACAAGGAGGCAGACCTATTCACATCATAGATCTGTGAATTATATAACCCCAAAAGGACAAGGATGTCAACCGCCGTCAAGACTTATGATGGCACAAGAGATCTAGATTACAACTTGAAACTTTTTCAAGCTGCATGCCATATTGAACACTGGTTGATGCCTACGTGGTGTCACATGTTCAATTCCATTTAGATTGCCAACGCGTGCACGTGGTTTGATGAGCTGCCCAAGCGAAGCATTGAAAGCTTTGAACTGCCGCGCAAGGCTTTTCTAAGAAACTACACGCAACGAAAGAAGTACATTAAGAATCCAATAGAGATTCACCACATCAAACCACGGAAAGGAGAATCTCTCGACACTTTCATGTAGCACTTCAAAATGAGAGTGGTAATGTTAAAGGATCCCTCGAGATCACGGGGATCTCCAGCTTCATGCATGGAGTCAAAAATCTAGAGCTGACAAAGCGTTTGAAGGACAAAGTACCCAGAACTATGGGCGATATGATGGAGAGGACACGAGTCTTCATTCGCGGAGAAACCGCAGCTGCAACCAAGAAAAGGCTCAAGATCAGCCCAATGGGCAATCTACAAATCAGAAAACCGATTAACGTATCCAACAAACGGGGGGACGCAGACCTAATAAGTTCACCCCTAAAGAATGACCCCAAATAAAATTCTCGCAGCTGAAGGCACTAGCTTCCAAAAACCACCACCAATGTCAACTCCAATAGAAAAGCGAACTAGTAATAAATACTATGACTTCCACGGTGAAAACGGACATGACACTGATGAGTGCGTCCAAATCAAGAAGTAGATCGAGGAGATGGTGCGAGATGGGAAACTCTTGCATTTAATCAAGAAATCAAGGAAAAGGAGGACAAGCAAAAGAGCAGAAAAAAGAAGGACCGACCTAAAGATAAGGCGAGAACCATTTACATGAGTCGGGGCAGCAGGTCATAAGACAAAACATTAGCCAAAAAATTTCACGAACCAAGGAGATCTCATTCCCTCCCTTGGTAGTTGAAACATGGGTGGGCATACTACTCACCGCATGTATATCGGTGGAGGTTCCTCAGCTAAAGTCTTATATGAACATTTCTTCAAACAACTACAACCATAAGTGAGAATCCATATGATATCGACCACATCACCATTAACTGGCTTCAATAATGAATTCATATGGCCATTAGGAGAGTTACGACTGTTGGTCACGATATGAGATACCGAGCATTCAACAATAGCCTAGTTGAGTTTAATGATAATCCAATATCGCTCGTTGTATAACAGTAATATATGAAAGGCATGGATACTAGCGATTCGGGTTGTCCCAAGTACGACACATGAAATGATAAAGTTTCTAGTCTAGGGTGGTATTGTCACAATCTACAATACTGTAGTACCGTAAGTAGAGTACAAGGTCGTAACACATGCACCCAAATAGGTGTCAACATCAAACACGACTCCAGTCAACGTGTGTTCTCCCAAAGGAGAACCTTGACATCTTTTTTGGACAGTCATCTAACATGACTAGTGTGTTGCGGCCTATTACAGAGCATCAAGTAAAGAACTGAGAGGCACACCCTCGGGTAGGACAAAAGAAGTGAGACCAATCCCCGAGACGTAGCCAAGATACACTCTAAGAGGTTCTGAATCTGGAAAGTCAGGTTTAATGCGAGAAGTCCATTATCATGATTAGCTACCTAGCTCAGTCATGGCTACGACACAACTGGTGGTTCCCAATAGGTCGGTAGCACCGCAACCTAAAGATGAACGGATCATGTATTTATTAGCCATATATGGCGGGACCAACGCAGTCTGGATTACCGATCGAGACACGGCCCAAGTGACAGTCTACTTTATTAACGACTCACTACAAGACCTCTAGCTAAGATATAACCCATAAGGAGTGAAAGCACGCGTTGACTCATGTGTAGTACCAAACCAGGTACTAGGAAAATGTATGGCCAAGGAGGATAGCGTGACCCATTATTAAAAAAATTAAATCTTTGATAGATAGATTTACAAGATGGTAAGATCACACCTACCAATCCTGCACATTTAGCCAAACAAGTACCAGTAGAAATCCTAAAAAATAAGTCCTTCTTAGAAGAATAGATAATGATTTCCATAAAAAAAGGAAGTGCGTACTTGGATGACTCCTATTGTTGGATTCCTCACAGACGGAACACTTCCACTTGACGAAAGGGAGGCACGAAACGTTCGATCAAAGTTGCGGCAGTAAGAGGTCAGAAGTGAAGTGTTATGTAGGCGATCATTCCTACGACCGTGGTTGAGGTGCGTTGGACCACTTCAGGCGAATATTATGATGAGAGGGATCCAGAAGGGTCCTGCAGTATGCATGCGGGACCTTGATCACTGGTAGTAAAGGACCTGTGATCCGTTACTATTAGCCAACTATGTATCTCGATGCTCGCGAACTGATTAAAAAATGTAACGATTTTCAATTACATCTTCCAACGCCAAGAAATTGTTGGGGTTTACTTCGTTCCAACATGGTAATGATAATCAATCCTAGCTACGTACCAAATAATTGTTGTCGGATATCACTTGGAATCGTGTGATCACTTTCTAAAGTAAACTATTTGACCCTAATGCTTGGGTATCACGAATGCTTACTTAGGATAAGACCAAATATAGTTAGTGATTTAGGCACAAATCTCTAACCCTTTCGTTGTTATGTGTTTCTTGTTTTTTGTGTCTTCTCATACAATGTTAAGATTACCTATTTATAGGTGAAGTACTCCACATCTGGTCAATGGTATTAAGAGGATTTAACGGCCCATTAACTCCTCTTAATATGCTTCATAATACCAGGTCCTAGTGGTTACAAGACCAATTTAAACGTGGTCTTTAAAGCACTTGAATTGGTCAAAGACCGTTACAAGTATTTATGTTAAGCTCCAGCATTAGTCTATCCTTCAGTCCCACTGAATCATCAGCAAACCCTGAAGGGTGTTCCTACTGAAGCCTTCAGTACTGAAGAAGACTATTGAATATCTTGAGTCCAGAGTTATACTCTCTGAAGTCTAAACATTTAACTCACTACTGAACAACATATTAACCACTATAAGAGTCAGGGTGTTCAGGGACTTATGGGTGTGCACTCCGTACCTCCTTACCCATTCACCAGTATGAACTAAACCCACAATTGAACTATACTAGGTTTTATGCCCGCGCTCCTCCGCGGGTGTTTTATTTTGTTGCATCCATGTATTCAAAGTGAATGATTTTGTTCACCCATCTAACTTCTCAACGAGATTGGAATGCATGTTCTCGATCACCGATATGCTTATAGCTACTTGATTCTAGGCTTATGTTTCAAAATGTTACTTTCATGTGCTTTATTTTTAAACTAATAAGCTATAAGATGGTTATATAGTGGAAAAAGGACACCGTACGATGCAGCTTAAGTTTCAACATCTAGCTTTATTTGGGAAAAATGTCGGCTTACAAAATCCAACATAGTACAAAATCAGACTTCAAAACTCTAACAATGTTAAGCATAAAAAGTCAAACGTATACCATACTACTTACCAAAAACATTTATCTCATATATTACTCTTCAGCTACCAATCACTCTATGATAATTATCATCTCTTTGACAGGTCTATGATAGAAGGTTCGTCACACCACATGACCAGGTGCCACTCACGACTGATAATTTGTAGCAGAGACCGGTTTTCAGTTATGGATGTTACTCGACGAACTTCAAGACGGGTTCACCTATTCACTCAAGTGCGTTGAATGGCTCATATCTCAAGTAACCGATGCAAATGAAACCACAAAACCATACCCCTGCTTTGCTGCAATTTGAGTACACGATAAATGTATCAGCCACATCATCCAAATCCATTACTCTACCGATTTTTTTGTTCAAATTTTCTTAATTTCACATTATGGAGAATGCGAAGCAGCACCAACCACTTCTGAAAGGTCATGACAGTGAGGTGAAAATTAATGAGGTTTGAGATTTCTGCAAGGAGTTTTTCATGGAGTCTAAAAAGCTGTGGTATCTTGCTGGACCAGCCATATTTACGTCACTTTGTCAATATACAATCGGTGCAACTAGGCAACTGTTTGCTGGACAGCTTGGGACTATCAAACTTGTTGCTGTCTCGGTTGAGAATTCTGTTATTGTTGGCTTCTCTTTCTCCATCTTAGTATGTACAGATCAGATCACTATATATATAGTTAAATACGTGAAATTATTAAACATTCTTTGCACCTACAAAACATTATTTACGTCACTTTGTCAATATACAATCGGTGCAACTAGGCAACTGTTTGCTGGACAGCTTGGGACTATCAAACTTGCTGCTGTCCCGGTTGAGAATTCTGTTATTGTTGGCTTCTCTTTCTCCATCTTAGTATGTACAGATCAGATCACTATATATATAGTTAAATATGTGAAATTATTAAACATTCTTTGCACCTACAAAACTGTGAGAAATCATACCTTCAAGTGAAAGCAAATTTGTGCATTTTTGGAGTGTACGTGTAAATATGTCAACTAAAGTGTACCTTCGATCGTCATATATTTGTTAACAAATTATATCGTTTACAGTTTTTGTTTAAAAATAGAAAATTAGCATTGTTACATGAGTAACATAATATACGCCGACTTTGCTAAAAAAATACCACCGACCACAATCTTGGTTGTTATTGTGTAGTAGTATATAGATTGAGTATTTTAGCAATAAATCTTCATTTTTGAATCGGGTAAATTAGACTAAACCAGCCAACAAATTGTTTTATTGATGCCTTTCTAAGGGGTGTCTAGGATTTCTTATTGATGCCTTTCATGTGCAAAACAATAGGAAATCATTTGATAATAAACACTAACTTGTTTAAGTTGACGTTACCGTGTCGCCTAGCCTCGTAAAAGTAGGCAGTCTACGTTTCACTTCTAACAAATACGTGATGCATTTGGGTCAGATTAATCGATGTCGTGGCCGCGCTCATGGAGGTTGTTGAGGCAAACAGTCCACACACTCTACCATACTTCCAATTTTCGTGAAAACACACCATTTTCATATGTGACACTACATCATAAGTAATACTTACATAATATCCAAGACAAAAATATGACCATAACATCATGCTATTCTATAAAGGATTACAAATGGCCAAGAATTAGAAACTTAATGTGTGGAAATCTAGAACTCGGACAAATGTGAATATAAATAAATAAGTTCTTACCATTTTCGGCAGCGTATACATTTTTTTACGTTTTCGCTCGTTTTCAAATGTTTGCGACCAAAGCTCAACCCATTTACATAGCAATCAATACTACAAATCCCACCCACCAAAAAATAATTAAATTTACCAAAAAATATATATAAATTTGGACTAATAACATTTTCCTAAATTGTATGCTAGTGCACATTCTTGAAATTAGTATAGTTCTACAATCTTTGACTATTTCTATGATGTGGAGTGACTGCTAATTATATATCTTGGTAAATGAGTCCATTAACCGAGAGTTTAAGGCGTAAAAAACACCAAGTTTAAGCAAGGGGTGTTTGGCAACTGTTTTAACAACATCCAAATACCCTTTTGCAGCAAAATGAGTGTTTGGCAGCTGTTTTAACAGTAACCAAACACCCCTTTTACAGCATAACAGGTGTTTGGCATCTGTTTTAACAGCATCCAAACACCCCATATGTAGAAGAATGGGTGTTTTGCTATTCGTATCTCGTTGCACAGAAAAAAAAGCACCTGCAAACTCTAAAAAACCTTGCCCGGAAATGCAGACGAAATAACATAAAAAAACATAAAAATCGTTATTTGTGTTTCGCTATAGGTTGTTTAGACACTTCAAATACTAAAAAAACATAACAATCATGTCTAAGGAAATAAATATGACTTATCTTTTGTAAGAGCAATACCAGCTAGTAGGTGAGTGGTGCGGAGCTGGTTGCAGCTGGAAAGTTTGATCGCAAACCTTGCATTTCTTGTAATGTCATCGTCATCGAGCCAAGTAATTTTGAAATCCTTAAAAACCAAAAGGATGATTCATACCAAGTGTGGTCAATTCAGGTTTATGGTCAACTTAACTTACAAATCCTCCTGTAAATTAAAGGTAGCATCATGAATTAATAAAACGGGTTCCAATTTCATAAAAACGTAATCAAATAAGCATAAATTAAAGCTTGTTACCGACTCAAATAATATCACATCATAGTTTGAAAATCTATTGGAAGAAAATGCGATGCTTATTTCATGAAAGGCGGTTTCAAATAATCTCATGAGCCCCTTATAAGCTTAGCATACGTTAATAAGCATTAGTAAGTTGGTATTAACTGAGTGAAAGTATCTCAACGAAGCTGTACAACGGGTGTTTGTTTCTCCGTATATGACCCATTTACTTATCCATTGATCGACTTATGTCCGAGTTTATCTCAAACAGTCAAATAGTACATAATTAGCTCAAAGAGGGAAGGGTCAACAGGTTGAAGGACAAAATTTTGTAAATCTACTCTAAATACATACACCTATTCAGTTATTTATTTCAATGACTACAACAAACTGACTTGAGCTATTTTACAAATGGCATGTTTATTCACACATAACATACTTATCAATAAACAGTAAAAATATAAAAACATGATTAAATATTCACAAAAATGTAAACCTGAAGTTTCGAAACACAATCAGACGTAGCAGCTGAAGAAACCACAAATTGATGCCACATGGCCCTGAGCTTGAATTTTCTTGTAAAATGAAAGATACGATAATGTTTTAGTTACGATTGCATCCATGATCAGGTTATCTCATTAAAACGAATGAATGATAACATCCATAAGAATATGGCTTGCAATTTTTATCCATTTAGATACCTCGTTTATCCTCTATATGTTGTAAGTCACAACAACTTGTGCACCAATCAGTATATTGCATGGTTGATCAGAAAAAACAAAGAAACAGTTGAAACTCATAAAGGAATTCATAACTGACGAAAGTAACTCTTTAGCAAAGAGATAAGACATTAATAACAAAAAAGAAAAAAATAGTAAATATAAAGCAAATTAAGATCGATAAATCGAAAAACTCAACCCATAGATCTCCATCTTCTTTCTTTCTTGTTTATAGTGGAATCAATCGGTCGATATTGGATCTTATTTACAATGGATCTTATTCAAATTTGATATGTGTGTTTTGATATGTGAGTTTGAGATAAGATGAGATCTATGGATGGGTGTAATATATAAATCGACAGCTGAAAAAGATGCAAAAAAATAATCAGCATGGCATACGAACAAATCAATGGCTACAAAAGGGGTTTTGGAAAATAACCCATACCGATGAACAGGTTTTCAAACCAACACACGGTTGAGATGTGGATTTGGTTGAGCAAGCCATACTGGTGAACAGGGATATAAAATATCTAACGACAGATATGATGTCAAAAATATCTCCCTCGTAGAATTTTTATTGTTTTTAATGGGGTATTTTCACATTCCCCTTATTGTATTAAGGGGTAATCTCTAACAATCCTCCCCAATATAGTACAAGTCCTTTTCATGAAAAGTAACTTTAATAAACATGTGCATACATGAAAATATCCTGAGGATTGAACTTCCATATTAGTATATTACACTTCAAACATTCGAGAATCAGGGTGTTCTAGGAATTGAACCCTTCAACTACTTTGAATACCTGAATATAAAGAACACAAGTTTTCAAATACATAACAACTTCTGACACTACTAGCCATGTATCTATATCCAAATTCATAAATGTTGTAAGAGCCAAGTCTATGCTCCCTGAGGCGGCGAAACCTCAACATTTACATAGGTGGCTCCTCTTTAGTTCATGCTCCTGCTTAAGCACCTTTTCAAAGACATTAACCATTGAGAAGTTTATAACTTCATCCCTGTAGGATTGTAAATCTTGCTTATGTATCTAGAGAGAGAAAGAGATAGAGAGATGGTGGATTTCACACAAAGTTAGAGAGAGAAAGTAATGTTTACTATGTGAAAAATAATAAAACCACACCCCTCTCCATCAAAGGAGAGGGTTTATATACCCAAGCCCTTGTCATGGGCTTGGGCTTACATTTTGGGCCGGCCTACACATGTTGTAGGCTAGGCTTGTACTTGTTTGTTAAATAACGAAAGTTAACTAAACTACGAGCTATTACATGGACTATCATTGGAGTGACCGATCCTTCTTAATACGTAAAACGTATTTCCAACAATCTCCCCCTAAGGGAGGTCACTCCAAACAAGGGCGTTACCCAAGTTACAATAATAAAATAAACCTAGCATATTATGCTTATCTTGAGCTCGTAGTCTTCGTCTTTCTTTTTCTTTTTCTTTTCTGGTGAATATGCTGATGTGATCTTTGATGTCAATCTTTAGCATTGATCTCTTGCCTTGATCTCGTGCATCCTTCACTTGTGATCTTCGCCTCTTCGTGACCTCACGTCCCACATACTTATGCCTTAGTAATTCTTGAAAGCTTCAGAGTTCGATACAGCGGAAGACTTAACTTTTAGGCTTTCTTGAATTAGATGAGGTATTAAGTGCATAAAGTATAAGCATGCGGGGACGACTTCTTCTCGGATTCCGCAACGCCACCGTCTTCAAATGCCGCAACATAAGTAGACACGAACGAAATGGCTTTGAACATATCATTCTAAATCGGTAGCATTTTACCTCCGGTCGGTGAAGACCGTTGGACGATATTAGATATCGTACCCGTGACGAATAGTTTCAATTAAGTAACTTCCTGACAGGATTTCGCGGTTAAACCCGTTCTCTTTATTCGACCGTCCAAAGCTGACTGCGAACATAAAGAGTGAATCATTTGGATAATAATATCCGCATGATTTGAAGCCGTCAATTCATGTTCCTGGAACAAGTGAAATTCAATTAAGAACCGCACCATCGTTGCTTTCCAGTTGTCACGAGATTGATTCATATAGAATCTTGCAAGTTACCTACCAAGTGCTGTTTGAGGTTAACACTAGAAGGATTTCCACTCATCACTGTGAACACTAAGGTATCACTCTGAGTGTTCTGGCAAGATCACTAAGATATTGCGTAGAGGCCTGGAACGTGTTTAAATTCAGTTAAGAATTAAACAGCTGTTGCTTTCCAGTTATCACAAGTTTGATTCATAAAGAATCGCACAAGTCACCTACCATGAGCTTTTTGATGTTCGCTCAAGAAGGATTTCCATCTTCATTGTAAATACTTTCGTATTACTCGGATGTTCAGGCAAGATCATGAAGATTTTGCGTAGGACTCTTAAAATCTTTCTTACTTTTCACAGAGTGTGAAGAAGCAAGGAAATATGAAAGTGTGTCCTAATGAGATATTTGATGATCTCAAATGGCTCTAGACTCGATCGTGCATTTTGGATTTTTAGTGATCGGAGGCTGGAGAGGAGTGCCACCATTTCAATACCAATTTATTCGGAGTGAATAAATCGATAGATAACGTGTTGTCTCCGTGTGATTAAAACAAATATCTTTTAAGAGATATCTGAGTTAGCTGGGATGGGTTGTGCATTGCATCACTGGGTCCATGATGTCTGTCTTCAATATCAAGAATCATTAAAATGATCTCAATAGCATATGTGTTGACCCGGTTTCTGCCTAAAGTTGTAAGGAGGGCTTCTTTCTTTACACCCTTTATCTTTACAATTCTTTTTCATTCTTCAACCCCTTCAATGCTTACCAATACGTCATAACTAGCACCTTGTTGTGATTGTTCCAGTGCTAACTTAAGTACTTGGTCGGCATTCAGCTACGTTCACAATCTTTCTCCATCTTTCCTAAGGACTACTATTTCTAGCTATGGAATGTCCTTGGGAAGATTCCTCCGGTTCTAGAAGAATCATAGGACTTAACCTATCCTACCATCCTTATGTCACCACAATCTTCATCGTCGTGAAATAAATGGGTTCTGGGTAAGTATATGTCACCATGAAAATCCATTTTGATATAGAAAATCCATTTTGCTCCCCCTTAACATATGCCACGATATTCGAAAACATTTCCCATATGTAGAGATGAGCCAGCACATTAAGTCAAACCATTTGTGATAATATCCCATATTAAATCACATTTTCTCCCCCATATTAAAAATATTAACCCAATCGATGTTTTTAATATCAATTGATTTAATGAAGTTTTAACAAAGGTTTTGGGAAGAAAAATGCAAGTCCATTTTATCTTCATGATATCAAACGTA
Source organism: Glebionis coronaria (assembly GCA_025667525.1). NCBI lineage: Eukaryota > Viridiplantae > Streptophyta > Magnoliopsida > Asterales > Asteraceae > Glebionis > Glebionis coronaria. Next base: position 573,359,960 of record CM046880.1, read on the forward strand.
TGAGATATGATATCGATTTGTAACATGATCACATATTCACCATATTAAAAAGAATTGACAAGGTTGGACCTGATAGATGAGAACATCATATGATAAGATCAAATGGTTCTTGTCAGCATATGTTGGTCGCCTCGTCACGTCTGAAGTCATCTCTTGACACCACATGTACGATTGGTATTGTTGTCTTGACATCAACTTGTGAACTTGACACGTTCGGCATCGAAGATTCTGAATGCTTGACAATCGCTCCCCCTCAATTGTTGACCCGTGTTCTATTGAAAGAGCTATAGTTGTCGGTTGAGTAGTCGCATCGTCGAGTATGTAGATACCAATTGTAGATTGCTATGGTTGTAGAGATGATAGCTTCATAAAAACAAGACTTCTCTTGTTTTAACAAATAAATGCACTGAGACGTACATAGATTTGTGTTAGACCAAGTTATAAAGTAAACTTGATCCCTTACAAGGTTTTAAAGTAAACCTTACCCGAGAAAATTAATTCCCGTTGAGAGCCAAAGCTTTCATAAGAAATACCTGACTTTAATGTGAAAACCGGGTTGTAGTCTGAAATAACTACAAGCCATATAGACATGTTTTATGAAATATTTACAATTTTTGTACGAACTCTATTTATGGCGCCGTGTCGATATTAATCAACATTTCTAAGGCCGTAAATATTATCGTACCAAAAGACATGCCTTGAAAAAATAAAGTAAAAATATTTTTGGATTTTTCTAGATTTTTCAATTTTTATGGTTTTTATATGGTTTTATATTTTTGTATTTTGCTTTTGTGGATTAAAATATAATCAATATATACAAATGATCACCAAGGATACGGAGAATAGTTTTACCAAGACTATTCTTTCGCTTCATCTGCTAGTTCCTTTAGAGTCTCAGGCGAGAAGGTTCTCATTCCTAGCTTGTCGGCCAAAAATTCAATTCGAGCGCGATCTAAAGCCTTCGTGAAAATATCCGCCAATTGATACTCAAATCGGACAAAGTAAAGCTCGATTACTCCATTTTCCACTTGCTCCTTGATAAAGTGGTAGCGAATGTCAATATGCTTCGACCGGGAGAATTGAACATTGTTGCAGCATAAGGCAATTGCACTCTTGTTGTCGCAGTACATCGGAATTTTGTTGAAACCTAGACCATAGTCGGTTAATTGCGATCTCATCCAAAGAATTTGAGCACAGCAACCGGACATAGCTATGTATTCTGCTTCCGTACTTGAAATTGCAGCACTTTTCTGCCTTTTCGATGCCCAACTGATTAGTCGATCTCCTAGTAGTTGCAAAGTTCCACTCGTGCTACGCCTTGTATCTTGACAACCCGCGTGATCCGCATCTGCATATGCCATTAGTGCAATAGAAGAGTCCTTCGAATACCAAAGTCCCCGATTAATGGTTCCTTTAAGATATCGAAAGATCCTTTTAACAGTAGCTAAGTGTAACTCAGTAGGCCTAGTTTGATACCTGGCACACATACATATAGCAAACTGAAGATCAGGTCGACTGGCTGTGATATACAGAAGAGTACCGATCATTCCACGATAAAGTGTCGGATCAACGGCAACTCCATGTGGATCTGCATCAAGCTTAGTTCGTTCCACCATTGGAGTATCCACTGGGTCGCAAGATTCCATCTTATACTTCTTAAGCGATTCAAGGGCATACTTGGATTGATTGATAAAGATGCCTCTGGGACTCTGAGATATCTGAAGACCTAAGAAGAATGATACCTTGCCCATCATTGACATCTTAAACTTGGAAGACATGAGTGTCCCAAACTCATCCGATAAGGTTTGGGTCGAGGCTGCAAATATAATATCATCAACATATATTTGTACCATAATCATATCTTTACCTCGTTTCTGAATGAACAGCGTTGGATCCACCTTGCCTTTAGCGAAGCCTTGGGTAATGAGGAATTGTGACAAAAGATCATACCATGCGCGAGGAGCTTGCTTCAACCCATAGAGAGCCTTCTTAAGCTTGTACACATGATTAGGATAATTAGGATTCACAAAACCATCCGGCTGTTGAACATAGACCTCTTCCTTGAGTTCACCATTAAGAAATGCCGTCTTCACATCCATCTGATAGACGACCATATTCATATGGGCTGCATAAGCGAGGAATAGTCTAATAGCTTCCAAACGGGCAACAGGTGCAAAGGATTCCATAAAGTCGATGCCCAATAATTGCTTGTATCCACGAGCTACTAGACGAGCTTTGTTCTTCAATATTCTGCCTAACTCATCGAGTTTCACCTTGTAAACCCATTTCAAAGTGAGTAACTGCACTTGATCCGGGCATGGGACAAGTTCCCAAACATCAAGACGTATGAATTCGTTAAGTTCTTCTTGCATAGCTTCTATCCAACAGGATTGAGTAAAAGCTTGTTGCCATGTCTTAGGTTCAACTTCAGTGAGAAAAGCATCAAAGTGACAAAACAGTGCACTTTCTTGTAACTGACTTCGTGTGGATACTAGACGATTAGGGTCACCAATAATAGAATCTATAGGATGATCCTTTGTCCACTTGCTGTCATGTTCACGAATCCGTGGATTAGAGTAAACTGTAGAAGGAGCTTCCTCTGAGGTGGACGACCCGGCTTGATTAGGGTCGGGAATAGATACACCAAAGAATGGAAGTTCACGCATTTGAGCGAATTCCAAATCGTGATCATCATCATCCTCTTCATCATCAATAGGCATGACATGGGTAGTTGAAACGTGTGTTGGTTGAGAATTACTCGTTGAAGGTATATCTTGACCCATTGTAGGTGCAGATGTATCTGATTGTGCTTCGGTTGCTGGAGCGACAACTTCGGTTACCGGATCTATTACCTCAGGTTCTGGAGCAACAATAGTTGGAGGAGTAAAGAATTCATCAAAGAACGGTTGAAACAACGTATCCCATTCCTTCCTAGTAGGTGGTGTAAATGATGATGAAGTAGGGTTGTTTGGGACAAGACCAGAACTAATATTACTGGGTCCCATTTCATGAAGTGCGGGTTCAGAGCTGCTTTGCTCAGAAGCCATTGCTGTCAGCTCATCAAAATCAACATTCATAGTTTCGAGGATCTTGCGAGAGTTACGGTTGTAGATTCGGTATGCCTTCTTTGCGGGTGCATAACCAATGAAAATACCAATATCAGCCTTTGGTTGAAGTTTTCCCAAATTGTCACCATCATTATTTGGATAGCAAAGAGAACCAAATACATGAAGATATGATAAATCTGGTACTTTTCCATGGAGAAGCTCATAAGGTGTTTTACCATGACGTTTACGAATTAGTGACCGGTTTTGGGTGTACACTGCTGTAGATACTGCTTCTGCCCATAAAAACAATGGAGCCTTTGCGTAAATTAACATCGTTCTAGCAGCTTCCATAAGTGTGCGATTTCGCCTTTCAACGACACCGTTTTGTTGTGGAGTGCGTGCAACAGATGTGTCATGAGATATGCCAACTTCTTCATAGTAATCACGCAAGATTTGATTCACAAATTCGGTTCCATTATCTGTACAAATGCGTCGGACAGTAGTGTTGAGACGCACTTGAATCATCTTGAGAAATCCGATGATGAATTTAGGTGCCTCATTCTTTGCTTTAAGAAATTTCACCCATGTAAACCGAGAGTAATCATCGACAATGACGAGGATGTACTTTTTGCCACTAAGACTTTCAACACGCATTGGCCCACAAAGATCCATATGCAATAGATAAAGTTTCTCTTGGTTGGTGTCTTCCGTCTTGGGTTTGTAAGATTTCTTAGTGCTTTTCCCCATTGTACACGCGGAACACAAATGATCCTTGTGAAATGATAGTTTAGGAAGACCACGAACAAGTTCGTTTTTCGCCAAGTGATTGATGGCGTCAAAGTTAAGATGAGATAACCGTCGATGCCATAACCATGACTTAGTCTTCGATGCTTTGGAGAGAAGACATATGGGAGAAGCGGCCATCATGTCTTGTAGAGACAAAGTATACAAATTATTCCCTCGAGTACCTTTCAATAAATCAACCCCTTCCAAATTACGAATGAAGCAGGTATGCTCTCGAAAAGCAACTTCTAGGTTTGCATCACAAAATTGTCCCACAGAAAATAAGTTGTGACCAAGACCTTCCACGTAATACACTCTTGAAATTATAACATTCCCAATATGATATTCACCGTAACCCATTATCTTTGCAATATGATCATTTCCAAATCTAACCGTACCAAGAAACTTGCTGACGAAATTTCTGAGCTGAGAGCGATCTCCGGTCATATGCTTGGAGCAACCAGAGTCCAAATACCAGAGAACAATTTGGACCACCTGTTTTCAATCACAACAGTAGACAATGCATTGGAAACTATTGGTTCCGGAGTGTTAGCAGATACAGATATGTTATTATCAGATACAGATAAAGACCGGGAATATATTCCTGAGCTTGTTTTGCATAACCAGGATTAGGTGGTAAATCTTGAAGACGCTTAAGTTCGAATTCTTTAAATGATTTAGTTAAAAGATGAACCTTTTCTGTGGAAGCGTATTGTTTTAAAAGCTGTTGTTCTTTGAATTTAAGAAGTTTGGTAGCATTAATTTCCGATTCAACCTTTTTAGACTCGAGAGTTTCGAAATCCATTTTAAGTTTCTGAAAATCATTGACAACTGACTCTTTTTCTTTTAATTCATTGGAAAGATTAGCTTTTAATGATTCTATTTCTTTCAAGTGTTCAATCTTTTCAAAACGAAATTGGTCAAATTCAGAACATGTTATTTTCTCTTCTTGAGGGACCATTTCAAAAGTTTTGACCTTTTCTTTATGCAACGCAAGCTCAGCAGTTAGGGTGGAATTCGTATCTACGGATTGTCTGAGGGCCATATGCATTTGATCAATAATATGTTTAGGCACCATGACCAAATCATGTTGAGCATAAGATTCCATACCCGTCGTAGCATTTAGTTGAGGTTCACTCAAATGTGTTGGATTGGGTACCGCATCATTTGAGTTACTAGTCCCCGAATGCTGTTCGAGGTTGTCATTTTCATGCCCAACTTGATGTTGGTTATCATCAATATTATTAGATGTGGTTGGTACCTCACTGATGACATCAGAACCGTAGTGAGAGAGATTAGCAACGAGAGCAGCTTGGGCAGAGTGAATGTCATCACAATCCGAATCATATGCGTCAAGATCATCTGCTTGATAAGCTGCATTAGAAGTGGAAACGACTGCAATGCCTTCGGTATCTGCTGCCCCTGGGTCTGCAAGAAATGCTAACTCCTCTGAATCCAAAATCTTCCCCTTAGACTGAGCATCAACCAAATAAATCTTCTCACGAAACCATGCATCATCCCTCCTCCTTTTCGGCTGAGTGCATTCCCTAGCCATATGACCTTGTCCTCGGCAATTGTAGCAAGTCACATCCTTTTTAGGACCACTAGGACTTCCATTTCCATTAGCTTGAGAATTCACAGCTTGATTGTTCCCAGTCCTTGTAGGAGGTCCATATGAATTTTGCCTTCCCTGAATAGGTTGCACCATCACTTGACCATCTTGAACAGTGGCTTGTTGTCGAGGATTTGATGAGGTGCGGAGCTGATTGTTTGTTGGTGGAAATCCTCTAGTTGCAACAAGTTTTGACAAGTAGGCTGTGAGATGGTTTAGAACATCAGCTGGCGTATCATTTGGTGTAAAGACCGGTGCTTCGATTGGTGGAAGTTCATTAGAATAGAAAGCTTGTGCTGGTTGTGCTTCAATTGGAAAATACCCTTGCTGAGGAGTATAGCCCAATGGAGAGGTGTTGGCTTGTGATGGTGATGTCTGATATGGTGGTTGCTGTGGAAAAGATTGTTGATGAACACCTTGTTGAAATGCTTGTTGTGGCATCACTAGTGGTGGATAAGATAGTTGCTGTGGTTGCTGATAGTTGTGTGGTGGTGTCTGCTGCAAGTATGATGGTTGCTGATAAGTATAAGCCATGTTTTGTTGAGAAGCATACATTGCAAGTGGATCATGAACTTGAGGTGTAGACAACCGAGCCTCGATCACATGGCATTCGTGTTGTTGAAGAAAGGCTTGAAGTTGATCCACATTGGTGTTATGCAAGTCCTTAGCCAATTTAACATCCGTCACGTATTTTTTCCATTCTGAAGGAAGAGTGTTCAAATACTTGGTGTTCAATTGAAAAGTAGGAATTGTCATGCCATAGATATTGAGCTCATTCAACAATAGGGTAAATCTCAGATAGTAATCATTGAGAGTCTCCCCTGGTACATAGGCAAACTTATCAAAAGTATCATAAAGCTTACACTCTCGTTCTTGTTTAGTTAACGAGGTGCCTTGCATTAGAACCCGAATTCTATCCCATAACTCTTTGGCAACTTTGTGTTTGCTGACGAGTTTGTAGACATCTGGAGGAAGGGCTTGGAGAATGATGTTTGTAGCATACTTATCACATTTATCTTGAATCTTCATATCTCCAGTCAACTCACCCGTTGTTCGAGGACGAGTAGTCGTACCTTCCGTCACAGTACCATAATCTAATGGTCCATTGAGCACCGATGCCCAAATGAGATGTCCATTCTCCTTGTTCAACATATAAAGTTCCATTCGGGAAGCCCATTCCTCATACATAGTCTTCACCAACATTGGTGGACGATTATCCGTACCCGAGAGTATGGACTTATCCGTAAGAGATGTGTACTCCATTTTAATAAGTTAAGATTTACAAACTTTGATCGATCAATGAAAGAAAGTAAATGTGTTTGTTGTTGTGAGTTGAAGTCGAGAAACAATGTTAAAATCCCCTAAAATATGTTCTCAATAAACCAAAAATTCCAAGTCAAAATTACACACGAATTTTTTAAGGAATAATTTTGTTATCGGAATAGTGATCGGAATAGTGATCGGAATATCAGTCGGAATCTCCCAAATCGGAATACCTTGATCGGAATGTACCTAATCTGAATACCAATCGGAATGAGTGATCGGAAAACCCAATCTGAATACCAATCGGAATGTACCAAATCTGAATACCAACCAATCGGAATGCCGATCTGAATGCCAATCGGAATGCCCAATCTGAATACCAACCAATCGGAATGCCGATCTGAATGCCAATCGGAATGCCCAATCTGAATATCAACCAATCGGAATGCCGATCTGAATGCCAATCGGAATGCCCAATCTGAATATCAACCAATTCGTGATTTTAAGCCAAAAAATGATCAAAACACCCAAAAATTTTGTGTTTTTAGCCAAAGTAACTATACCAAATCCCTACCACAACTATGTAGAAGATTTGTATCAAGAAAAAACCATCAAAAACACAAAAAAAATTTGGACGTGTGAAAATGGATCAAAAATGGCGTATGAATCAAGAACACAAACACATGAACAATACAATCATCCCATGGCGCTCTGATACCATTTGTAGGATTGTAAATCTTGCTTATGTATCTAGAGAGAGAAAGAGATAGAGAGATGGTGGATTTCACACAAAGCTAGAGAGAGAAAGTAATGTTTACTATGTGAAAAATAATAAAACCACACCCCTCTCCATCAAAGGAGAGGGTTTATATACCCAAGCCCTTGTCATGGGCTTGGGCTTACATTTTGGGCCGGCCTACACATGTTGTAGGCTAGGCTTGTACTTGTTTGTTAAATAACGAAAGTTAACTAAACTACGAGCTATTACATGGACTATCATTGGAGTGACCGATCCTTCTTAATACGTAAAACGTATTTCCAACAATCCCCCCTCAGCAGGTACAAGCACATCCTTGGGATGATACACATGTGCTTCAGTCTCCTGAATGTTTAGCTTTCCACATTGAACTCAGCTCACAAGTTTCCTCAGGAGGGAGTTGGGTGTCCTAGCATTCAGTGACTATAGTGGACTTTTAAACCTATCCCTTTAGCAGACTTTATAACCAAGTCTCTAGCCAATCCCTTCATCAAGTGATCAGCTAAATTTTGTTGAGACCTCACAAACTCTATTAAAATCACCCCATTCGTGATCAACTCACGAATCATGCTATGTCTGACACCTAAATGTCTAGACTTACCATTGTACATTTGGCTATAAGCCTTAGCCAATGTATCTGCACTATCACAACGGATAGAAATGGGTGTCATAGGTTTGACCCACAATGGAATTTCAAGAATCAAGTTTCTCAACCATTCAACTTCTTTACCAGCAACTGCTAGAGCCACAAACTCAGATTCCATAGTAGAGCTAGTAATGTAAGTTTGCTTTTTGGATGCCCAAGAAATTGCACCACCGCCAAGAAGGAATACCCAGCCACTGGTGGATGAATTATCCTCAGTATTGCTGATCCAACTTGCATCAGTGTAGCCTTCCAACACTGAAGGATATCCAGTATATGACAAACAATAATCAATTGTTCCTTTCAAATACTTCAGTACCCTCTGAATTGCTTACCAATGCTAAGTACTAGGATTACTAATGTACCTACTCAGTTTACCCACAACAAATGCAATGTGAGGCCTAGTACTAGTCATGGCATACATCAAGCAACCAATCACCCTAGAATACTCAAGCTGGGAGACAGTCTGACCATTGTTAGGCATTAGTTTCTCAGTTGTATACATAAGTGTACTCACAGGTGTACTATCAAAGTGATTGAATTTCTTCAGTACCTTCTCAATATAACGAGACTAAGAAATTACAATACCATCACTTTCATGTTTAATCCTTATGCCAAGGATAATATCAGCCTTCCCTATGTCTTTCATAGAGAAACTTGATGACAAAAACTCTTTGGTTAAATCAACATGAACTTGGTCAGTACAAAAGATTAACATGTCATCAACATATAGGCAAATGATGACTCCTTTACCAGATTCATCAAATTTGCTATACACACATTTGTCAGCTTGGTTAAGTAAATAGCCATTAGACTATACAACTTCATCAAGTTTCTGATGCCATTGCTTAGGTGCCTATTTCAGTCCATATAAGGACTTAATCAGTTTACACACCTTAGCTTCTTGACCATGCAAGATGAAACCTTGAGGTTGGTTCATATAAACCTCCTCATCCAAGTCATCATTCAAGAATGTTATCTTCACATCCATTTGATGAATGATCATATTGTAAATTAATGCCAAGGCAATCAACATTCTTATGGTACTGATACGTGCTACTAGAGCATAAGTATCAAAGTAGTATATCCTTGGCTTTTGTTTAAAGCCTTGAATGACTAGCCTTGCTTTGAACTTTTCAACAATTCCATCTCCTTCATCTTTCTTTTGAAGATCCATTTGCATCCAAGTGGATTGAAACCTGGAGGTAGATCAACCAACACCCAAGTGTTGTTGCCCATGATGGAATCCATCTCATCATTTATTGTTTCTTTCCAGAAAGTAACATCTTGAGACTTCATTGCTTCATCAAATTTTTTGGGATCATCCTCAACATTAAAGCAATAGTAGAATTGGTCAGAGACCTCATCTCTTGTACCTTCAACTAAGTATAGTTGAAACTCAGTCCCAAAATTTCTTAGAGTCCTATCTCTTGTGCTTCTTCTAAGCTCAGGCTCAGGTTGCTGAACCACAATCTCCTCGGTGACCCTTTCAGGTTCCACTGAAGCTCCAATGTCCTCAGCTCTAGTAGGAGTCCTAAGGCTTGGTATAGGGACTGATGAGAACCTAGTCTCATCAAAGTTAGCATCCCTTGATTCAATGATTGAATTTATTGAACCTAAATAATTGGGTTAAATAACATAGAACCTGTAAGCCTTGGAACGCTCAACATATCCAACAATGATGCATTCAATGCCTCTTTCACCCTAGGTTTTCACATTTAGATCAGGGAGTCTTACAACTGCCCTACAACCCCAAACTTTAAGGTAGTTCAAGTTTGGTTTCCTTTTAGTCCAGAGTTCATAAGGGGTAATCTTGTTCCTTTTGTTTGGAACCCTATTTAATAAATAGCAAGTTGTTAACATAGCTTCACCCCAAAGCCCTTGACTTAGTCCTGAATAGGACAACACGGAATTAACCATTTCCTTTAGTACTCTATTTTTCCTTTCAGAGATATCATTTTGTTGTGGGGTATAAGGGGCAGTCGTTTCATAGATTATTCCAAAAGAATGAAAATATTGAGTATCCATGTACTCACCTCCCCTATCAGTCCTAAATCTTTTGATTTGGACTCATTGTTGTAATTTAACTTCAGTTTTAAATACTTTAAATTTATCTAATGCTTCATCCTTAGTATGCAACAAAAAAGACATAACAAAACCTTGAATCATCATCAATACATGTTACCAAGTATTTCTTATTCCCTAATGATGGAGTAGAATGCAAATCACATAGATAACTATGGATTAGCTCCAAAACTTTAGTTTCACGTTTTACATCCTGAAATGGTTTCTTAGTAATTTTGTTCAGCATGCAAGTCTGACACTTTTCAAATCCTGGGATTAACCCATCCTTAGACATATCTTGCATCCTCTTAAAGTGGACATGGCCCAACCTAGCATGCCATAGTGAAGAATCCTTCAGTTTACTAGTGGGCACAAAGGCTGAACAAATATTTCCACTACCAGCACTAACTGAGTTAATACTAGTGGTTGTCTCATAAACTATATTAAGCCTGGACATTTGATTGCTCAAATAACCAAAACCAATAAACATACCATTTTTAGATAAAACAAATTTATTAGATTCAATCACTTGTTTATAACCACAATTATTTAAAACACTACTAGAAACCAAATTCTTCCTAATATTAGGAACATGCAAAACATTAAACAAGGAAACAATCTTTCCAGAACTAAATCTAAGATCTACACAACCACGTCCATGCACTAGGGTTGTTGACTCATCTCCCATTGAAGAATAGATCCATCATTCAGTGACTCATAAGTCTTGAACCAACATCTATCTTTGCACACATGAATAGTAGCTCTAGATTCAACCCACCACACCACATCATCATCCTGCACAAAATAAGCTTCAGATAATATGTAACATAATAAATCTAGAGAGATTCATTAAACATATTATGACCTTTCCGTATGTTGTTAGAACCAATCACTAAACCATTCGTGCCTGATCCACTAGCTTTGTTGCTAGTACCAACACCTTTGCAATCCCTTTTCAAGTGTCTAGGTTTCCCACACTTCCAACAAGTCACTGATGATGACTTCTTGTTAGGATTAGTTTTGGTGTTATCCTGATGCTTACGTTTGCCCTTGTTGTCATTGTACCTGAGGGAGTTGTTATGCTCCACTATATTGACAACTGATGAACCAGCAACATTGTTTCTCTTTGGATTGCCACTATCATGCACCCTGAGGGATTTCTCAATGCGCAAATGGCTGCCCAACTCAAAAAGAGTTAACTCCTCCTTCTTATGTTTCAAGGTGTGCTTGAAATCTTTCCAAGAAGGAGGCAATTTGTCAATGACACAAGAGACCTGAATGGTCTCATCCATGTTTATTTTATGTTGTGTAAACCTACCAAGTATTCCAAGAAGTTCATTGTATTGTTACACGACTAGTCTTGAATCAGTCATTTTGTAATCTGTGAAATCACTCACAAGGAACTTCTTACTTGATGAATCCTCAGCCATATATTTAGCTTCCAAGGAATCCCATAATTCTTTACCAGATTCAGAATTTTGGTAAATATTAAATAACGAATCAAAGATACCATTGAGAATAATACCACGACACACATAGTCGTCATTCTCCCATTTGCTCCTTTTCCTCAGGTCCTCCAAGGTAGCATCATCACCACCATTAGGAATGGGAGTAGTCAGCACATACACCACACTCATGGTAGAAAGAAGAAAGTGGATCTTCTTTTGCCATCTCCTGAAATCCACCACTTTAAACTTATCCAACTCAGAGAAGTTAGCCACCATATGCTTCATTATCACAAATAGTTTACTTTGATTTTTGGGGTTTACTTCGTTCCAACAGGGTAATTATAATCAATCCTAGCTACGTACCAAATAATGGTTGTCGGATATCACTTGGAATCGTGTGATTACTTTCCAAAGTAAACTATTTGACCCTAATGCTTGGGTATCACGAATACTTACTTGGGACAAGACCAAGTGTAGTTAGTTATTTAGGCACAAATCTCTAACCCTTTCGTTGTTATGTGTTTCTTGTTTTTTGTGTCTCCTCATACAATGTTAAGATTACCTATTTATAGGTGAAGTACTCAACATCTGGTCAATGGTATTAAGAGGATTTAACAGCCCATTAACTCCTCTTAATATGCTTCATAATACCATGTCCTAGTGGTTACAAGACCAATTTAAAAGTGGTCTTAAAGCACTTTAATTGGTCAAAGACCGTTACAAGTGTTTATGTTAAGCTCCAGCATCAGTCTATCCTTCAGTCCTACTGAAGCATCAGCAAATCCTGAAGGGTGTTCCAGCTGAAGCCTTCAGTACTGAAGAAGACTATTGAGTATCTTCAGTCCAGAGTTATACTCTCTGAATAGTTAACTCACTGCTGAACAACATATTAACCACTATAAGAGTCAGGGTGTTCAGGGACTTATAGGTGTACACTCCGTACCTCCTTACCCATTCACCAGTATGAACTGAACCTACAATTGAACTATATTTCTAACAGAAATCCACAACATCCGCCAACCCCCGTCACGTCTCTAGGGTCGTTTCATAAGCGAGAAATTGACATAGTTGGTCCCCTCCCGCAAGTAGCGAGAACTAAGAACCGAAACTGTAATAATTTAATGAACCAAAATTGTCAAACATTTTAAGGAACCGAAATTTCAATTTCCAATCACAACCACATCAACACTAATCCAGATCCAAAACCCCACCGTCATTGTATACAATCACTGACTCAAACCCATCTCTAACTAGACTCGGAAAACCTGATCTTAGATTTCCATTTCGTGTTTATACAAACAAATGTCATGACCTTAAAGATCCAACACACGAATGATTAAATCATCATAGATCTACATGAAGCATTTTCGGTGTTATTCTTTTAGTTCTTCGAACTATAAGGATGGAACGAAGAGCTTTGGGCTCATATTATGTTACTGTTGATTTCTTTGCAGATTAACATAAGCTACACAAGTTATGTGTGACTCAGTGCTTGTTTGAAAGAGAAAGCACAAACGAATTTGTAGTTTAAGAGTTGGGATATTGGAATGTAGATGTGGCAAAATGGGCGGGCAGGTAAACTGGGCGTAAGCTAAAACGAAAAAAAATCATATAAAACGTTAAAATAAAAAATAATAGTGTTTGTTTGAAAGGCGGGGATAAAAATATTAAACCGAGTAGTCTAATTAGTATTTTAAATGTGCGTTCATTAACCCCATTTAGTTTCTTATATGTGCGTCCATTTAACCCATCAATAATAATGAATGGACAAAAAGTGCCCCATCTTTTTTTGAAAAGTGCCAAAATACCCATATTTATTAAAAGGGCAAATAACTTAAAAATGCATTTAATTTGACACTTTTTTGCGTTTTGTGTAGTCATCTTTTTTTTTCCCATTATGGTCATCAAACTTTCAAAAGTAGATCATTCTGTGTATTTTACGACCATTTTACCCTTACTGTTTCGAAATTTTGAAGGGTAAAATGGTAATTTCACATGATAAAATAGTGACAAAATACACAAAATGGCCTACTTTTGAAAGTTTGATGACCATAATAGGAAAGAAAAAAGATGGGCACATAGAACGCAAAAAAATGTCAAGTTAGATGCATTTCTAAGTCATTAGCCCTTATTAAAATGGGCAAGATTTGACACCTCTAGTGAAATGATACGGTTGAAATCGAGTGTGTGACTGCAAATGAAGATGGGACGGTGTAAAACCCGCATGCTTTTACCATGAATAGTACCATTAAGATCGTACGTACTAGATTAAAACTTTCCTTTTATAGTATGATTACGTTACGTGTTAGAATTTTACGTATTACGTACGTGTTAGAACACGATAAGTATTTATTACGTACGAACACACAATAATTATTTAACAATAATTAATCACGAACATGCGATCATGAAATCATGAACGTAATTTAATCACAAGCTAATATTAATTACGTATATATATTTATTACAAACACGAATAAATATATTAAGACGAGAACACATAAAACACGAACACGACTAAACACGAACGAACACCTAAATATTTAGACTCAGAAAATGGTACGGGTACCCCATGTGGGGCCCCCTACCCGCGGCTACATCAAGAAGGATGGGCCAAGCCCATCAAATTTTACTAACATGGGGTAAAGGTAAAATCTTGTTTTCATTTTTCACATTACAGTAAAACATCAAAAACCTAAAAAGATTTTCTCCTTTTGCTTCTTGCTCTCCTCTTGGCCGCCGCATATACAAGACACAAAGGGGGTGTTTATTTGATTTTTGATCTTGAATTTGGTGCAAGTGTTCGTGTGTGTTCATCCTCGTTCGATCCACGCATTCGGTATACCTTTTTAATCCTTTTTCTTTTTGTTTTGATTTAATAAATTCAATAAGAACATGATGTTTTTAAAAAGCTAATTAAAAACATAAATCAAACATGTAAATGGTTATGGGGTAAATCAAAATGGAGGATTTAGGGGTGTTTGTTGTGGCCGGCGCCTAAACCGAACTCCAAGGGGGTCTCGGCTTGGCACATGGACCACCACCGAGACCACAAGGTCTCGGTTTGGTGGTGTGGGTCCCACGGCAGCAGCAAAAAGGGGAGAACCCCGAAGTGGTTCGGGGTATGGTGTTGATTTCGAGTCCGGTTCATGGTTTCTAGGCACGATCTGGTTCATGGTTTATGTTAAGGTTATGTTTTTAATAATCATATGTTATAAATTAAATTAATAAAATATGACATGATTAATTTAATAAAACATGACTTAGGTTACAATTTAATTATTAGATCATGGATTTTAACCTAAGTATTTATATTTTTCTAGACTTTATAATTAATTAATTATTAAAAACCATGGTTATAATTAATTAATTAACATGACTTAGGTTATATTATTAATAATTAATAATACATGTTTTAACCTAAGTATTTAACTTGATTTAATTAAAAACATGATATATTTAATTAAATACTTTTAACCTATAGTTTATTTAAATTACATGTAATAATTAATAAACTATACCTTATATCATTATGACTTAGAAAAATAATCAGAAAACACTTAAGCTTATATACTTAGCTTATTTAACCAGCTTATATCTAATTATGGAAACTTTCTATTTTTAGAAACTTACTTAATTAAGGCAGCTAATCTATTTATGGAAACTTCCTAATTTTAGAATCTTATCTATTTTAAGCAGTAATTCTATTTTTGGAAAAATTCTATTTTTGGAAACTTTATATTTTTGAAAACTTTCTATTTTTGGAAACTTTATATTTTTGGAAACTTTCTATTTTTGGAAACTTTCTATTTTTGGTAACTTTTTTTTTTGGAACTTTCTATTTTAGGAAACTGCTATTTTTAGAAAGTTACTTTTTATTACACAGTAAGTATAATAATACATGAAATACAAGTAATACATAATCAGAATAGACAGAATATAAGATAAACACAGTTTAAAGCTTAAAACAGTAAAACATGACATGAACGTATAAAATAAGCTAAGACATGACATAAAACCAGTTACGTATTTAGTAATCAGATACTTATACACGTATGTATTTATGTAGCATTAGTGATACCAAAGTAGGACTCTCCTCAGTTCGTCTTCTTCGTTCACTGGACATAAGGTACGGGTTCCCGTCCTTTCAGTATGGACATTCTTTCCTTATTAGGATTCCCCGTATGCAGCCAACTGTTTTCCCTTAGTATAAGTTTATATGTTTGATTTGATTATGTTTAATTTAGAATACCTATAGCCATATACATGCATGACCAGTTTCACCTCGTTATGGAGGTACCATAACCATAACATTAGAGGCACTGGTGTGATGACTTCACCACGGCGGAGTGATTGCTCGTGGCGTCCCTTCAGCTTTTAGCCATATTATTATATTTATCATGTGGGGCGTATGGGTGCATCCTAGTTACATGTTTTCAACAGATTATTCAGTGTGAATGTGGTGTGTGCCTTGCATCCTTCACAAGGAGCTGATCCCTCCTACCCAAACCAGTATATTAAATTAGAGGCAGTCCCTCTAATTTGCATGATGAGGTCACCCCTCCAAGTATTCATGCACGGTGGATTTTCATGACCTATATTGGCTAATGGTAGAATATGTTAAACAGTTTTTATAAGATAAACATAAGGCTTTTCAAACTATAAAACCAGTTTTACCAAGACTTAACCGGGTTATTCGGGACTTAGTTTCTTCCGCTGTTACATGTTATATGCTTCTACTATTCATGCTTTATTGTACATCCGTGCACTGAGCGTATTGCTCAACCGTTTTCCTTTTCTATGTTCCCAAAACGGCAGGTACTCAGGGACGCTCGTAGACTTTAAGCGTACGTGCATATGGACTGGAAGCTTTCTAGCCTTTCTTTACTTTATGCATTATCTTTACTTTGATACTCTTGCTATGGACATTGTTTAGTCCTTTCATTTACAGTACTTATGTTTGTGTGTGATGAGCTTTACTTTTGGACTACCGATGTTTGATTCCGGTATTTTCCTTTTATGGTCATGTAATGTTTAGACATTTATCCTTGTATGCTTTGATGACACGCCATAATTACGCGTGACATTCCATTATCAAAATGGGGTGTTACAATTATGGTATTAGAGCCAAGGCTTCGACCTGTAGGCTCTCAAAATATGACCTGTGATTAGTGGGTAGTCACTATGGTTTTCCTAGAACTGACAATCGTTTTCATGCATTCATCATTTTTATGCATACATATATATGTCATTGTCGTAGGTTTATGACTAAGTAATGGTTGGTATAGGACTGGCCATATTTAGTCGCATGTGTTTTATCGAAACTTTTAAATTTGGGACCGACCCATAGGCGTCCCCTCGCCATGTCTTTTATTTTGGGTGAACTAACCATAGGCGTTCACTCTCGAGCATACAAAAGTTTTCATAAAACTGCATCGTGCATTCATACACAAATTTTCTTGCATAAAATTTTTCTCTGGATTTATTGGTATAATTTATTTTCATGTATATATATTTTATGTTTTGATCTGTTAATCATATGTTTTATGTTATACTGTCAGATGGTTCTCACACGCGAACATGAACAACTCAATGCTGCAATCCAAGCTGCAATGCAAGCTTTGCTTCCTCAACTGAGGAATGACATCAGGGCTGAGGTTCAAGTTGCCAACAATCAGCATCATAACCAAGCACCTCCTCCTCCAATGACATTGGCAGTATGGCTGGAGAGATTCAACAAGCTCCGTCCTCGAGCTTTTGAGAAAACATATAGCCCCAGTGATGCTGAAAGCTGGTTGGCTCACATCGAGAAGATTTTCAATGCTATGGGTTATGACCCCGAGTTCAAGGCGAGGTTGGCATGCTATCGGTTCGAAGGCGATGTGTTAAATTGGTGGTTAGCGTTGATGCAGTCTGAGGGAGGTGACGATTGGGTTGCTGGTTTGACATGGGCTCAATTCAAGGATAGGGTGATGGAGCAGTTCTTTCCCAAGACTGAGCAAGACAAGCTCAAGAGGGAGTACCATGGGATCCGACAGAGAGCTGGGGAGAATAGCAACGAGTTTATGCAGCGCTTTCTTCGCTTAGCTGGTTTCCTTGGTGCAGCAGCAGGTACTCCTGAAGATCAGGCACACCACTTTAGGTGGGCTCTTCGCACATCGGTCGCAAACAATCTGGTGTATGCTACGTTCACCACTATAGCACAAGTGGCCGATGCAACACGTAAGCTGGAGATGCTGCAAGAGAGAGATGAGTTTGGGGAAGCTGAGAGACCCGACAAGAGGTAAACATTCATATTCAAGCGGTGACCAATCCGTATTTTTCCATATATGTCAATTATTCATCTCTTTAAACTGTATCTTCCAGGCAGAAAACTGGGGACCGGTCTCAGCCGGCTACTCAGCAGCAGCCTCATCAGCCCAAGGGAAATGGTCAGACTAACGACCGTTCTACTATGGATAGGCGTGGCGGTAATGATAATTACCGTAACAACGCTGGACACTCCAACGGCATCATGAACCATGGAAAAGGTAGGGACCTGAACCAGAGAGGTTCACAGCCTAGCCGTCCAGCTATCATTGGTCCTCAGCCAGCCAGAGCACCTGCTGGAGGATATACTCATCCTCTTTGCTCTACTTGCCACCGTAGGCACCCAGGGCCATGTCGTCGTAACACTGACGCATGGTTCAAGTGTGGTCTTCCTAGCCATATCATGAAGGATTGCCGTAAGGGTGAGATGGAGGGCACATCGTGACATGCTGATACCAAGCCGCCTCCTACCACTGGGCGTGTCTACACGACATCTCGAGACCAGGCCAACAAGTCTACAAGTACCATCACTGGAATCTTGTATATGTATGGTCAAGCTGCGTGTGTTCTTTTCAATACGGGTGCTACTCACTCGGTCATTTCTACTGCTATATGCTAAGAACAATAGGATGCTCCCCATGCCACTAGAGAATAGACTTACTATTTCCACGCCTTTGAGGGACTCTGTATTAATCACCCATGTATACAAGAGTCTTCCCCTAGAATTTGACGATAAGGTTCGTCCTATTGACGCACTTCCACTGGACATGAATGACTTCGACATGATTTTGGGCATGGATTGGCTATCCAAGCATCATGCTACCATAGACTGCCATTCATATCGAGTTATCTTTGGTGATGTTAATGCACCAGAGTACATTCATAACGGGTTCGTACCCGTACGGTCTGTACAAATCATATCTACCCTGCAAGCGCGTGCACTACTATCACATGGCTGCGAGGGTTATCTAGCTACGGTTCACGACATGGATGCTGATCTCCATCAATTCAGGATCAACCAATAGTGTCGGAATTCCAAGATGTATTTCCAGCAGAACTTCCGGGCATACCACCTGCACGAGAAGTGGAATTCAATATCGAGCTAATTCCAGGAGTTGAACCGATCTCCAAGGCTCCTTATCGAATGGCTCCCATAGAGCTGAAGGAGCCGAAGGATCAACTTCAAGAACTTCTTGAACGAGGTTTCATTCGACCGAGCACATCTCCATGGGGCACACCGGTTCTATTTGTTAAGAAGAAGGACGACAGTATGTGTCTTTGCATAGACTATCGCGAGCTCAACAAGATTACTATCCGGAATAGGTATCCACTGTCGCGTATAGACGATCTGTTTGACCAACTCTAAGGGGCCAAACACTTCTCCAAGATTGATCTTAGGTCAGGCTACCATCAGCTACGGGTTAAGGAGCAGGACATCGCCAAGACTGCTTTTCGTACCTGTTATGGCCACTACGAGTTTGTAGTTATGCCATTCGGCCTGACAAATGCTCCAGCAGTGTTCATGGACTTGATGAACATAATCTTCCATGAATTTCTAGACAAGTTTGTCATTGTCTTCATCGATGACATCCTGATTTTCTCAAAGTCCAAGGAGGAACACGAAGACCATCTTCGTACAGTACTACAGATTCTTCGCCAGAAGCAGTTGTATGCTAAATTCTCCAAGTGTGAGTTCTGGTTAGACAAGGTGGCATTCTTAGGTCACATTGTATCAGCAGAAGGAATCACTATGGATCCAGCGAAGGTTGAGGCTATTACTAAGTGGTCGAGGCCGACATCAGCGACGGAAGTCCGCAGTTTCTTAGGCTTAGTTGGCTATTACCGTAGGTTCGTGGAGAACTTTTCCCGCTTAGCACTACCATTGACAAAACTGATGCGGAAAGGGGAGAAATTCGTCTGGACTGAAGAACGAGAGAAGAGCTTTGAAGACCTGAAGCAGAAGCTAGTATCTGCACCTATTCTTACTCTCCCATCTGGTACGGGTGGATTTCAAATCTACAGTGATGCATCGGGGAAGGGACTTGGTTGTGTTCTCATGCAACATGGGAAAGTGATCGCGTACGCTTGACGACAGCTTAAGCCTTATGAAGAGAATTACCCTACGCATGACTTGGAACTTGCCGCAGTCGTGTTTGCATTGAAGATATGGAGGCACTACTTATATGGAGAATCATGTGACATTTTCACGGACCACAAGAGTTTGAAGTATATCTTCACTCAACGTGAATTGAACATGAGACAGAGGAGATGGTTAGAGCTGTTGAAGGATTATGACATTAATCTACAGTATCATCCCGGAAAGGCAAATGTAGTAGCAGATGCTCTTAGCAGGAAGTCCGGAATGATCAACGGCATTAAAATTGAGGAGGAAATCATAAGAGACTTGGAGCGACTAGACATAGAGATCATGGTACGTGGACAATACGGTTACTGGACTAATCTTAGAGTAGAACCCAAGTTACTCTCTAAGATCAAGGAAGCTCAGAAAGATGATGGAGAAATCTGGGCGATAGTACAGAATTTGGAGAAACAGACGGAATTCAGAGTAGATGCAGATGGTATCGTATGGCAGGGCACGAGACTTTGTGTTCCTGATGACCAAGAACTCCGGGAAGCCTTGTTAGCTGAAGCTCATAGCTCCCCATTCTCTATACATCCTGGTTCGACTAAGATGTACCATGACATCAAGCAATACTTTTGGTGGAGTGGTATGAAACAGGATGTGGCCACTTACGTCTCCAAATGTCTTACCTGCCAGCAGGTTAAGATCGAGCATCAGCGATCTGGCGGTCTCCTTCAACCGTTAGATATTCCAGAGTGGAAGTGGGACAAAATCACCATGGATTTTGTTACTGGTCTTCCGCCTACCAAAAGGAAGCACGATGCAATTTGGGTTATCAAAGATCGACTTACCAAATCAGCTCATTCTTACCGATCCGCAAGGAAGATCCGGTAAGTAAACTCGCCGATACGTATAGAAGAGAGATCATGAGACTCCACGGTGCTTCATCCAGCATCGTCTCAGACAGAGATCCTCGTTTCACTTCGCGATTTTGGAAGAGTATGCAGAAAGCTTGGGGTACACAACTTAAGCTTAGCACAACTTTTCATCCTCAAACGGACGGACAGTCGGAACGAACGATTCAGACATTGGAAGACATGTTGAGGTCATGTGCGTTGGAATGGACGGGTGATTGGGACGATGACATCTGTTTGGTGGAGTTTGCATACAACAACAGTTGGCACGCAAGTATCAAGTGTGCTCCTTTCGAGATGTTGTATGGCAGAAAGTGTCACGCCCCAATCTGCTGGGATCAGGTTGGCGAGCGAACACTTGAAGGACCAGAAATCATAGAGATGACCAATGAAAGGATCGCAGTAGCTAAGCAAAAACTTCAGGAAGCACGTTCACGTCAGAAGAGTTACGTCGATAAGCATCGTAGGGACATACATTTTGACGTAGGAGATCACGTCTTCCTTAAGGTTTTGCCAGCACGTGGTGTTAGACGCTTCGGGATTAAAGGGAAGCTCAGTCCTCGTTTCATCGGACCGTTTGATATCATTGAACGATTCGGTGAAGTATCTTACCGGTTAGCGTCACCTCCGCAGCTTTCGCATGTACACAATGTGTTTCATGTGTCCTTACTCAAAGGGTACCAGTATCATCCCCTTCACATGGTTCAATATCCACTAGAACAGATACGTGAAGATCTCACCTTCATAGAAGAACCCGAACGAGTCCTTGACATACAAGAACGAGTCATGAGAAGGAAGACGATTCCATTCGTCAAAATCCTTTGGAGGGATCATACCGAGCGGGAAGCCACTTGGGAAACAGAGGAGTCTATCCGGGCTTCTTACCCTCATTTTATATTTTGAATTCGGGTATGTTCTTCTTTTTCAGTTTACTTTATCTATAATTCGGGGACGAATTATTCTTTTTAGGGGGAAGAGTTGTAAAACCCGCATGCTTTTACCATGAATAGTACCATTAAGATCGTACGTACTAGGTTAAAACTTTCCTTTTATAGTATGATTACGTTCACGTGTTAGAATTTTACGTATTACGTACGTGTTAGAACACGATAAGTATTTATTACGTACGAACACACAATAATTATTTAACAATAATTAATCACGAACATGCGATCATGAAATCATGAACGTAATTTAATCACGAGCTAATATTAATACGTATATATATTTATTACGAACACGAATAAATATATTAAGTCACGGTTAATATTTAACGAGAACACATAAAACACAAACACGACTAAACACGAACGAACACTTAAATATTTAGACTCGGAAAATGGTACGGGTACCCCATGTGGGGCCCCCTACCCGCGGCTACATCAAGAAGGATGGGCCAAACCCATCAAATTTTACTAACATGGGGTAAAGGTAAAATCTTGTTTTCATTTTTCACATTACAGTAAAACATCAAAAACCTAAAAAGATTTTCTCCTTTTCCTTCTTGCTCTCCTCTTGGCCGCCGCATATACAAGACAAAAAAGGGGTGTTTATTTGATTTTTGATCTTGAATTTGGTGCAAGTGTTCGTGTGTGTTCATCCTCGTTCGATCCACGCATTCAGTATACCTTTTTAATCCTTTTTCTTTTTGTTTTGATTTAATAAATTAAATAAGAACATGATGTTTTTAAAAAGCTAATTAAAAACATAAATCAAACATGTAAATGGTTATGGGGTAAATCAAAACAAAGGATTTAGGGGTGTTTGTTGTGGCCGGCGCCTAAACCGAACCCCAAGGGGGTCTCGGCTTGGCACACGGACCATCACCGAGACCACAAGGTCTCGGTTTGGTGGTGTGGGTCCCACGGTAGCAGCAAAAAGGGGAGAACCCCGAAGTGGTTCGGGGTATGGTGTTGATTTCGAGTCTGGTTCATGGTTTCTAGGCACGATCCAGTTCATGGTTTATGTTAAGGTTATGTTTTTAATAATCATATGTTATAAATTAAATTAATAAAATATGACATGATTAATTTAATAAAACATGACTTAGGTTATAATTTAATTATTAGATCATGGATTTTAACCTAAGTATTTATATTTTTCTAGACTTTATAATTAATTAATTATTAAAAACCATGGTTATAATTAATTAATTAACATGACTTAGGTTATATTATTAATAATTAATAATACATGTTTTAACCTAAGTATTTAACTTGATTTAATTAAAAACATGATATATTTAATTAAATACTTTTAACCTATAGTTTATTTAAATTACATGTAATAATTAATAAACTATATCTTATATCATTATGACTTAGAAAATAATCAGGAAACACTTAAGCTTATATACTTAGCTTATTTAACCAGCTTATATCTAATTATGGAAACTTTCTATTTTTAGAAACTTACTTAATTAAGGCAGCTAATCTATTTATAGAAACTTCCTATTTCTAGAAACTTATCTATTTTAAGCAATAATTCTATTTTTGGAAAATTTCTATTTTTGGAAACTTTCTTTTTTTGGAAACTTCCTATTTTTGGAAACTTTCTATTTTTGGAAACTTCCTATTTTTGGAAACTTTCTATTTTTGGAAACTTTCTATTTTTGGAAACTTTCTATTTTTGGTAACTTCTTATTTTTGGAAACTTTCTATTTTAGGAAACCTGCTATTTTTAGAAAGTTACTTATTATTACACAGTAAGTTTAATAATACATGAAATACAAGTAATACTTAATCAGAATAGACAAAATATAAGATAAACACAGTTTAAAACTTAAAACAGTAAAACATGACATGAACGTATAAAATAAGCTAATACATGACATAAAACCAGTTACGTATTTAGTAATCAGATACTTATACACGTATGTATTTATGTAGCATTCGTGATACCGAAGTAGGACTCTCCTCAGTTCGTCTTCTTCGTTCACTGGACATAAGGTACGAATTCCCGTCCTTTCAGTATGAACATTCTTTCCTTATTAGGATTCCCCGTATGCAGCCAACTGTTTTCCCGTAGTATAAGTTTATATGTTTGATTTCTTAGGTTTAATTTAGAATACCTATAGCCATATACATGCATGACCAGTTTCACCTAGTTATGGAGGTACCATAACCATAACATTAGAGGCACTGGTGTCATGACTTCACCACGACGGAGTGATTGCTCGTGGCGTCCCTTCAGCTTTTGGCCATATTATTATATTTATCATGTGGGGCGTATGGGTGCATCCTAGTTACATGTTTTCAGCAGATTACTCAGTGTGAATGTGGTGTGTGCCTTGCATCCTTCACAAGGAGTTGATCCCTCCTACCCAAACCAGTATATTAAATTAGAGGCAGCCCCTCTAATTTGCATGATGAGGTCACCCCTCCAAGTATTCATGCACGGTGGATTTTCATGACCTATATTGGCTAATGGTAGAATATGTTAAACAGTTTCTGTAAGATAAACATAAGGCTTTTCAAACTATAAAACCAGTTTTACCAAGACTTAACCGGCTTATTCGGGACTTAGTTTCTTCCGTTGTTACATGTTATATGCTTCTACTATTCATGCTTTATTGTACATCCGTGCACTGAGCGTATTTCTCAGCCGTTTTCCTTTTCTATGTTCCCAAAACGGCAGGTACTCAGGGACGCTCGTAGACTTTAAGTGTACGTGCATATGGACTGGAAGCTTTCTAGCCTTTCTTTACTTTATGCATTATCTTTACTTTTATACTCTTGCTATGGACATTGTTTAGTCCTTTCATTTATAGTACTTATGTTTGTGTGTGATGAGCTTTACTTTTGGACTACCGATGTTTGATTCCGGTATTTTCCTTTTATGGTCATGTAATGTTTAGACATTTATCTTTGTATGCTTTGATGACACGCCATAATTACGCGTGACATTCCATTATCAAAATGGGGTGTTACAGACGGAGATACTTAGAAGATATGGATTAGGGTTAATATTTGAGCTAAATTAGGGATACAATTCATTTATGTATCACATTCGCTCATATAAACTCACTCTGGGCCATCGATATTGAACTTGTTAACTCATTTTGGGTCGTTATATAGCTACGTGGATTGTGGCTTTATACATATCTCATTTATTAAATGGTATGTTTTGGCTTGTTCTTGCATATGGGTCGTACACCACAATGATAAAAGGGTTTGATGAACGTTGGCATAACTAAGTTGCTCAATATTTTGTACGTCGAACTTTAATTTGGAAGATATCTGGGTTAGTTCATTTGGATTTGGACATGATATAAGATGGATTAGGCGGATATATAATGACTGGATTGGACCAATATTGATTGCATATATGGATTACGTACTCATTCAGATCAAAGAAAACTCTAGTGTCGAAAACCTAATTTTTTGAAAAAAATTTGACGACCTCACTGTTCGCGCATCAAGTGGGCATAAGATTGAACTTGTGCTTCGCCGTCAAGTTATATAGACGATATTGACAGTTTTCATTTTTTAGTCGACGTTGGTTTTCTAGTTAACAATAATCAATCAAAAGCCAAAGCAAACAAAAACAAGTTAACACTAAAACGATCCTTATAAGATTTACTCAAACGTCAAACGGCTAGTATTCAGATTTGAAGTTGAAGTGGGATTTCACGAAGGCGTCCACTTATTTCATCATCGAGCCTTCCTCCCTCTTTCTACCCCTTTTCTTTAAACCCAGTTTATCGATTGATTACTTGCTTGAGCACAAAGTACTTATGATTGAGACTTGAATTATCTAGTTTCCAGAAGTCGGGGTGGTTGGTTGAAGGCCTGGATAACTATCAATTAAAGGAGTTATGTTGTAGTGCTCAGTGTCACACGCAGTTGCAAATGTGGATAATTTCAAGAGGTGTTGTATATCTTATACGTTTGATGTTAGGTATTAGGTACTTAGAGACTTCCGTTCGTCAATCAACAAAAGTGCAAGATTAAGTAACAACCTTGGGTGATTGTACTTTAGTTTCAAGTTTGAAATATCAGGTTTACTTCACCAGTGTTCATTAGAAATAACCGACATAATACGAGGTTGGTAAGTTAGCCAGAGAGGTAAATGAACAGAGATATGATCAACACGTAATTCTAAACGGGATACTTTTGAGCTACATAATGTCAATGATACTTCACAACCTAAGCAAATCTTTCAAAGTTTCTCAAACGTTAAACATATCAAGATTTTTGCTTATGACAAGAACATCTCATGTATATGGGCGTACACGTCAAAATGATGCTTCCGATTGTTGTAACCATCAATGGGAAAAACGCGTACTTTTGGAGTACTCAGTTCAACTTCAAGGGGGAAGTAGTGTATACTTTACATTGTATGGTTTGTGTCAAGTATTTTGCATGTGTGAGAAGATTTTGTTGTTGATTTCTTGCATGTTCCCCCAAACACATAATCATGAAAACCAAATGTCAATGTAGTAGTATTATTTGGTGTAGTTTGCTTCTTATTCTACAAAATTCCGATATGCACTTTAAATGTGAAAGATAAAAGAGTATTCAAGCTACATATTCCGCTCAAAATACATATATTAGATATTGGTTTAGGGGGAAGCTGATTCAGAAGCTTAAAAAAAGAAGTCTAATAAAGAAAGTTTTTCAAGACGTGAAGTATGAATTGGGGGAATTTAATCTAAATCATACATAATATAATGGTACTTCAACAAGCAAAGACAAATAGGATTCGAGTTGGGGTACAAGTTACGAAGACGAAGACGTCATCCTTAACACTGGAATCAACTTAGAAGTCATATAATTTGTTGTATTTGTACTTGTTAGGAACATTGTTAATAATATTGTATGTATCCACATTGGAGGAAGATTGTTAGCCTTAAAGTGTAAGCGACTAACAGAATTACAAAAGATAACTAAATTCAGGACACACAGAGACTAGCATCATCAAATGTTTTTAGTTATATGTGTCCTGGGCTATAAATACCCTCTCCATATTTCCATGGAAGGGTGAGGATAATCATTTGTGTAGTTTTGTTTCTCTCTCTAATAAACACACACTTCACCTTTTCTCCCTACTTTATCTCGAGATGGCTAACCATCTCTTTATCCTTCCTAACCTCCGGATCGAAACCGTTTTATAAGAATATTAACAATTAACAAAATACAATCATAGCATGATAAGACTATATTCGCCTAAGAATAGGGAAAGATATACATTACTCATTTACGGATAAGGATCCCGAGTATATCGCATAGAATTGGGCCGCAAGATTCAGGAACCCTGATGGGGTTTCACGGGGTATAAGAGGAACCTCATGGTTCCATTCAAGGTATCGTATCCTAACCTATAATCACTACTCGATTATAAACCTTGAAACCGATTACTTACTCTCACGTAGGAGGTTAATCGTGGGAGACGATCCCACAATGAGCTTAACGAGGTTTTTCCCTTGTGCAGAGTCCACATTAAATCCACTTGGTGCATGAGCCGGTGCCCCAAACACCCTAATTAGCCATAATTTGGGTCAAACAGGTCAAATCCAACTGTTATATCAATAACGACACTTGGACATAAAACTTTTTCTTTTATCATTCATTTAGATTCTTTTATAATATATAATGGAATTTACATACCGAATAAAACTTAAAAAATTACATATTTTCAAAACATATTTTTCATGTTGGGTGTTGTTAAAACATGTTTTGAAAAAAGATATACATACTAAAGTTTTCTTTAAATATACGTAACTGCCAATCATATATAATATTATAAAAAACATATAGATATCTAAGGAAATAGTCGTATATAAAAATATATATCTTTTCATAAAAGATATTATTATCTCGAACCAAGTTTACAATCACAATATTAGAAGATCGAAAACAATCCTAATTAAGATTCCAATTTGACAAGATTTGTTCTTAAATGACTAATTCATTTTCAATAAAATCTATAAAAAAAAGATAGAGATGCCTAATTCGTATGGCTAAAAAGAGACATAATCACAAGATTGAGACAAGTGACACAATTAAAGACTGAGATGAAGAAAGAGAAAATACGAAACAATGGGTCCCCTACATTTCACCAATCACAACACGACACGTAAGTTTAGATATGTTTTTGGGTCTTCTTATTAACTCCATATATCAACACTCAATCTATAAACATATGTTATTACGAATTGATTGTATAATTTTCAAAAATTTTTTTTTTAATAAAATAATTTAAAACGTAAAAGTAAAAGTTACCTTAAACTTAAAAAAAAGTAAAAACAAAGGACCAAAAAGTACCTAGGTAAAAAACATTAAAAAACAAAAAACAAAAGCCCTAATTACAGTTCCAAACACAAAACAACAACACTTCTGCATAGAATTGGGGCGCAAGATTCGGGAACCCTG
Organism: Glebionis coronaria; assembly: GCA_025667525.1. Taxonomy (NCBI): domain Eukaryota; kingdom Viridiplantae; phylum Streptophyta; class Magnoliopsida; order Asterales; family Asteraceae; genus Glebionis; species Glebionis coronaria. The sequence continues at coordinate 573,388,256 of CM046880.1, forward strand.
ATGGGGTTTCACCGGGTATAAGAGGAACCTCATGGTTCCATTCAAGGTATCGTATTCTAGCCTATAATCGCTACTCGATTATAAACCTTAAAACCGATTACTTACTCTGACGTAAGAGGTTAATTGTGGGAGACAATCCTACAATGAGCTTAACGAGGTTTTTCTCTTGTGCAGAGTCCGCATTAATCCACGTGGTGCATGAGCCGGTGCCCCAAACAACCGAATTAGCCATAATTTGGGTCAAACAAGTCAAATCCAACTGTTATATCAACAATGACACTTGGACATAAAACTTGAAAAATTACATATTTTCAAAACATATTTTTCATGATGAGTGATGTTAAAACATATTTTAAGAAATTATATAAATTATTAAAGTTTTATCGGAATATATGTAACTGCCAATCATATACAATATTATAAAAAACATATAAAGGTCTAAAAAATCTTTTCATATAAAATCTTACGATCTCGAATCGATCTTACGATCATGATCTTGCAAAGCTTAAAACGATCCTAAGTAATATCTCAATCTAACAGACTTGTTCTCAAATGATATGTTATTATGGATTGTGTAGTTTTCAACATTTATTGATTTTAATAAAAAAAAAACTTAAAAATAAAAATAAAAGTTACCTTAAACTTAGAAAAAAAAAAAGTAAAAACAAAGGACCAAAAAGTACCTAGGTAAAAAACATAAAAAAAACACAAAATCAAAAGCCCTAATTACAACAGTTCCAAACACAAAAACAACAATACTTCTGCACTTGTTCTTCTTCTTCTTCCCCCCTTTCTTCACTTTCTCTCTCTACATTCTTTCTCTCTCTAAAAAAAACCCTCAAAATTTATGTAACTATATATATATATATTTATATATTGGATTTGAATAAAAAGAAGTAATAAAGATGAGTGGTGGAGGTAGGGGTGTAAAGAAAACGATCCAACACATAAAGGAAATAACAGGGAATAATTACAGTGAAGATGAGATTTATGCAATGCTTAGAGAATGTAACATGGATCCCAATGAAACCACTCAGAACCTTCTTGCTCAGGGTATTCTTTTTTATATAAGATCTATTATCTTTTTTTTATTTGGTTGATGATTTATTATTAAGTTTTAATTTTTACAAATTGGTTTTGTTTGTAAAGTGTTGCTGAGTGTGTGGAATGTGATAAAGTTTCTATCTTTATTGTTTCGAGTGGCCTTTTGTTGCGGTTTTTCGCGATTGAATATGATGTGCGAGTGTTTCACTTGCTGGTAGTGTAGTTATCGTTAGAGTTCAAGTGTTTAGTTTTGATTGGTTTTGTTTGTAAAGTGTTGTCGAGTGTGTGGAATGTGATAAAGTTTCTATCTTTATTGTTTTCGAATGGCCTTTTGTTGCGGTTTTTCGCGATTGAATGTGGCGTGCGAGTGAAGCTCAGTGTTTTGTATAGATTTTGCTGGTAGTGTAGTTATCGTTAGGGTTCAAGTGTTCAGTTTTGATTGGTTTTGTTTGTAAAGTGTTGTTGAGTGTGTGGAATGTGATAAAGTTTCTATCTTTATTGTTTCTAGTGGCCTTTTGTATCTGAGATGTGTTTTTTTGCGATATCTGGAATGAATATGGTGCGCGAGTGAAGCTCAATGTTTTACATCGGCTGCTGGTAGTGTAAACAATGTGATAAAGTTTCGGTCTTTATTGTTTCGAATGGCCTTCTGTTGCGGTTTTGGCGACTGAATATGGCGTGCGAGTGAAGCTCAGTGTTTTGTATAGTTTTGCTGGTAGTGACCTTACTATTAGGGTTATAGTGGTTAGTTTTAATTGGTTTTGTTTGTAAAGTGTTGTTGAGTGTGTGGAATATGGCGTGTGAGTGAAGCTCATTGTTTTATATAGATTGCTGGTAGTGTGAAAATGTGATAAAGTTTCCGTCTTTGTTGTTTTCCAGTGGCCTTTTGTTGCTTTTTTTCGAGATTGAATATGGTGTGCGACTGTGCGAGTGAAGCTCAGTGTTTTGTATAGGTTGCTGGTAGTGTAGTTACCGTTACGGTTCAAGTGTTTAGTTTTGATTGGTTTTGTTTGTAAAGTGTTGCTGACTGTGTGGAATGTGATAAAGTTTCCATCTTTATTGTTTCAAGTGGCCTTTTGTTGCGGTTTTTCGCGGTTCCTGGTAGTGTGAAAAATGTGATAAAGTTTTGATTTTTGTGAGTGGTAGTGTAGTAATCGTTAGGGTTCGAGTAGTTAGTTTTTATTGGTTTTGTTTGTAAAGTGTTGCAGAGTCTGTAAAGTGTGATAAAGTTTCGATCTTTATTGTTTCCAGTGGCCTCTTTTGTTTCTGAAATGCGTTTTTTTGCGATATCTGGATTGAATATGACGTGTGAGTGAAGCTCAATGTTTTATATAGGTTGCTGGTAGTGTAAAAAATGTGATAAAGTTTCCGTCTTTATTGTTTCGAGTGGCCTTTTGTTGCGATTTTTCGCGATTAAATATGGGGTGTGAGTGAAGCTCACTGTTTTGTATAGGTTGCTGGTAGTGTAGTTATCGTTAGGGTTCGAGTGTTTAGTTTTGATTGGTTTTGTTTGTGAAGTGTTGCTGAGTATGTGGAATGTGATAAAGTTTCCATCTTTATTGTTTTCCAATGGCCTTTTGTTGCGGTTTTTCGCGATTGCATACGGCGTGCAAGTGAAGCTCAGTATTTTGTATAGGTTGCTGGTAGTGAACTTATTGTTAGGGTTATAGTGGTGTACTTGATTGGTTTTGTTTGTAAAGTATTTTTGAGTGTGTAGAATGTGATAAAGTTTCCATCTTTATTGTTTTGAGTGGCCTTCTGTTGCGGATTTTCGTGATTGAATATGGTGTGCGAGTGAAGCTCAGTGTTTTGTATAGGTTGCTGGTAGTGTAGTTATCGTTAGGGTTCAAGTGTTTAGTTTTGATTGGTTTTGTTTGTAAAGTGTTGCTGACTGTGCGGAATGTGATAAAGTTTCCATCTTTATTGTTTCGAGTGGCCTTTTGTTGCGTTTTTTCGCGGTTCCTGGTAGTGTGAAAAATGTGATAAAGTTCTGATTTTTGTGAGTGGTAGTGTAGTTATCTTTAGAGTTCGAGTGGTTAGTTTTTATTGGTTTTGTTTGTAAAGTATTGTAGAGTCTGTAAAGTGTGATAAAGTTTCCATCTTTATTGTTTCCGAGTGGCCTTTTGTTGCTGGAATGCGGTTTTTCGCAATATCTAGATTGAATATGGTGTGCGAGTGTGGCACAGTATTGCTGGTAGTCTGAAAAATGTGAAAAGTTTTTATTTTTGCAAGTGGTAGTGCAGATATCGTTAGGGTTCGAGTGGTTAGTTTTGATTGGTTTTGTTGGTATTGGTAAAGTATTACCGAGTATAAAAAATGTGATAAAGTTTCCATCTTTATTGTTTCGAGTGGCCTTTTGTTGCTGAAATGTGGGTTTTCACGATATCTGTACTGAATAAGGTGCGGGAGTGCAGCTCATTGTTTTATATAGGTTGCTGGTAGTGTAAAATATGTGATGAAGTTCCCGTCTTTGTTGTTTTCGAGTGGCCTTTTGTTGCGGTTTTTCGCCATTGAATATGGTGTGCGAGTGAAGCTTAGTGTTTTGTATAGTGTTGCTGGTAGCTTATTGTTAGGCCACTTGATTGGTTTTGTTTGTAAAGTGTTATTGAGTATGTAAAATGTGATAAAGTTTCCATCTTTATTATTTTCGAGTGGCCTTTTGTTGCGGTTTTTCTGCAATATCTGGAATCAATAGGGTGTGTGAGTAGCTCACTGTTTTCTATCGGTTGCTGGTGGTATGAACAATGTGATGGAGTTTCCATCTTTGTTGTTATCGAGTGGCCTTTTGTTGCTGAAGTGCGGGTTTTCATGATTGATTATGGTGTGCGAGTGAAGCTCTGTGTTTTGTATAGAGTTGCTGGTAGTGTAGTTATCGTTAGGGTTCGAGTGTTTATTTTTTTGTTGGTTTTGTTTGTAAAGTATTGTTGCGTGTGTAAAATATGATGAAGTTTCATCTTTATTATTTTCGAATGGCCTTTTGTTGCGGTTTTTCACAATATCTGGAATGAATATGGTGTGTGAGTGAAGCTCAGTGTTTTGTATAGTGTTGCTGGTAGTCTGAAAAATGTGATGAAGTTTTGATTGTTGCTACTTTTGCAAGCGGTAGAGTAGTTATTGTTAGGGGTTGGTTGGTTCTTCTGCTACATTAATCATCACTCTGGCCTTTTTTGCAGATTTTTTGATATCTGGATTGAGTATGGTGTGCGAGTGAAGCACACTGTTTTGTATAGTCTTGCTGTTAGTGTGGAAAATCTGATAAAGTTATGAATTTTGCAAGTGGTAGTGTAGTTATCATTAGGGTTCGAGTGGTGTTTGAAGCTGTTTATACGCGTTTGAATGATATTTGGGATTGGATAGTGATCAAGTTTGGATTTTTGTTAGTTTTGTAAGTGGTACTGTACTTATTGGTTTATACTTTTTGGTATGTGATTTTATACCTGTGTGTTTCTGTGATTAATGCGATAAAGTTTTAATCTTTATTAGTTTCGTAAGTTGTGCTGCTGTTAGGGTTATGGTTAGCTGGTGCTTGATAGTGATATGTTTTTTATTTGTCGTGAGTACCTGCTAGAACCATATTTGGGATCCAATGTTGAGTGGGAAATGTAATTAAAGCGATAAAGAATTGAATTTTGGTAGTTTTGTAAGTAGTAGTTTACTTATTGTACGGTGTCGTTTGGTTGTGTGACGATTTGATAAAAGTTGTTATGCTTATTAGTTTTTAAAGCGGTGCTGTAATTATTGTTAGGGTTAGAGCCGTGTTTTTGATAGTTTTGATTTGTAAAATGTTGCTAACTGTGCGTTTCTATTTGACAAATGATATAGAAGTAGCGATTTTTGTTGGTTTTGATAAAAGTGTAGTTGTCGTTAGGGTTTCAGTGGTGTTCGAAGCATGAACTACTGCTCTTTTCTAGTTAGGAAGATGTGGGATTGGATATTGTGTGGGAAGCATAATAAAGTTTGCTTTTTTTAGTTTTGTAAGTGGTGGTGTAGTTTTGGTTAGGGTTATATTGGTTTCGAAGGTGAATCGATGTTTATTGGTTGTGATTTCACGTTGAATGATGTTTTGTAATGGATATTGTTTACAAAGTGAAGGTTACTCTTTGGTATGCCATACTGTTGTTTGTAGGGATAGTTCCATTTGTAACGTGTTGATTTTTATTGGATTTGTAAGCGGTGGTGTAGTTATCGTGAGGGTTTGAGTGGCTTCTGAAGCCTGATTTAGTGTTTTTTTGGGGGTAGTATGATGGTTGGGACTTGTAATTAGATACCGTAAGTGAAACTCAATGTTTTGTCGGTTATGTAATTTGTTGTGAGAAATGTGATAAAGTTTTAGGTATCTTATTAGTATACTCTGTTCGTAACTGTGGTTGCGTTGTTTAACTGAACTGGTGCTAGTGTACTCGTATCAAGTTGGGATTTTTCTATGTGTCTTTTGTTTTTCGTTTAAAATAATGTAGATTGTTCATATGTAAGGTCAGCCAGAATTGGCTAGCAGCGAGCCTTTGTCTTGAGGAAGAATATATGGCCATGTTATGTCTCACTCAATACTTAGATTTAGAGTCATAGTTTATGCTCGAATTCATGTATCATAAATGAAATGTTGAACGGGTACTAAGAACTTAACAAGTAGGGCAGTCACTTCAAGCCCTGATACCTAAAGATATGCCTGTTTACAATCCCTGATCACTTAAAATGTCTCTCCTAGCTTTATTGCTATATACCGTCTCAAAAAAAATTAAAAATTAAAAGCACAACTAAATTTTTTGTTTTAATCTTTGTGTAGATCCATTTCATGAAGTAAGGAGGAAGCGGGACCGCAAGAAGGAGGTAAGATCCGTTTCTGATGTTTAAGGAAGCTTAAAATGCAGGACCATAGGGGTGCAATTACATGTTTTTTTCCTTTTCACCCTAAACAATTATTGCCTACGCCTTTTCGCTCGTGTGCTTAAAAATTGTTTACGCTTCTATTTATATGAAGTTAACTTATCTCTTTTCTGCAGAATAACGTCAAAGAATCTACAGAGCCTAAATGGAAACCTGGGATGCAGGGACGTGGGAACAGGGGTGGACGGGGAAACTACTCAGCTCGCCACAGTTCTCAAGGTAATCTACAAGGTTAATTCCTTCGCCTTTATGCCTTCATAGTGTTAATGGATATATTTGTGTGCTTTTTTTAATTTTAATAAAAGTTGTTTATTGGACCCATATAAACCCCGTGTAAGTTCTAATGTGCTCGAACTCTTACATATTTTAATTTTTTTTTGTTGAAAAACTAAATCAGGCAGTAGCAGGAACGTTCTCTCTGCAAAGGACAATGAAATAAATAAAGGTTCTGGTGATGGTATAATCTTGCCTGCACCCCAGGATAAGAAGAATAAAGAGATATTGGTTGCAAGGTGTTGCATTCGTTATATTATTTATTCTCTTTCATCTTTTTTCGCTTTTTATGTTCATTCCTCACCAAGTACATGTTACACTTCATTTTTTGCAGTTCTTCCAATAAATCTGAAGTAAGCACGACTACCGCAAGTGATAAGTTGGAGGGTTCACTCCCAAAAGTCTCTTCAGAGGCAAACAAAATCACGACTGCTGCTTTGTCTGCTTCAGATCCTATTCTTATGCCATCACAGGATTCACGACCTTCTGTTGGTACAATTAGTCGTGAAGCTGGAACTCGAAGAACTCCTGTTGTTGAACAATCCCAAGAGACCCCTGCTGAGAATAAAACAGCATGTGAGGATTTTTTTTTACTTAAAAGTCTTAAATAGAAACACATTAAGATTATGCGATTTTGTGCCATTATATTTCATGACTTCTTAGGTATAGTTATTGGAACTTATATTGAAATGATTACTATGACAGCTGGTCTCGATGTTGGAAGCTCCTTCGTGCAAGGAAAGGTGTTGTATGGAGAGGAGAATAATTTGGTTTCAGAGTCTTTGCTACCTGCACCTTCGACTGATGTTTCCTCTTCCAGTAGCAGACCATCTTCAAGCTACAATAGCAGGCCACAACAAGCAATTGGGCCTCAAAAAGGTATTAATTCATCTGATATGTATTTATTGAAACCTCGAAGTACCAAATTTTCTTTTAACTGAATTCTGATCGTTGTTATATATTTTTTGTGCGTTCCTACATTAGCTCCTGGTAAGGAGTGGAAACCAAAACCAACAACTCTTGTTCCTGCTCAAGAACTCGAGACAGAGGTGCCTGTCATTCCAGCTGAAGTTCATTCTTCATCAGAGCCCGGGTCCAGCATTCCCGAGTCAAAGGATATGAAAGTAGAGAAATCACACATTTCTGATGGTCAGCATGTTATTATTCCAAATCACCTTCATGTTGCTGAAGTTGAGAAACTTGGGTTTCAGTTTGGAAGTTTCGATGCTAGTTTTGGTTTTAATTCAAGCTCATTGAATGGTCCAACGAGCGACAAGAGTTCGTCTCCTTCTGAGGCTTCTGAGGAGGTTGCTGAACATATAGAGGAACAGACCACTAGGTTTGTCTAATGCTCTTATGCCAATTAGATTATATTTGCAGTTTTCTTAATGCATCTGTTTGACCAATTATTTTATTGGATTCAGGAATCAAGATTTGTTGGTTACGGCTGAAGATGGGCAGGATTCTGACCGTCCACCATCTTCTTCTAACGTACCTCAAAATCTGTCACCTGAAGGTGACGTCTCATCTAATGTGGCACCCGAGCACGTAGAGCCGAAACACGAGACTTCACTCCCAATTCCTAGTCATCCGTATCCTGTGTTTCATTCTTCTCCTAACTTGAATTTTGGTTTTATACCACCGATAATAGGCAGCCATGTTGCACCTTTTGAAACCAACGACTCTCGAGCGCCTGATTCTTCTCGTGTCCCAAGCTTTGCTGTAAGTATGAGAAATGCTATTGCTATTTAAGATTAGATATAACTTTTCAGGTCTCTTACGCGGATCATTTTTGTTATTTTTACACAGGTTCAACAACCATTTGACCCAGCAGGTTATTATCCTCAGTTTTATCGTTCTGGCACTGATAGTGATGGCCGCACATCACCTTTCCACCCACCCATGGTGGTCACCAAGTACAACGGGAATGTTCCAGTTGCATCTCAATCTTCTCAAGAGGTATGCGTTTTAGGATGAAATGTTCTTTAGAATACTTGGGAAATCTTTTAGTTGCATAATCCCGTTCTAATGACTTCATAACGTGCACACAGGTTGGGAATTCATTAATGCTTTCTGCTGCTGGGCCAACACCATTATCCACACAAGCAGGTGGATTAATGCAGACCCCTATAGCCGTGTCTCAGCAACAATTACCCGTGTTCAGGCAGCCAACGGCGTTACACTTACCACATTACCCTCCAAATTTTATCCCATATGGCCCGTACTTTTCCCCATTTTACCTTCCTCCTCCGGCCATACATCAGTTTTTGAGCAATGGTGCATTCCCCCAACAGCCTCAACCTGGCGGTATGTTTCCAGCTCCACCAGTGGCAACTCCTAAATATCCACATCCACAATACAAGCCTGGAGGTAATCCAACGAACTCACCTCATATTGGAATTCCGGGAGCCTATGGACCATATGGCTCATCTCCAACTGGTTATAATCAAAACCCAGCAGTGACAGCTGGTAATTCAACTTCTAACGAAGGCCTTGGTGGATCTCAGTTTAAGGAAAGTAATGGATACGTTACAGGGCAGCAGGTTTGTTTCTTTTTTTACTTGGATCTTTGTTATGTGATAGTTAGCATTGAGTTGTATTAATAATAAGTTTATCAAATCTCAAGGTTCAATACCATACGAAAAGCATAGATTAAAAATACAGGAGTTGGTCAGTTATTAAATCGAGCTTGGGTTTTCGTCTCATGCTGTCTAAGTTTATATTTTTGGTGTGAACATTAGCTGGCCCAGATCCCTTATTAACGCGTTTCATTCCACAATGGGCGTGTTTGTCAATATTTAGAAGTGCTTATCTGCTTATTGCGATTTTTTAAGCAGATTTTGTGCTTAGATGAGACTTGCTTAGCTGCTTGTTTAGAGTAATTAGATACTTTAGGATACGCATGCAGGTATCTATTATTTTTAAAGCAGATAAGCACTTTAAATTGGCGATTCCAAGAACCTGATAAGCACTTTAAATTTTCAAAGCAGATAAGCACTTTAAATTGGTGATAACTTTGTGAGGCTCGATATCTATTATTGCAGTTCTGCATTTATTAGTTCCATTTCATGATAATTTCCAAAAGAAAATCGAACCTTATTTGATGAATGAACTTGATATGAGTCTCGTTAAGTCTTTATATACAGATGATTCTTTGGATGGTCTTGTGCATGTTAATGCATATTATGTATTTCTTACTCATAATCATATTAATGTTTTATTTATGTTTATGTAGAGCGAAGGTACAGGCGTGTGGATAGCTGCACCTGGTCGAGACATTACTGGTTTGCATTATAATCTTCCACACGGTGGTCAAGTTGCATATGCCCCAACACAAGCTGCACATGGAAATTTTGCTGGTATGTATCACCACCACCCTGCACAACCAGTGACCACCGGACCCATTCACCCACTTCTTCAACAACCTCAGTCAATGGCTGGCGTTGACATGGTGGGACCCGCATCTAGTATGTATCAACAGCAGCAGCCGCCCCAGCCTGCTGCCCAACTCAACTGGCCTAATAATTACTGAACTAGTGTCAGATTTTTTTTATAAAGAAACCAGGAAAAACTAGGCACATTACCCTTTCCGGTAAGTTCCAATAGAATGATTGGAAAATGGAAGAAAAATCATGAAAAAATATATGATGTTGGCTGGAGTCGAGTGTATATCGTTTATAGGAGGCTAATTTGTTGGCCGTTGGTTATCTTTTTGGAGGATATAAAAGGCGAAGTACTCATGTAACTGTTAATGACCGATTTAAAGTTAGTTAAACCCTGGTTTGTGGTATGTGATTATGCCCGTGTCTCCCCTCGAGAGTTTTAAGGTTTTTTCGTATTAGAACGACTATGAGAGTTGACTTTAAATGATTCTTGTCTTTTTGACTTGTTGTTTAAGATTGAGGTTTTATAGGGGTATTTACTATTGGGCTTTTTAGAGGGTTTCTTTATCTTGGTGTTACATGTAAAGTGAATTTTGATAGCAAGAGAGGATGTACTTTGAAAAACTGTTGTAATTCATATTATTATTTGTTATGAGCAGCAAAAACATTCAAAATTGTTAGTTGAGAAATATTTGTGCTTTAAAAAGAAACGTTAACTATTATTTGGGACACACCGATCTATGTATTAGATACTACTTATGCAGTATTTGATATCTTGGTTTCGTGTGTGCGAATCATCTCCCGTTGTTTTTGGCTCAACTGGCAAGTGTCCTCTTTCTTATGAAAAGTAAGCCAGGTAAATCACATTTGAATATTCTTGTGACAAAACACAAGCTCCATTTCTCCTGCAAGGAGCTTAATTTGAATAGGTTTCCACTCGCCTTTCCTTCATTCCTTGTAGGAAATTTTGCTAATTATAATAAGCTTTGCTTGACCCACCTATATATCACAAATCGGCATTGGCAAACTTAATGCGACACATCAGGCATAAGCAGGAATCTTCTTTGACTGTAAAAACACTCATTCGGAACTTAGAGAACACTTAAATCATATGCGTTGGTTTTTGGATTTAAATGTACATTTTATAATCCTATCAGGTAAGTAGCTTGTAGTTATGTTATCTTTTCATTTGTTGGATCGGATGAGATTCGACCATTGGTAAAGGAGGAACATTTTTACCTATGTTTAATATAGAATGGACATAACCAGAAAATAACACATGTCCAAACAAAGGCTATTTGTAAACATAAATTACCATACCAGTGAGGCAGTGAAAACAAACTACACCGTGAAGAATTGCTAGTTTAAACTACATATGCTATTGTAGCATTACATGCGTTTGAGACTCTAAACTCAATTAAAGGAATGATATGGTCGAAGTAGACTATAAATGCAAAATCATAACAAGTTCACTCTACATTCCCGCAAGATATAACATCCATATGCTATCGCTAACTAATCAATAAAACTTGTATTACATCAACATTCATGCTATTCGTTCGAGCCAGCCACAAAGGATTAGAAAAGACACGATAACTAGTCATTGGTGCGGATCCGCCTATGTATCTTGAGTTACATTTTGCTCGCCTTCAAAGATTGATGAAGGAGTGTTTTAGTAATGACATTTTGACTAGTGTTTGTAAGCGTACAAATGTTAGCAACTACAGCTCCGCTTGGCCGCGTCTGGGCACGCAACGTGCTAGAGGCTATGTAGCCGCTTCCACATCCCACATTTTAGCCCATCAGCACTAGTCGATGCCACACTGTTTACCTACATAGAAACGTCTTATGGATAAGTATACAAGAATCTGAAAGACAATATGTTATATACTTGAAAAACTTAATTCTCTTAAATACAAGACTATAAAAAAACATGTTGATGTTACCAATACCACCTGAACATTAAGATCTAAGAACAATTATAACAAAAAAAAAAACTATAAAAAAACAACAAACTGAAAGAGATTTTACCAGATCTAAGTTCCGAAACATCTGTTACAACAATGAGGAAGAGATAATAATCTCCATGGCACATGCCACAACCATCTTTCTTCAACAGCAACATTCATCACTACTGATCCAATCATACACACTATGATAAGAAAGAAGAAAACAGTGAGTTTGAGAGGTGGGATTATTTTGTTTTGGGAAATGAGATGAGATGAGAGGAGAGGAGATAGATTTGGCGGCTGAGATTGAGATTGTGATTTTTAGGGTTACATAAAACCTAGCAACTTTTATATAATTATGGATTGGACCGGGTTTCTTATCTATGTGATGGGTCGCAATTTATTAGTAACTGATATAATTGGGCTGTTGGACAACAAATGGTGTTTTTTTAGTAACACTTATCTCTATCTCTATCTCTACTACATATAAAGAGAATACCCCTAAAACTTGAATGTTGAAAATTCTCTAAATAAGGAATTGTTGAAAAAATAAATGCTGCAAGTAATAGCTGGCATCCACATAACATTACGTTTCAACATCTATCTCTCACTAACCCTAATCTCTCTCCATAAAAACCGCCTACTCCCTATCTCTAAATCTGCTTTCTCCAACCAACCATACACCACTGCCGCCGCTATTTTTTTTCCGCCGTCCGCCAAACGAATGACCATGGTTTCGGTGGCCTCACAACAGCTACGTGTTTCACATACCCTTCTCCATAGCTACGTGTTACGCATATGCTTGGCCATTTATGCGTTTAGGCTTCTTAAATGTACTAATAAAAACTACGAGTAAGAGTTTAGTTATTTCTTAGTGATTCAGAATCTTTAATTCTTGCTGATTCCTTTTGTATTGTGCATTATCTTTGTAAGGTACTTAAGATGTTTATGTCTTTGTGCAGGTATGTTTAAGATAACGAGCATGTTAGATTTGAACCGGGATAGAGTGAATATTGAAGATCTGTGTTTATGTTTTGTTAATCACCGAAATCAAAAGGTAATTCAGTTTTGCTCTAGGTATTTGGTTTAAGGATTATATATAATCTAAAGGAAGATCAGAGAACCTCTTTTGAGCAGATCTAATTGATATCTAAGGTTCTAATGTTCAATACATTTTCTTTTATAAAGTTGAAAACTTTCAATAACTTTCTTAGTTGCTTTTTCAGTGATTTCTTCTAATGCTTTTGGACAGAATACTCCCGAATCATGACATGTTAAGGAAATATATGTGGGGGTTAGATAACCTCCTTCTTTGAAAGATTTGAAATGCATTGATCTTTATATGGTTTACTTTATACCATTATAATAGTTTCATTGTGCTTGATCTACTTATTCCTTGATTTCACAATCATTAATATTTGCAGGAACCTAGGTTCTTCATTGTTGATGGTAATTTAAATGTAAGGTACAATGATTAGAACTACTTTTGTAAGGTACTCTTTCATCCCTATTTGTAAGGTACTCTTTCATCCCTATTTGTATTTATTGCCCTCCCATCATGTGCTGTGAACTATGGGCGGGTGATGCGATGATTTAACTACTTTTGTCGTTTGGATTATGTATATAATTTTTAAGCTGATGCTTGAAGTATATGTATGTTTATTCTGATGTTTGTTTTACTTATGATATTTATGCATTGAATTCACATTTTGAAGCTGGGTATGAGGTTATGTAATGTTATAATATGTAATATGTAATGTTGATTTCTTGTGCAGCTAATACAAATATTAATTATTGAGCTTTCTTATAAAGTCAACGGAGACGATAAAATAAGTCAACTGATCTGACCAGTCGACCAAGTCGTAATTCCCAGTCCATCCGTAACTACATCTAACCAGGTCGCAGATCTCAATCCAAAGTTGAGCCCGAAGTGAGAACCTCCAGTAAACGGGTACATTCCTTGAATTGTAATTAGGCATAATTATCATATTGAGAGCACAAACTGTATCACAGAAGCAAGCTACTGATATGCTTGCAGAGAGTTCAGTTCGCAAAGAAAGCTTACACTGGCGACTATCTACAATGATCGGAGCAGCACCCTATGTGCAAATGGCCTTCAACAAGTGGATGAGGTATGCAGATTTATTAGTTTTTTTTATCAGTTCATCATGTTATGACGTTTAAGGGCCTTTCATTACTTAGTGCTATATATCTGTTGAGCCACCCGAGTTTTACGTCCTCTCTCAATTTCTGTCCTTGTTAACTGATCAAAACAATTCAGTTATGCGCATAGAATCTGGACATTCCATCAAACAAGTCATAGCATGCCCAGATTTGATTAACTGCAAAACAATGTTCCTCTTTATGCTTATCAAAATTATTGAATTCTGAAACTTGACAGTACGTCAACAAGCTTTGGCTCTGAATCAGACTCAGAATGATCGTCATGTTTCATATCTGGCATTCTTACATCAGTGTTTTCCACATCACTCTTAAGGTAACATCTAAACCAGATAAGAGTGATTCACTCCCACAATGTACATATTTGTCAATAAACAACTTCTGTTTGTAGGATGAAGTTTTTGTGGCAAGAAGTTTAGAAGACAGTGAATGAGAATCTGCTCGTCTACCATCAAAATAGGGTGGCCTTTGGTTTTGGTACATATTTTTTTCCGTTGGACCGGGATAACGTGGGACACTATGGGCATTTGGCGGCCCATGTGGTGCAGGGGCAGAATTGAGTGAGTCCCATCATCTGCATATATTATATAAAATCAATTGATATTAATATGAAGACTGGTCCTGAGTTGCATCCCTATCTGAATATGGATCATATTTAATAGGATTAGTGGGCCATTTTACACATTATCTGCTCCAAACATCTTTTTCCTAGCTCTCCCTTGAGTTCAACACGTGCACACATTCGCAAGTCTAAATTACTTATTTATGACAATAATTTTAAAGTTATCATAACCTTATTTAGGACAGTAACTTAGTACTTGAGTTCACGCAATCCACCGTCTGTCTTAACAGCAAAAATTACCACTCAACTCACCCAGTTTAGCGCATGTATTGAATATGCCGAAGAGAAAATGACAGCCATTCATCACACTCAATGTGCAGCAACCTTTTAGACGAGCTAATGCATGGCAGAATTCATGGTTTTGCTTAAAAAAAACTCATGAAACTCTTTGGTGTCCCCTACATACCAGTCACAACCAATATGGAGTTGGTAAATTGCATTGTACCTCCTTAAAGCAAGGAAGATAATGCCAACTGGAGGCTTCACTTCACACAAAGAATTGGCAAAACTATTGATTTATTCCACGAAAAGAAAGGAAGGCGTTCATTCAACAGCTAATCAGGATAAAACAAAAGTAGAATATTGCCTCTATTTTCTTAGCACATTGCATATGGTAAAAACGTAGGAGAAATCAACATGTAGAATGCTAATATTGACAGGAAACTGGGTGGGTTTTAAGTAGCAGTCCATCGAGGCCTAAAATTATATGAGCATGTGGAGCCTTTACAAAGTAATCTCGATATAGTGTTTATCACATATAACTGAATCGTATAGGTTATGTTATTATTATTTTAGTTCTCTATATTGTAAATATTGTGATGTTTATGTGTTATCAGCCGCGAGTTCTTTGTGCTGATTCTTAATGTTGTTTATGTAGTCACCTGAGCTTCGCTTAATGTGACGCATCAAGCTATACACACGGATATAATATATGAGATTTTTATCATACATAAATGAATATAGGGGCAGAGTCGCGATAGCGGCTATACTATAGAACTGAGGCTTCGATCCAGCCAGGTAGGGGTCAACAAAGTACTCTCCGCCTAAGAGAAGTGCATTACCCAGATTTATTGAGTTGCCAACGTGTTCATGGTTAAGAATTCCAATGGAAAGTCGCGAATGTGGGTAGACATTAACAGATCTTAACAAGGCCTGTCCCATTGTGCTGTCTGAATAGAAAAACCGCTGTCCCAAATCTTTCTCCAATCTCTAACCTAGCTGGCGAGTAAACTCTTGATATGTTTGCGGTAGAACACTTTTCATAATAAAAGGTTCGCTTTCCACTCTCTTACATGGACAGACTTATCGACTCATCATCTCAACATAAGTTCCTTAGTTTCATGGATGATTTTTCTACAAGCAAATAGCCATGAATCCTGACGACCAGGAAAAGACTTCACTCATAACTGGGGACGACCTCCCCTGTTACAAAGTAATGCTTTTCGGACTCAAGCTAGCACCACATACCAGCCTTTGGTCAACATAATTTTTAAAGAAAAAATTGGGCCTTCGATTGAAGTGTACGTTGACGACATGAGAACAATCTAACTATTCAACAAAACACATCAAAGACCTAGACGAAATGCCTCTTTCACCATCATGAGAAAAAACCCCATGAAGCTCAATGCAAGCAAATGAGATACCAGGCTATTAATCATCATTTGAGACACCAAAATTCAAGTAAAAGTTATACTTTATGAATATCAGTAGCCGAAAGAGTTGTTAAAAGGGAGAAAAACGGCGGGTATGTACTATGTAGTATAATTTCTCTAACTTTGCATACATCTCCATATCAGTTTACTTGTTGTTTCTGTTTAAACCACAAAATTGTTATATACTTAAGAAATGATGCTATGTTGTATACATGAATGAAATCATTGCATGATTTATTCAGGAAAGGACACAACGAATTTGGCGGATGGAAGTTGAAGTGGGATACCCTTGAAAGGCAGAAGGCGATTTATCTTTCATTAAGTTCCTACACTCTTTCTCTAAAGTGAAGTTTTGATTAGGGTTTCTTGACCTTTAATAGTAGATACCAAAGCATTACCGTTTAATAGTATTTGATTATGTCCAATAGTAGTTAAATTACCGTGCCTATATATAGAGTTGTCTATCCAATAGTAGTTAAATTACCGTTTAATAGTGAATTATCACATGTTACGACACTTTTCAATATATTACCACAATATATCAAATCGTTAATTATCCGCCCTAGACAATTTCCGCCGCTATGCGCGGGTACTCGCCTAGTTACTTATAAAGGAAAAACCCCAAAACCTTTAATGTTGAAAAATGACTTAATTATGAAATTGTTGAAAAATTTAATGCATAGGAGTTGGATATTAATTATGAAATTGTTGAAAAATTAAATGCAGATAAGTTATATAAAATAAGAAATGTTGAAAAATTAAACCATAAACAATTGCCTAAGTTACCGGGTCACGGGTTCCACGACCGGATTAATTCGGTCGAGTAACTTGGTCACGGGTTCCACCAATGGGTCAACCCGGTTGAGTCATCAGGTCACGGATCGACCATCGGACCAAGCCGATTGAGTCACCGGATAACGGGTTCGGCCATCGAGCCAATCTTTTCGAGTCACGGGTCCGACCATCGGGTTAACCCGATCGAGTCACCGGGTCACGGGTTCGACAACTGGGTCAATCCTGTCGAGCCACCGGGTCACCAGTTTCGACCACCGGGTCAATCCTATCGAGTCACCGGATCACGGGTTCAACCACCGGGACACGGGTTCGACCACCGAGTCAACCCGATCGAGTCTATGGGAACAGGCTCGCCTACCGGTTCAACCCGGACGAGTCACCGGGTTACTGATTCGACCATCGGGTCAATTAATAAATCATTAACTATCTATCGCTAGGCAATTATTGGGTCACGCGTTCGACCATCAAATCAATTAGCATATCATTAATTACATGTCTTTAGGTAATTCCGCTGCTATGTGCGGGTAATCGTCTAGTTTTCTTAAAGTTTTATGCAAATCTATACTATCTATACTAAATTATAAATGGTGTATCATTTTGGTTGAAAGTTGAAAATGTTGAATGGTTGAAAATGTGAGTCCCACTAATATATACTACATTTATAATTCAAACATCTTAATGCATATATAAACTATATTATGTGAACACACTAAAGTCATTTGGAGATGAATTATTGACGTGCAACGAAAATAAGTAAACATATGAAGTTATGAATAATGTCATTTTTCAATGTTTTGAAACCCAGTTTTAAAATCGACCTGGTCGAGTCATCGGGTAAACTCGGATTAACTCGGTCTTCTAAATTGTTTATCAACTAATATAATATGTAGGGTTTACGTAACGAGTAACGTGTATTATTAGTTAGCTCATAAACTCTGATGTAATGTTTTACTTTCAGTTTTACAAAAAGTTTTTATAGGTTTTTTGATACACGTTAATTTAATATTTTATCTAGCACTGAATTGTCATATGTTAAAACATTCTATAATTTCAATTTGATCTTTTAATGCTTTATTTTGAACGTACACGAAACACTTACCATAATATCGCATACTGTAAATTATTTGCCACTAACCAAATTCCGTCGCTATGCGCGGATACTCGTCTAGTAATGAGTAAAGTTGATATTTTGACATATAAATAGTTAACGATATATTAAAATGTTACGTTGGTGGTTTAACAACTACTGCTGTTTAGTTGCAGAAAAGTATCTCACTTTGTAGAAAAAATTTCATATGAAAATTAAAAAAAAAAAAAAAAACTTGTTTAATCGTATTTTTTAAATATTTTTCTCATTTTCCACCTAAATATTTTTTTCACTTTTAAAAAAAAACAACAAGTTCTCAAAATTTTTAACTCTTAAAAAAAAAGAATAAATCATTTATAATGCAAGAGAGGATAACGTGATATCGTATCTTAAATCTTTGATATACAGTTTTCAAGATCATTCAAACTTGGTTTGATATCGTAGCTTGGTCTTCTCGTGGATCACCGAGGGCCCAGTTTTGTATTAAAAATGAGCCCCCTTCGAAAACATAATAATCACTTTGTTGAACACACGATGGTTTAAATATCAAACATCGGTCATGAATCACTTTGTTGAACATACGATGGTTTAAATACCAAACATGGATGATACAATATATATAAAAAAAACCCAACAACGAGAAGAAAAACAATACCTGTTACATTCTATATTGGTAACATTAATTCCCAAATCTTCAAATCATTTTACATCACAATTAAATTGTAATCTACTCATTAGTTTCCAAAATTCATCATGCTCAACAACATTTAAAAGTACTTTAATAGGAGTAAACAAACATGCAAAAGAACCGAACACATTTTGACATATATTTTTTGGAACATTCTTTATTTAGTTAATATACACAGAGGTTACTAAAGTTTTGGCCATAGTAACGATTTTGTTACTAAAGTTTAAAACCTTACACTTAGGTTACTATAGTATTGTTTACCTGAAACTGCCGTTACTCGTTAAGTTTTAACCTTGACTAACCGGTTGGTTGCCTACGTGGCTCTCCAGTGTGGAGTCAATACTTTATATGGAGTCAACGTACATTAAATAAATAAACCACACACAATCCCCATTTCATTTTATTATCAAAAAACACACAAACCCATTTCTCTCTCGATCCAACACTTCACATCCCCATATTGTTTATTCGATTTTGCATACGGGTTTCATCTTCCCAATAAAAGATTAGTTTATTCTCAATATGAACCTTTTTTAATAATCTATTATTTGTTTAATTGATAAATCCAGGATTAGGGTTTTCAATTAGGGTTTTTAATTCGGTTTTTCTCTAATCGCTAAACTGGGTTTTTAATTAGGGTTTTCAATTGGCGTCTTAAATTAGGGTTTTTAATTGGGTTTTTCTTGTTGGGAATAAATTATGGCCAGTCTACTTGAGCGTTGACAAGAGTAAAACAAGCGTTGACAGGAGTAAAACAAACGCTGACAGCTCAAGCGTTGACAAGACAAAGTCAAGCGTTGATACATTGAAGACAAGCACTGATGGGAAGATATACTCTACGCGTTTATTGTATTCTAGATTACTTCTAGTAAAGATAGGAACAAAAATGTATTTTCTATATTTATCTTTACCTAAAATAGTTGATACGTAGATTATTATACAAGGCTTCTTATGTCTATAAAAGAAGACCTTTAGGTCAATGTTCAATATAAGTTTTCATTCATAAACTACTTTCATTGTAAGCAAGTTTGATATCATTAATCAAAGTGAAAGTTTGTTTATATCTTGTGTGTTCTTGTTTAAGTGTTAATTCCGCATAACACTTAGATTATCATATACATATACAAAGGTTTCTCTAAGTGTATTACTTGATCTAATCTCGTATACATAAAGCTAAATCGATCTAAGTTTGGGATCAACAAGTGGTATCAGAGCTTGTTGAGGAACTTTTGATCTTAAAGAACACAAGAACCCTAAGAAATCACCAAAACCCTAATTTTCTCAAAAACCCTAATAACATCATGTCAACTCCAGAAACAACCTCTTCCTCCCAACTTTTGCCAAACATCAAGATTCCCATGCTTGATGCTGCCAACTTTGAATTGTGGAAAGTCAACTTTGAGCAATATCTGGGGATCTATGACTACACTCTCTGGGAGATCATTGAATATGGGAACACATACAATAGAGCTGAAAAGGTTGCTGCTGCTATTGCTACAAGAACTGCTGTTGCTGGATGTTCAGAAGCAGATAAGAAAGAAAAACCTGGTGATGGTAGAGCTGTGTCTGCTGAAGATATAGCTAAGAGAAGGGTTGATATGAAAACCCTAAATATTCTGAAAGTCTCTTTGGGACAAGAGAACCAACATAAATACAGAGGTTATGATTCTGCTAAAGACCTTTGGGCAGCTCTTGAAGTTGCATATGGTGGCAATGAAGATACTAGGGAAAAAAAGAAGAAACAACTCATGCATGATTATGCTGTTTTCAAAGCTCAACCCAATGAGAAGCTGAGTAGTGCGAGAAGCAGATTGCTTGATATTACAAGCAAATTGTCCTTCATGGGGACACAACTTGGTGATGTTGATATTAATGCCACTTTTCTTAAAAGTCTTGGTGAGGCGTGGAAGATTGAGGCAAGATCTATTCTTGCCAATAATACTTACAAAAGTTCCACGTTTGATGATATCTACAACAAACTGAGGCTGTTGGAAGATGAAACTCTCTTAGAACATGGAAGCAAGTCCACCAATAGTAACATGGCCTTCTTTTCTCATAGTGAAGGTCAATTCAATCAGAAGGACTCCTACATGCATCCAGTTACTGGATCATCATGTGTCAGCGCTGGAACATGTCTTGTCAACGTCTCCTTTTCAGACGCTGACACATTCAAAAGTGACTCACCAAGAGTTAAACCTGCTGGTTTGGATCTTGATACTGTATGTGCTTATATTGCTTCTTTGCCCAATGGTTCAGTGATTACATATGAGGACCTTGAGCAGATAAGTGATGAGCACTTGGAAGAGATGGACATTAAGTGGAACATGGTTCTTGCTAGTATAAGAGCAAACAGGTGGAACAGAAGGTTTAAGAAGAAGATGACCTTCAATGCAAAGGACACAACTGGATTTGATAAATCCAAAGTTGAATGCTACAACTGTCATCGTATGGGGCACTTCATGAGGGAATGCAGATCTCCTAGAAGATCTGATGCTGGTAAACCCTCAAGTCAAGTTGTTAAAGCTCAGGATCCTAAAGCCATGGTTGCAGTTCAAGGAATTGATTGTATGGGATGGGATTGGAGCTATCTGGCTAAGGATGTGGAAGAGGATAAAGCGTTGGTTGCTGAAATTGAAGAAGAAGAGCATGTTGAATATGCTCTCATGGCACACTCCTCCTCTTCATCTGATAATGAGGTATACGATGATGCTTTTTGTAGTAAAGGTTGTAGGTTAAACACTGAGAAACTTAACAAAGAGGTGTTAAGATTATTAGATGATGTGAGTACTGAAAGATGCAAACTGTCTAATTACCAACTAGCTCTCACTCAAACTGAGAAGACAGTTTCTGAATACAAGAAAATAGAATTTGACTTAAAAGATAAAATAAATATCTTAAAACATGAGTTAAATGCTAGTATGGATATTAGAAACATCAGGGAAAGGGTTAATGGTGAGCTACAAGCTAAGTTAGATGAAGCCATTAAAAACAAAGATAATGTTGGCCTTAAAATCCAGAGATTTGATAAGGCAACACAAACCCTAGGTGAATGTGTGAATAAACAAAGGGATCCTAAGGATATGACTGGGATTGGGATGAAAGACTACTCTGTGGTTCCACCACCAGCTGGTGACTTCTATGGTGTCCAACAAAAGGACCTATCTTGGACTGGTTTGCCAGAACTCCAAGAGGAGGAATTCATTCCTCCACCAAGAGTTGTCACCCCAGTTGAAGAATATCAACAAAAGTTGACTGAACTGAATGAATGGAAGAAAGCTAACCCTACATTATTTGTTAAGGGTGGCTTACTATGTGAAAGTCCTAATGAGTCAACTCCATTAAGGTTACAAACCCAATCACTGGTAAAGCTGTTGACCTTGGCTCAAACACTGTTAGAAAACCTAGCATTAAGTATGTAGAGATGTATAGGAATACTAGGTCACCTAAGAGCCAAGTTAGTAATGATGGAACAGGCTTTTTCTCTTATAGACCTAGGGTTGTGTCTAGAAAAGCATGTTACACTTGTGGTAGCCTTTCACATTTAGCATATAAGTGTGTCAACGCTCCCAAAGTCAGCGCTGACAGGAACAAATTCAGCGCTGACAGGAACAAAGTCAACGTTGTTAGAAAGTCAAACGTTGTCAGACCCAAACCTTGTGTGCATCAAAGTTCACAAGTGATTAGACCTGCCCCATTCTTCACTAGAGGGTCTAACACTCATGGACAAAGACCATTTCAAAAGACAAACACTTGGTCTAATAGGCAATGGGTTTCTGTAGCAAACCCTAGGTTCAACGCTGACAAGGGTAATTTCAGCGTTGACAAGACCAATTCCAACGCTGACAGAAATGTGACCAGACCTAAATATTTGCAACCACAGCGTAAGGGGTCTAAAGCTTCTTCAAGCTTGACATGGAGACCAAAGAAATATCAAAACCCTAATGATAATAGGATTTTAATGACCTGCAACAGATTTAATTATATTTCAAAGGTCATCACAAAATCTATTGGGGTTAACTGGGTATTTCATCCTAAGAAGGATGAAAATGGGGTTGTTGTGAGAACTAAGTCTGTTCTTATTGAACAACCAGATGAATCGAAGTCTTCCAAGGCTTGGGTTCCCAAAGAAAACTAACTTGTTTTCTTTATGTGCAGGGCATTCAAAGACAGGTCAATGATTATGGATATTGGGATAGTGGATGCTCAAGGCACATGACAGGGAAGGAAGACTATTTGACCAACTTTACTCCCATTAAGGATGGTGATAAGGTTTACTTTGGAGGCGGATACGGTACTATCACAGGCAAAGGAACCCTTCTCACCAAGAACTTACGTTTTGAAAACGTATTTTTGGTAAAGGAACTTGACTACAATCTTTTTAGTGTATCACAAGTTTGTGATAACAAAAATAAAGTTCTGTTTACTGATACTGAATGTTTGGTGTTAAGCAAGGATTATAAGATCCTTGATGAGAAATATATTGACTATAGAACACCTAGGCATAAGGACATATACAATGTGAATCTGAATGGGATTAGAATGAATAATAATATGTCTTGTTTTTATGCTAAAGCTTCAGTAGATGAAAGTAATTTGTGGCACAGGAGACTAGGGCACATAAATTTTAAGAATATAAACAGGCTTGTGAGACTTGGATTGGTTGATTGTTTGCCTGAGAAGGCCTTCCACAATGACCACTCTTGTGTTGCATGTCTTAAAGGCAAGCAGCACAAGGTCTCATTCAAGTCTAAACAGGTGCACTCTAGTACTAGACCTCTTCATTTGCTTCATATGGACCTCTTTGGTCCAACCAATATAGAAAGTTTAAATGGAAAGTCCTATTGCTTTGTCATCACAAATGACTTTTCTAGGTTTACTTGGACCTTCTTTCTAGCTACGAAGAGTGATACAACTGATATTTTAATTGATTTTATCACTCAGATTGAGAAGAAATCTGGCAATGAAGTTAAAATACTTAGGAGTGATAATGGTGGTGAATTTAGGAATAAAAAGCTAGATGATTTTTGTGCCAGGAAAGGAATTACTAGGCAATTTAGTGTTGCCAGAACCCCACAGCAAAATGGAGTTGCTGAGAGGAAAAATAGAACCCTAATTGAAGCAGCCAGAACCATGTTGGTTGATGCTCATTTTCCAATAGCCTTTTGGGCTGAGGCTGTCAATACAGCTTGTTATGTTCAAAATAGAGCATTGGTCAACAAAATTCAGAACAAAACACCTTATGAGTTACTTTAGGGAAGAAAACCTAATATTGGTTTTCTCAGACCTTTTGGTTGTCATGTAGTAGTTTTAGACACTAGTGATGCCTTAGGTAAATTTAGTGCAAAAGGTGATGAAGGCTACTTCATGGGGTATTCAGTGCAGAGCAAGGGATATAGGGTTTATCTTAAAGAGGAAAAACGTATACTTGAAAGAGTACATGTTAGGTTTTTAGAGAATAAGCCTAGTGATCCTGAAAGTGGTCCAAATTGGTTGTTTGACTTGGAACCTTTATCTAGAACTTTAAATTATATGTCTGTCACTAATCCAGACATTGTGAAGGAAACTTCAAGTGTTGTGGAAGAACAAGTTGTTAATGTTTCAGGTACACAGATTCATGAAAAGGTTGGATCACAAGCAGAAAAGTCATCTCCTATACAAGAATATGTTACAATCCCCATATGGACAGATGCTTTTGCTGCTGCTGCCGGTGGTAAAGATAATGGTGGTCCCCAAGTACCACCAGATAACAACATGCATGGTCCTTCAGGCACTGACAAAGGAAAATCTAGCGCTGACAAGACCAATTCAGACGTTGATAGTTCAGACGTTGACAACCATAGTTCAAGCGTTGTTAGCTCTCACGCTGACAAACAAGGTTCAGGCGTTGACAACACTTCTGCACATCTTTTCTCTTCCACTTTTGAACAAGGTGAACCTTCCAATTTATATGAAGAGGTTCATCCTCATGTTGATGAAAGAGAGTCTGAAGAAGAAGATATTGGCAACATGGAGAATGAGGTTGACGACACCAGACTTTTTGAAGGAGGAGTTCTCACTTCTACTATGAAGAATCACCCCACTTCTCAAATCATTGGTGATATTATGACTCCTGTTCAGACTAGAAGATCTCATCAAGGTCTTGGTGGGTTTATTGCCAATATTCACAAGAAGGTTGATACCCCTCTTGTGCAAGCATGTTTGTTTGCCTGTTTTCTGTCACAACAGGAAACCAAGAAGATATTTGATGCTCTCAAAGAACCAAGTTGGGTGGAAGCAATGCAGGATGAGCTTCACCAATTTGCAATTCAGGATGTTTGGGAGATGGTTGATTGTCCCAGGTATGTCAGACCTATAGGAACAAGATGGGTTCTAAGAAACAAAAGAGATGAAAGAGGTATTGTGGTCAGAAACAAGGCAAGGTTAGTGGCTCAGGGATATACACAAGAGGAGGGGATAGACTATGAGGAGGTCTTTGCATCAGTTACAAGGATTGAAGCTATAAGGATCTTTTTAGCCTATGCATCCTGCATGGGCTTCACTGTCTATCAAATGGATGTCAAGAGTGCCTTCCTCTATGGTACAATTGTTGAGGAGGTATATGTGATGCAACCTCCTGGTTTTGAGGATCCAGAGAATCTAGACAAGGTGTATAGAGTCAAAAAGACTATGTATGGACTTCATCAAGCCCCAAGAGCATGGTATGGTACTTTGTCTACTTACTTAGTGGACAATGGATTCAAGAGGGGCACCATAGATCAGACACTATTTACAAAGAAGAAAGATAAGGATGTGTTGCTTGTTCAGGTCTATGTTGATAACATCATTTTTGGGGCTACTGATCCAAAGATGAGTGAGGATTTCTCCAAGCTTATGACAGACAAATTCAAGATGAGTGCTATGGGGGAGATGAACTTATTTCTTGGTTTACAAGTTCAGCAGAAAGAAGATGGTATCTTCATCTCCCAAGATAAATATGTGGCTGAGATCTTGAAGAAGTTTGGATTTTATCCACATGAAAAGAGGGCTACTACTCCTATGGATAGAGAACACCCTTGGGGAAAGATTGGAGATGGGAAGGATGTTGATGTCAGGCACTATAGATCCATGATTGGATCATTGATGTACCTTACAGCCTCCAGACCTGACATCATGTTTGCTGTGTGTGCTTGTGCACGCCATCATGTGACTCCCAAAGAATGTCACCTTTATGCTGTGAAGAGGATCTTTAGGTACCTAAGATGCTATCCTAGTCTTGGTTTGTGGTACCCAAAGGATTCACCATTGGAGCTGATTGCATATTCAGACAGTGACTATGGAGGTGATAAGTTTGATAGAAAATCCACAACTGGTGGATGTCAGTTTCTTGGGAGCAGGTTGATATCTTGGCAATGCAAGAAACAAACAGTGGTGGCTAATTCTACAACTGAAGTTGAGTATGTGGCTGCAGCTGCTTGTTGTGGACAAGTTTTGTGGATTCAGAACCAACTGTTGGACTATGGGTATAATTTCATGCATACCAAGATATTTGTTGACAATAACAGCACTTTATGCATTATTAAGAATCCTGTACATCATTCTAAAACTAAACACATAGAAATTAGACACCATTTTATAAGAGAATGTTTTGAAAAGGGTTTAATACAACCAGATAGGGTTGATACAGAAGAAAATGTGTCAGATTTACTAACTAAACCTTTTGATACTGGGAGGTTTCAATACTTGGTAACAAGTATTGGAATGATCAATCTCACATAATATGTGTTTTGGAGTCTTTTTGTAAAAGTATGTACAGGATCATGCATTGTTATTGGTCTTTTGAGGATTTAGATTTTCCACTATATTTTTCTAACACTGACAAAGGTTGCTTGAACGCTGATAAGTGTATTTGTGACGTTGTCAGCAATATATCTGTCTAACGCTGACAAAGCTTTCCTCAACGCTGTCATGTGTTATCGGGGCGTTGTCAGCAACAATGTTAGTTTTGTGGTTTTTCAATCTAAATGTGCAGGTGATGTTAGCAGTATACCATTGGATACAGAGTTGCTTATGGATCAATGGAGAAGCATTTGGGCATGTTTTTGTTTATGGATGATGGTTGGAATTTTTAATTCCTATCTTGACATAAAAAAAATTTATGTTCATGCATATTTTTAGCAACTTATGTATCATAGTTTAAGGGGAGGTTTTAGGAACCTTTAGGATGTTTGGGTATCCATATGATACTCTTATCACAATTCTAGATTGTGTCCACAGGTGAGTATGAGTTAGTTTTACTAAATCATGAGGCACTGTAGCATGCAAAGTTGATATACTATGCATGCTGCCAAGACATTTTTGGCCTAGAATTGGTTGTGGTCTGTTGGGAGACTTGGAAATAACTTTGTTATGGGATTTACCTGGGAGTAACAAGGAATTTTATAAGGTAACTTAGTTGTTAAGAGTTTTGGTTAGCAAGGGACACTAGAGGACTGTTATGTCTATCTTGCATAAGCAAGTGTGCATAACTGGACAGTGCTTGCCGCCCTATAATAATTATCACCTTTTTGGTTATCTTCTCTAGGATAAATTACTTTGTTAAGGTCATTTTTCATTTTTAAACATTTTTATTTTTGGACGCTGACAAGTATATTTCCAAGCGTTGTTGTGACCAATTTAGACGCTGACATGGCTATGGCAAACGTTGACAAGAATATAGCCGTTGGGCGTTGATAGGTTATTTTTTACCGTTGACACTCAATGGGTCCTACCCAGTTGTTACTTTTTGACATATTTTTAGGCCGTAATTTTGGGAGCAGATAAACCTCATTTAATGCATGAGATAAAATTATTCTTTTTCAATATTTTCATGATTGTGTTTTGAAAATACTTGCCTATTTTTGGGCCAATCACATGCATTTTCTTCTCCTATTAATTTGGCTCCTATTTTTAAACAGGGTACCTATTATTCTTGTCTAACATAATTTTCTCTTATCAACTTCATCTTCATCAATCATTTTAACAGCTTTCAACAATGGCACCAAAGTTTAAACCATCAGATTTGGAATTGGGGTTCAGAAGTCAACACAACATGATCGCGTTCTTGAAGCTGATGATACTTGTTTCCCCAATACACACAAATGGTGGCGTATTTGAACGCATCTCCTATTAGGTATGCTCTTTCTCATGCACCACTCATTCCTGTCATACATATTAAACAGTTTTGGAACACTGCTAGTTCCTCAACAGTTAATAAAGTGACTACATTATCTTCTATTGTTCATGGGAGAACTTGGGTGGTTACTGAAGCTTTGGTACGCCAAGCTTTGCATCTTGATGATGCTGATGGTATAACCACCCTTCCCATTAGTGAAATAGAACAAGGACTAAGGGCTTTGGGTTATCCTTTTCCTGATGAAGGAACTTTAAATAAATATCATAAACAGGAGTTTCCCCCAGCCCGGAAGTAGCTAATACATGTCCTCCTACAATGTTTGAGTCCCAAGTGCACTGCACACAATGAGATCAATAGATCTATTGCAAGTGCTATTGTGTGTATTGCTACTAGGCAAAAATTTAATTATTCCAAAATGATTTTTGAGGGCATGTAAAAATAAAGGGAACAAAATGACTTTAGCTTATCCCAGATTTTTACAAATGGTTTTTGATGTTCAAGGATACTGCACAAGGGATCATAATGATTTTTATGAGATCCCTGTGCAAAAGAAAGCAATTTTTATGAAGATGAACTCACCCCCACATCGTGACCTACCCTTAACCCAAGCTATGCTTGCTGTCATTGCAGCAGCACAACCCCAACCAGAACCCCAACCTCAAATTGACCCAATACCAGAACCATTACCTTCACCACAACATATGCAAATTGACCAAGAACCCTTCGACGCTGACACGTTAAATGTTGGCATTGATGTGCCTATTTCAAACGTTGACACACAACCTTCACAGACCCAAACACCCCTTCACCAACCCACATCCACCCAATCCACATCATCATCTCCACCAACACAATATAGGTTACAAAAACGCCAAAGGACTACTGGAGTGTTCTCCTCTAGTGGTCCTAGCCATGTAGCAGAGAGAACCACCACCACAAGTGTGGTTGGTGTTATGGATGAGGCTGGGACTATTGGTTCTGGCTTAGATGCTGGCCAAGGCAGTCCCACCATAGTTAAGACCTCATCCATGCCCAATGAATCTAACTTGGGAGGTCAAATACCCATTTTAGAAGAGGGCAGATTGAAACCAATGACCCTACTGGAATTGACGGCAGTCTGCATGAGCTTGCAAAAGCAAAATGCAGACTTGGTACAAGTTATCAGCACACAAGGCCTTGAACTCAAGCAATTGAGGGAGAGGATTGTTATTTTGGAGACTGCTAGTACAAGGAGAGGGATGGAGGAATCTTTCAAAGGGGAGGATGATCAAATAAATGTGAGTGATAAGGGCAGCCATGATGGTCAATCTTTGGATGTTGCTGAGGCCCTAACAAGTTTGAAGAAACAGACAGGTTTTGATACGTCTCTAGTCTCTCCTACAAACTTAAATTTATCATTTACATCCATGTTGGAGGAAATTGCAAAAGGCGCTGAGGCAGGAAATTTGAGCGTTGACAATGAGAATTTGGACGCTAACATTAGTATTTTGGGCGCTGACAGAGCAAAAGTGAGCGTTGACAGACCTGCAAATGAGGGTGATGTATCCCAATCATCATCTATCATCAAGGAGGTTTCTTCACAGGTATCACCATCTACCTTACCAACAATTGATCCATTAGATAAGGGTAAGGGTATTATGGTAGAAGATATTGTTCCAAAGAATGCAGCTCAAATTGAGTTTAATAGAAAGTTTGCTACACAAATTGTGGAACAAGAAAGAAAGGAGGTGAGAGAGTCACCATTTGTTGTCACCTCAGAAGAGCAAGAAGGAAGTGATGAAGCTAGCTCAGACTCAAGTATTATGATCATAGAACAGCCAGAAAGACTTGAGTATGGAGATGAGTTGGCCAAGGAGAAATTGAGAGAGTTGAAATTGTAGGTTGACTTTGATATGCCAGAGGTGGTTCAAATGTATCATGCTTGGGAAGATAGATGTATGGAGAATCCACACTTGACCATTTCAGATCAGATATGGGGTTTGGAGATTCTTCTCAGAGTACAAAAGGATTGCAAGGTCATTTTGAAACACAAAGCCAACAATGTTCTCTCAGAGTTGAAAAGGGATAGAAGGGATTTGTACTACATGTTGCTCAGGTGTCATGGAACAGGGTGGACTTATCAGAAATTGAAGGCATTGACATTTGATGAGTTGGAATGTAGAGCTTATCAAGAAAACACTCTAAGACTTCTTTCTGATGAAAGAAAAGAAGAACTTACAAAGGAAATGGAGCTCAAGAAAGCAATGTTTGTTCCCAGACCAGTGAAAAAGAGAGTTTCTCTTGAGTTTCCCAAAGATATGGATCCATTACATTCAAGTGAAGCTGTCAAAAGAAAGAGCCTCAAGCTCTCACCATTAGAAGCTTCAGATATGGTACAAGTGTTACCACTTGATTCCAGAAACCCAATTGTAAGCTATGAAGAAGATGAATGTGGGTTTTGGAAGATTGGCAGGTATGGAAAAGAGGTGCACACTTTTACCACCCTTATATCTTTGTTTGCAAGTTGTGATAGAGAAGACTTGGTAGACCTATGGAGGTTGTTAGAGGCCAAGTATGAGGCTGAAACACCAACTTCAGCCAATGGAATAAAACTGTGGTCCACATTCAAGAGAATGTGTGGACCAAAAGATGAGGATCCTGCTATTTGGAAGGATCTTGAAGATGATCTCAGTGGTCTTCAATGGAGATTGTATTCAGCTGCTGGTGTTTATTATTTGAGTGCTACAAAGTTTGCTGAGTATCTACTTGTGGATGGTCAGTATTTCATGTCCAAGGAAATCTTGGAGAAGATGAAGAACACTCAGCTGGAAATTGATTATTCGAGTGACGTGGCAAAAGACTTGATCAAATTTATTTATTACCAATATGAGAAGGTTTGTAAGATTCCTCCTAGTACTTAATGTTTATTTAGAAACTTGATCATTGGAGTAGATATCAAGTTTAGGGGAGGATTGTTGGGAATAAATTATGGCCAGTCTACTTGAGCGCTGACAAGAGTAAAACAAGCGTTGACAGGAGTAAAACAAACGCTGACAGCTCAAGCGTTGACAAGACAAAGTCAAGCGTTGATATATTGAAGACAAGCACTGATGGGAAGATATACTCTACGCGTTTATTGTATTCTAGATTACTTCTAGTAAAGATAAGAACAACAATGTATTTTCTATATTTATCTTTACCTAGAATAGTTGATACGTAGATTATTGTACAAGGCTTCTTATGTCTATAAAAGAAGACCTTTAGGTTAATGTTCAATATAAGTTTTCATTCGTAAACTACTTTCATTGTAAGCAAGTTTGATATCATTAATCAAAGTGAAAGTTTGTTTATATCTTGTGTGTTCTTGTTTAAGTGTTAATTCCGCATAACACTTAGATGATCATATACATATACAAAGGTTTCTCTAAGTGTATTACTTGATCTAATCTCGTATACATAAAGCTAAATCGATCTAAGTTTGGGATCAACATTTCTCTAATCGCTAAACTGGGTTTTTAATTATGGTTTTCAATTGGTGTCTTAAATTAGGGTTTTCAGTTAGCGTTTTAAATTAGGCTTTTTTAAAAGCACTAATTAAAAACCCTAATTAAAAACACTAATTAAGGGTTTTCTAATGATTTTTAGTTGGATAATTAATTAAGGGTTTTTTAAAATTAGGGTTAACAGTCTTTGTTTATTTCATAAATAAATTTTGGGTTTTTAATTAGTCTTTGTTTATGGTTAACTGCTACCTTTTTGTTTTTAATTTTGGTTTTTTAATAAATTTTTGGGTTTTTAAAATTAGGGTTAACTGCTACCTTTTTTTTAAGATGACATCTGAATCACTAGTCATAAAATATCATCGTGGTGGAGAAATGTTCTTTTAGGTTGTGGGCAAGTTGGATGCAAACTGAAAAATCATTTCAAATAAAAAATTTGGTAGATGACCATGTCTGTTCTAGGACTTATGAGTATGGCAGTTTTATAACTAGTAACTGGATAGCAAGGAATTATGCTAAAAAGATAATGCTTAATCCTATCATAAAACCTAAGGAGATAATGGCTTTAGCCTTAAGAAATATAAATGTAAGGTTTTAATAAGTCAAGCAAGAAAGGGTAAGGCTAAGGCATTGCAACAGTATGAAACCTGCTTAGAAGATCACTATGGGAAGTTGTGGTCTTATGCAGGTGAGATCCTGAATTCTAATGAAGGGTCCTCTACAAGACTAGGCATTAAACATGGGGATGATGGTAAGCCATACTTTACCTGCTTTTATGTTTGTTTTAAGGCTTTGAGAGATGGATGACTAGAAGGGTGTAGTTCAGTGATAGGACTAGATGGTTGCTTTCTTAAAACCATTTGCAAAGGCCAACTGTTATCAGCTGTAGGTAGAGATGGAAATAACCAAATCTATCAAATAGCTTGGGTTGTGGTTAATGTTGAGAATAAGAAAAACTGGAGTTGGTTCATGCAATGCCTTGTAGATGACTTGGGAATGGTAGCTGGTGAAGGTTTAACAATCATATCTGACCAACACAAGGTAATAAACAAATCTTATCTTAATTTACTTTGTTTACAACACAAGTTAATAAACAAATGCAGTGTCCTAGAGTTGTTTTGTATTTTTTAGGATATAATTGAAGCTGCTAAGGCTGTGATGTCATTAGCAGAGCATAGACAATGTGCAAGGCACATATATGCTAACTTCAGAAAGAAGTTCACTGGTGTCCAGTTTAGGAATTGTTTTGGCAAGCAGCCAAGGCTACTTATCTAGGCAGGTTTGAAAAGGTGATAAAGGAAATAGAAGCCCTAAGTAAAGATGCTCACAAACATCTCATGGATAGAAACCCAGAAACTTATAGTAGGGCTTACATAAGAACAGATAGGGTTGTGATGCTATAGAAAATGATATAAGTGAGTGTTTTAACTCACTTATAGTGGAGGCTAGAAGAAAACCTATCATCAACATGATGGAGGATATTAGGATTGGTTTAATGGAAAGAATGCAAAAAATGAGAGAAAAACATGCAAAGTGGAGTGATGACATATGCCCTAACATCAAAAAGAAGTTTGAAAAACTTAAAGACCTTCACAGGTATAGCTTACTTTCTTATTCTTAGTTTAACTGTTAGCATATATGTTGAAGTGATATGTCATAACAATGACACAATGTTGTATATGTTGTAGGAATTAGAAAGTGGTGCCAAGCGGAGAAACAAGGTTTGAAGTTATGAATGGATATGAAGGGTTTAAAGTGGATGAGGGGCTTAGGACATGCACATGTAGGGCTTGGCAGTTAGCAGGTATACCCTGTCAGCATGCCTTTGCTGTTATATACCACTTACATAAGGAGCCTGAAGATTATCTTTCAAATTGGTACTAAAAAGGTAAGTTTATAACTGCTTACAATCACTACATTGATGGTCTTAATGGAATGGACCAATGGCCTTCCTCAACCCTACAAAAGCCCTTATCTCCACTTAGTAGAAAGATGCCAGGTAGACCACCTCATAAAAGAAAAAGAGATGCTACTGAATATGATGGTAACAGGTCTAGGCTTAGTAGGAAGGGACAGGTCAATCATTGTACAAAATGTGGGAACTCAGGACACAATTCTAGGGCATGTAAAGATGATATAGATGAAAATGCATATGGTTCCACCTCTGCAAGAAGTGGTTCCACCTCCGCAAGAGGTGGTAGGACCCCTGCAAGAGGTGGTAGGACCCCTGTAAGAGGAGGTAGAACATCTGAAAGAGGTGGTAGGAGTGGTGGTTCAGCTGGTAGGAGTGGAAGAGGCTCAGGTGGTAGAAGTGGAAGAGGCTCAGAAGGTATGAGTGGTGGTTCTGATGGTATTAGAAGGGGCTCAGGTGGTAGAAATGGAAGAGGCTCAGCTGGTAGGAGTGGAAGAGGCTCAGAAGGTATGGGTGGTGGTTCAGATGGTATTGGAAGAGGCTCAGGTGGTAGGAGACGTGCTTCGTTAAGTATTGGAAGAGGCTTAGGTAGTACAAGTGTTGATTCAGCTGGTAGGAGTCACAGTTCAGGTGGTAGTAGTGGTGGCCAAGGTGTGAGGATCATTAGCAGTAGAGTTAAAGTTAGAGGTGGTGGTGTCAGTCCAGGTGTTAGGAATGTTCATAGGTTATAAGTAAAAACAAGGGGGAGAGGAGGTAGTGTCAGTCCAATAGGATTTGGTGTTTCTTGGGATCTAATAGATGGACAGACCATGTTAGGAGTAAGTTTCTTAACACTTCCACATTGTCATTTTGTTTTTAATTTATTGAATCATGAATGTGATGTTATTTTTTTTGTTGCAGGACAGCAGAGGAATCCCTAGACCAGCTTGGCCTGCAGAAATTACTCCCACTGATGCAAGGATTTATGCAAACAATCAAGAGTTGATTCCAGAGTCTAGCTCCCAACCACAACCATTGGCAACTCAAGATGTTCAAATTACTCCCACTGAAGCTACTGATGTTCAAGTAACACCTAGCAGAAGGTCTTCACAAAGGTTGAAGGATAATGATGTCCATCAAGAGGTTGATAATGATGTTCAAGTAACCCCAAACAGAAGGAATTTAGAAAGGTTAAAGCTTAAAAACTTCAACAGACCACTTGAACCAGGGCCTGGATTAACTGAAGATGATGCAATTTCAGTTTATTAGCCAAATCTGTTAAGACTGTTAAGACTAATAGTGGCAGCCATATGATTGGCACTTTTGTTGTATCAGCCATTTACTTATTGTATGAACTTGTAGCTTTAGGATGGTAACTTATGAACATGGTAACTTTAGATTGCCACCCACATGGATGTGACTTTGTATATCTACAATCAGTTGCAAGCTTAGGGCAACTTTGTTATGAAACATGGAAATCTTTGTTATGAAAATCACTATCTTTTATAAATGTATTCTTCTTTTTAAGCATATTCATTCTAGGATTATTGATAAACAACAACAAGAAAAAAAATTACAACAACAAATATACTTAAAACACATATTCATTGAAATTAGAACAAGTACTAATCTTGGTTTACATATTAGTCACAAAAGATAGACAAAATAACAACAACCTTACAACCACTTTAAGGCAAGTACTTAACTAGGGTTTACATACTAGATCTTACCAACCAAATCTAACTGCCTTACAACCCTAAAACAACCCAATAACAATGAATCCAACCAACAACATAATCAAGACCCTGTTGTAGCATCTATAACGAGCCCTTTCATTGTTCAAGTGAACAATCTCTTGTTGAGCAGCCATTAGTTGAAGATGATTCTGGTACATCCTTGTTTGGTACCAGTGATTAGGTAGAGCCATGTCAACCCACCTAAAGAAGTTGCAATTCAACAATGGATCAAGATAATTGGGGCATCCAAGAAAACTTCTTGTTGGGTTGAGTTGTGTCCACGAGGTTCTGCATCTAGCTACTTGGCCACATCCACAAACAATAGGGTTTGACATGGCTGATTTAGGGTAAAAAAAAGTTAGAACCCTAATTTGGAGTGAATGTGTGTTTATTTGGGATAAAAATGGGGGTCAGGTGGGTTTATGTAAATGGGGTGGGTTGCAACTGTCATAAAATAAAAAAGAGGCCCACAAAAAGCTGACTTGGCATAGCAACCGGTTACTTAACCGGTAACCCATCCCATGAGTAACGGGAGGATCGTTTTTCCAAACGTTTAGTAACAAAAATATCAATCCCGTATACTATAGTAACCTAAGTGTAAGGTTTTAAACTTTAGTAACAAAATCGTTACTTTGGCCAAACTTTAGTAACCTCTGTGTATATTAACCCTTATTTAGTACGGAGCAGTGGTTTTAAATTATTATTTTTTAAATTATTAAAAAATCGTATTATTTCCTAATTTATCAAATTTTGTTTAAACCAATTTTATTAAAATTCATTTTTATTAAATATTAAAAACTTGTTGAAAGAGTAAAATACATAAATGTTCTCTAGGTATTCTAAATTTGCAGGTTTTCTCTCCAACTTTGCGAAAGTGCAGGCGACTTCCCCAACGTCAAAGTTAAGTAGCAATGAATCTCGCTGGTCGTAACTACTGTTAACTTTTTGTCATTATCTTACTTATTTACAAGGGCAAGAACGTCTTGTATGTTTATAGGGTAGTTTCATTTGCTTGCAAATGTACTCCCTGGTGCATATCTCCTCACAGACACTTTATAAAACACAAACAAAAGATCAAAATTCTTTTCTTCAAAACACATAAACCCTAATTCATAATTGATGAACTGCTTTTGTGGGTTGCTCATCTTGGGTTGAGTATAATCATCAGCTTCCAAGTCGTTTAGATACATTCTGTTGTTTATCGGAGGGTCGTTCATCTTACGTGGGGAATAGTCCAAAACAACGGATTCTACATCGTTCGGTGACTTTGGGTTGTTTATCGGAGGGTCAGTACTGGGCGGATTATAATCCAATCCAACGGCTTCTATGTCGTTTAAAGAGGACTTACTGGCTACCTATATAATTATCATAAAGTATTGTCAATCTATTCATCTAGACCCACTTTTGTTCATGAATATTGAAAAGAAGAATGAAAAACCTCAGTGTGCTTTGGGTTGTTTATTGGAGGGTCGTTATGACGCAATGAGTAATCGAGTCAAAAGGCTTCTGAACGAAATAGAAGCAAATCATAAATGAAACAAATGTGTTAAAAGGTACTTGTACTGTAACACCCCATTTAGATAAATGGACCGTTACGTAGTAATTATGGCATGTCATCAAAGCATGCAAGGTAAATGTCTAAAACATTAAATGACCATTAAGGAAACCGGAAACAAACATCGTTCCAACATAAGCTCCATATACAAATACATAAGTATAGAAATGTATGAAAGGACTAAACAATGTCCAGCAAAGCAAAAGTATGTAAATGCATTAAAAGAAGTGAAGACAAGGGAGCCTCCATCCAAATGCACGTACTCTCGGAGAACCTAAATTTGCCCTTTAGTACATGCCGTATTGGGACATAGAAACAAATACGGCTGAGCAATACGCTCAGTGTGCGGATATATAACAATGAAATGTAAAACATAAACATAACCAAGAAATGAAATGAAGTACAACGGAATAAGTGTATGTCCTGGAAAACCTAGGGGTGTAGTCGAGTCAAGTCGAGATCAAGCTTTATAGGGCTTGAGCTTGGCTTGATAATACAATTGCAGGCTTGAGCTTAGCTTGATAGCTTTCAAGCTTTAACAATCTACGCTTGAGCTTGGCTTGATAAGGCTTGATAAAATCTTGAGCTTGACTTGAAAAACTTGAATGTGTATAAAATTATTTTTTATAATAAAAAACTCATCAATAAAAACATATGTATAAAGTAAAACAAACAAAAACCATAACTCAAAACTAAATTCGATTTATTTATCATTAATAAAACAAAAAATAACATAATCGTACAGTCTTGGTTTCAAAATGCGTTTTGCAATCCAATGCGGTTAAGGTCCCAAAAGCTATTGCATGATATATTTGCTAACGTAATTACGACACCCTACAAAAAATATTTATACGTATTATATTCACCAAGTACCAAATACATGTAATAAATTTATAAAATTAAATAAATTATCTAAAGTACAATAAGGTAAATTAAAAATTTAATCAAAGAATATATTATTTATTTATGAAATAAGTCCTTATAATTAAGTTGATACTCAAATTAAGCATAACTTGCTTATATGAATTAATCATAAAAACACATTTTAATAAAGCTTGAAAAAGCTTATAAGAGTTCGAGCTGAGCTATCAAAAGCTTGACCTTGAGCTTGATATATGTTTCAAGATATATTTTAAGCTTGAGCTTGATAAAAGCTTGGCTTGATCGAGCCAAGATCGAGCTCGAGCTCGAGTTTCTTGATAAAAGCTTGGCTTGATTACATCCCTAAGAAAACTTGGTGTAAGTTTATAAAACTGGTTTTATATTCTAAAAAGACTTATGTTTATATTATACTAAAAACTGTATTTTATATGCCCGGAGCCCATATAGGTCATGAAGTATCAACGTGCATGAATACTTAGAAGGGTGACCTCATCATGCAGTTAGAGGGGTTGCCTCTAATTATAATAGTCTGGGTTGGAGGGATCAACTTCATGTAACTGATGCAAGACACACACCGCAGTTACCATGTAATATTGCTAAACTTGCCCTAGGATGCACCCATTCGCCCCACATGACAATAATAAAATATGACAAATAACTGAAAAGGGACGCTGCGAGCAATCACTCTCACCGCAGAAGAGTCATAACACCGGTGCCTCCAGTGTTATGGTTATGGTACCTCCATAACTAGGTGAAACTTGCATGCATGTATATAGCTCAGGCAATTCTAAAATATTAATCATATAGTTACTGTTGTGTTTAATACACGTAAACTACTAAGAAAAACAAATGGCTGCAAACGGGGAATCCTAATATTGGAAGAAAGTGTCCTTACTGAAGGACGGAATATCCGTACCTTATGTCCAGTAAATGAAGACGAAAACGAACGCGTAAGATCACTCCGACTTCACGATAGCTACACAATAAAAGGGACATGAATAAGTTGTATGTTTTACTTATACATATTGGTTATTAGTTTACTTCACGTGTTCTTAACTTGTTTTACTTGTTCTTGCTTTATCATGTGATTCTTAATGTTTCATGTGTTTTATATTAGTGTATTTCATGTTTTAAGTGTTATAGTACTTGTTATAACATAATAAGTAACTTTCAAAAAACATCAGGTTTCTATGTATAGTAACTTTCCAAAAATAGCAGGTTTTCATATATAGTAACTTTCCAAAAATAGCAAGTTTCCTTAAATAGTAAGTTTCTTAAAAAAAAGTTTCCATAAATAGTAAGTTTCCATATTTAGTATGTTTCCATAAATAGCATATTACCATAATTAATATATCTCCATAAATAGCATGTATCCATATTTAGTGTATTTTCATAATTACTAATAATCTTATTGAATAAATAAAATGATATAACCTATAGTTTTAATAAGCATATTATATGTCATGATTAATTATATAGTAAAGTTTAATAATATTAAATACTTAGTCTTAACTTATACTGTAATTATTAATAAATAACAATATTACATGATATCATATGTATTTATTAATTAATAATATTCCATGATTTAATAATTAAACTTTACCTTAAAATGAATATAAATTAATTAAGCTGAGTTTTCTTAATTAGTTAAATGTACATGAATAATTATATTAATAATTATTTTATCCTAAGTTTTATTTAAATAAAATGGACATAACTTATACCATGGTTTTTATTTAAATAAATTATAGCCTAAGTCATGATTATTAATTAATTTAATTTAACCATGTTTTAATTTAAATAAAATAATTAATAAAATAAAATACATGTCTAATAAAACTTAGCCAAACACCCCTTGGTGTGTTTGGTTTTAACTAAGCCCCTACGAGAAGTCCACCGAGACCATGGAGGTCTTGGTGTCACCTCGAACATAACGCAACACCACAACCTTACGGCTGTGGCTAGCGGCCGACTACCACAGCAGCCACCGGCATCACTGCCAGTGCCACTTCTGCCCATACGCAGCCCCTGGCCTAACCAGGGTTCCCCTTGCTTCACACATTGTTCCCACCAAGACCCTTAAGGGTCTCGGTTCCCACTGACTGCTCAACAGTCCCCACCGTGGGGCTGTTGGTGCTTGCGGCTGCCAGACACAAACACACGCCGACCCTTTGTGGGTGCGGCTGTGTGTGATCCGAACACCACTAATATTTGTCTTTTTAGTGTAGTTGTCTTCTCAGCTCGATTCGAATTGATATAACAATTTTAAGCTCGACTTAATTGTTTTTGGTTAACAAAAGATTATTTTGGTATTTATAACTACTTGGCACAAAACATGTAAAAAGTAAAAATATTATCTAGCTACGTATATGTACTACGCTACAACACATTGCAATTACAACATCTATTTCACAAAACTACAAAATACAAAATTAATGAAACTAATTCAATTATTATAAAACGAAAATTTAACTTTTATAAAACTAATCTACTTAAAAGTAAAAACTAGTCGTATCTAATGTAGGCCCAAACAAAATCCTACAAGCCCAAACAAAATTCTAAGTCCAACAAGCTAGACATATCCAGTTAACCAAAAAGGACTAGTAGTGCAAAACAGCTTCAACCTAAGGACTAACTAGCTAACCAAACTTAACAAACGTGGACTGTGGATGTAATTCTATCATTCAAAGTGAAGGGCTAAACACGTATAAAAACCTAAACTTATATTTTTTATCAGAAAAGATTTGTTGGTTCGATTATAACTACAAGCTAGTTTACAACAGCAAATTTTCTATTTAAAAACTCCAATCTATCCTATATTTAAACTTTTTCAACTTGATTATTACAAATATCAATTCACCATCTAGTCTAAACTAGGATCAAAGTAAGACAATACCAAATCTGACTTTGCTACTTCCTATTTGAAAATCTGAAAGTAATCTTGAAAAAACTTATTTTTAAGCTAGCTTATCAAATTCTTCAAAGCATTTAAACTTGATTTGATCTGCTACTATTCTATTAGCACAAAAACTAAACCATGACTTCGATGATCACTACTCAGTATAAGTCGAACTAATAAACTAATCTAACGCTGATCAAATTTATATCTACTACGACCTTCCTTCAATTCAGTCAAAGTTCTGCTATCCCAAACGCTCTAGTACAAACAGCTATACAGAGTTCAAAAAGTAAAGCGATATGATCATTTAACAGAATTAGTACAGCTATATAATAACACGTAACAAAGAAATATCAACAAATAACAAGCTGAATTACACAAGTCTAGAACAACCAATCTTCAGGCAGTTTATTAATGATCTTACACTACAAATGCAGAAATATAAACGTGCTTAACCAAAATCATCCAGGCCTAGTCCTTTGACGTGAAGCGCGGCGCTGAGCCGGCTTAAAAACAGATGCACCTCGAGTTCTACTACTAGTCTGAACTGTATTCTACTCCTTGATATACTATCGAACAAAAATCAACCTGCGAACCTGCATAACGAATCCTGCAAAACAGAATTTGCCAAACAAAACATGTGCACAATCTGATCTATCTATATGAACCAAACTGAGTTACCGGAACTAATACCGAAATAAAGCAAAGGAAAACTAAACAAAATCTTCCGATTCCGAACCTGCAAAACTAAAGGATGTGCAACTGAAACTCTATATTATCACTACAATCAATCAATCAATCTACTAGACAGAAACTTGTTTAAACTGAAAGGATCATTAACTGAAATTGTACTTATGTCATCACAACTAATCCGGACTGAAAGTTTTCTACTGAACAGATTATTACAACTAACTTCAAAATCTTTTCTCTAAGATTCAAAGCAAATTTTCCTAAGGATTAAGCATTAATATGATCTAATCTAAATGAAAAGTAACAAACTGAACCGAAAAGTAACAAGCTGACTAATCTTACCCTCTCCTCTACATGAACTTTAAAACAAGAATT
Organism: Glebionis coronaria; assembly: GCA_025667525.1. NCBI lineage: Eukaryota > Viridiplantae > Streptophyta > Magnoliopsida > Asterales > Asteraceae > Glebionis > Glebionis coronaria. Next base: position 573,429,475 of record CM046880.1, read on the forward strand.
ATTTGACAAACACTCAGTAAGAATATCCACGGCTAATAGCATGTAAAAACTGATTTGAAAACCATCTTGTAACAGTAAATCTTGTAACTGATCTCAACTGAAATATAATAAAGTTCAACTAACTATCTCAACAGATTAATTGGCTAGAACATGTTTATGAAAACAGGAGAAGAAGTTAAGTAATGAAATAAAAAGCAATTCATTTCTCATTAATGGCGAAAAACTGAAAAACTTGTTACAACTATATAAACCGAAAGACTAACAAACTTAACAGAATCAAAGAAACTGTTCGAAAGCTTTAGCTACATCTATCTAACTACCTAATCACTATGTGTAAACTACACCTAGGCTAACCGATTGCAAATGAGGTCTTCATCTTCTTTTATAGGCGTCGAGAGGAGTGATGTGACGTGGTTTGTCCAATAAGCAATTGACACGTGGAAAATACGAGGTTGACTCGTTCTTCATCTTCAATCCAAAATTGGGCGTTTCTTTGTTGCTTGATCTTGACGCAATTAATTGACACCATGTTGTAGAGGAGATGGAGAGGAGTATTTTTTATGTTGAAGGCTTCGGCTGAATCTTTGTAGATCGTCCTTTAATCTCGATTGCAGGTTATGAGATGGAAAAATGAATTTTGTTGTTTCTCTCTCTTCTCGTTGGAGAAGAAGAGACGAATCTGTGTTTGTGTCTTTGACCGGTTTGGTCAATTGACCAAGTAAATAGACTTTACTCAACTTTCCATTTAGTTTTGCCATTTGGTCCTTCAACTTTTCATCTCTTGCCAAAAATCTTTAACACTTTGAAATCAAGTTCTTTTATCATCCTTTATCTTGTAGAAAAGTGCACTTAAGTCCTCGATCTTTAAAAGCTTGGCAAATAAGGTCCTTGAATCATCTTTTCGTCCCTTTCTTCGTCTTTTCTTCAAATAAATCCCTTAAAACGTGTCTTTGCTCCAAAATGCATCTACTTTACCTGAAAACACAAAAACACCAATACCCACGTAATTCTGACAATTTTCAGTTAAATATAAGGTATTCGACTGTGTTTTGAGTGGTATTTGGATCATTATTGATGAGTGTTTTCACACTTATCAACTCCCCTCCACTTGACCATTGCCATGACCTCATGCAATGCAACATTTTAAAGCACCAAGTTACACTTTTCTCATAATTAACCAACCTTGGCCATTTTATGATTTAATAAACTATACTATGCTATATGATGAATGGTTTTTAATATTTACAATGCAATGCAAAAGAATCAATTCTATTTATATCTTTTTAGATTTTTCATAAATGGTTTTGATGGAAATAACTTATAAAGAAATCAATGACTTAGATTAGGGCTTGGGTACCATGGACATTTATCACCCTCAAGTTTCACTTTCCCCATACCAAGCTTAAAAATGGGATCATTGTATTCACAAGTAAAAAGTTCATCAACTTATTCATGACAATTAAATGTGGAACCGGTTATTATTTGAGCAAATTGCTTGTGGGCAAATTTGTCATTTATTCAAGTGTGAAGTATAAGAAGTGTAAAATCCAAAAATAAGGAAGCACGGTTTTAATCCTAAGTAATCCTCTCATCCATTACTTGAAAAACCGCTCACAATTAATACGAGTCCGTTTCAAGAGTAATAAGTCATTCGACTTATGTGTAAAATCCTCATGTCATGCTTTCATAAGTAGCTACACACTCGCTAAGGAAATAAAAATAAAACTCACGCAATAATTTACATCCGCCATCTTTTTGAGACTTTGGATCTTCAACCCCGCAACCCGTCAAGGTAATATTGGATTGGGGCAATCTATTGAATCCCCGCAACCCGTCAAGGTAATATTGGAACTCAATAGTCACTATAATTAACACCACACTGCCCCTCTTGGGAGTCTTGTATTATTATTTTTTTTTCTTTCTTTTTCTTTTTCTTCTTTTTTTTTCTAGCCACTCATTTTTTTCATAAGCCGCTCTTATTTTTCTTTATTCCTCACAAAGAAATTTGAAAAGAATAAAAGGAAAAACACCCGCTAAATATTGAGCATGACATAAGTCTAGTACACATAAAACGTTCTAACTTAGAATCTTAAGACGTACTTATACCAACCATGAATGATTAGACAAAAATGCATAAGAGATTACAAACCAATTAAAACCGTTCTTGATTATTTATTAACAATTATATACATGCGAAGAAAATAGAGGTTAAGAAGAGAAGGGTTTAGCCACAAGTAATTATCATGAAGTTTATCTAGCCCTTTTATACTTGCTTCAACTCTATCATCTCCCATTCTCCACAAATTTAAAATTTCAAATAATGAAATTGGTGGATGCTTAGCCTAATAGACCAATGAAGGACTACATGGTTAAGGATACTAGCTAGAGAATGCTAAAATAAGCAAACTTGGGTTGAGTCAAAATATCCATGGCGGGCCTAATATGTCAAAGAAATCTAAACTTGTTAAACCATGTTTTTATTATATTTTTTTCTCTTTTTATATATGTTTGATGAAAAATTAAAGAAGAAATATATACAATGCAAATGTGTTATGAAAAATGATTAATGCAAAAATTATGAATGCATATTTTTGGTGGCCAAAGTAGATCAAAAATTTGAAAAATGATCGAAAAATTAATTTTCCCAATTATCATGAAGTTAAGGCAATGGTCTAGGTAAGGTCACTTCGATAGAAGTCTCCCCTACACTTAAGATAAACATTGTCCTCAATGTTTAAGAGTATTGGAGTGAACTCCCCTACACTTATGACACTGATTACTTTGCTTAATCCAAGCTAAGGAAGAGACAACTAAAGGGTATTCATTTTAAGCACAAGTGTTTAATATCACGATAGCAAAAACTAATCGAAGTGAACCAGATACACGGGCCTCCTCCATAAGCTCCAAGCATGAAATGAGAGAGAGCAACCCTTGAAGCAAACACCAAAAGACGAAGAAAGGCCACCCCTCCACTTCAACTCTACTATAACATCCTTTTAATTAAACCTAACCTATTGAAAATCTACTCTACGTTTTCTAACCTAGTTATTCAATGCTTGAGTTTTTTAACCCTAAGTCGCTAGCTCGACTCGGCCCCGAATTAGGTTGTCCTTGGGGAAACCATCATGGAGAGTAAAAGATTTACCCTCTTAGGAAAAACTCTCCATGATAAGGTAAAACAAATTCTTAAGTACACAAAACCCCATAAGTATCCACCAGGATCAAATACATAATTGCCCTCCCAAGAATAGCACATCCCAAAAGTGGACTTCTTAACCAATGGTGAGGTGGATGAGGTTTCTTTGTTTATGATTCTTTCCCTTAAGTGTCCCATAAGATGATAAGGTGATACTTTAAAGTTTCCCACAAGTTTCCCTTTTAATGCATCAAGCGGATACTGAGTTGGCTCAACATTCTCTATACCAGGATCAAAAATCTTTTGCTTCATGGAAAAATAACAGGTGGTGGGAGCCTTTGAAGATTCTCCTTGATACTTCACATCATGAGAGAAAAGGTATGGAGTAGTAAGGGTCATCACACTTGTAGAGGAAACCACCATTTCTTTCTTGTTCTTAGAAAACTCCTCATCAAAAACATCCTCATATGGTGACATAAAGAATCTCTCCAATTCAACATCCAAATGATACAAGTCACTATCATCTTGAAACTTCTCAAATATTGGTTCATCAAGTGAAGGCTCAAAGAGATTGTGTGAATTGGTTTGTAAGAAAGGTGGTGAAATAAATGAAGCATTTTGGTTTTGAGGTGTTTCACAAGTTGTGTAAGAAGGAGTAATAAGTGAAGGTTCATGAGAAGGTTGAGTGGGAATGGAATCTCCATAAAGCAATCTTTCTATTTCACGAATATCCTCATCACAATTAGAAGAAAATGTATCAACCATAATATCATCCCTCTTAAGATAAGATTCAATCTCCTCATTAATCAACTCATCTTCACTAAGCATTCTTTCAATCATTAAAACACCCTCTTCCAAATTTGGAATAGAGTTATCAATCTCAATATCATCTCTCTTAAGACAATCTTTAATTTGTTTATCTATCAATTCAGCCTCACTAAGCAATCTTTCAATCTCTAGAACATCCTCTTCCCAATTTGAACTAGAGTGATCAATCTCAATATCATCTCTCTTAAGATAATCTACAATTTGTTTATCTATCAATTCATCCTCACTAAGCAATCTTTCAATCTCAAAAACCTTATCACTCTCATCAATGATAGAACCCTCCTCATCATGATAGTCATCATAGATTGGCATATCAAGTATTGGTGTTTCAAAAGGTATCTCCTCAAAACTCAAGGTAGTATGATCATCAAATAATGGAGGCTCAAAAATGGAGAACTCATCATCACTATATTCATCATAAATTGGTGTATCAAAAAGAGGTGGTTCATCATAACTAGAATCCTCATTTGCTTCCTCATTTGTGTTGAAAATATGACTCAAATTTCCAAAATGAAATTGTTGGGGTTCATGAATATTCAATGAGGAAGTAATGGAGGCTATTGTCTCAACATAAGGAAGATCATATTCACCACTCTTACAAGCTTCATGAAAGTATTCATTACACACTTCATCAAGAATATCAACGCGATTCACCTCTTTATCAAGAATATCAACATGCTTAACCGTCTCAGGCTCATCGGACTTCTTAGACAATTTTCCCATGTTAAACACAATCTTTTGATCTTCTACCCTCATAATAAGTTCCCCCTCCGCCACATCAATAAGAGTACGACCCGTCCTCAAAAAGGGTCTACCAACAATAAGAGGAACTCTCAGGTCCATATCATAATTAACCACTACAAAATCTGCGGGAAAGGTAAACTTATCAACCCCTACAAACACATCCTCCGCTATGCCCACCGGATAAGCTATGGTACGGTTAGCTAACTCAAGTGTCATCCTAGTAGGTGTGAGCTCGGGAAGTGAAAGTCTTTTCCAAAGCGATAATGGCATGAGATTGATACTTGCCCCAAGATCCGCCAATGCCATGCAATTTTCCACCCCAGGAAAATTACAAGGTATCAAGAAGCACCCCGGATCTCCAAGTTTTGTTGGTAAGGTTTTAAGAAGCACGGCGGAACAATTTCATTAAGGGATGTGTTGGGCAAATCAACCAATTTTTCCTTGTTTGAGAGTAAATCCTTGAACATCTTAGCAAACTTTGGCATATAAGCAAGAGCTTCCGCAAAGGATATGTTGATGTTGAGTTGCTTGAACATCCTTAAGAAATTGGAGACTTGGATGTCATCCTTGTTCTTTAACTTGTCCTTTTTCAACCTTGAAGGATATGGAAGAGTAGGTTTTGGTGTAGGTGGAATAGGTGTTGTAGTGGAAGATTTGTCTTTGTTAGCTTGTTCATTGGGAGGTATGTAAGGTAAAGGAGAAGTATGAGGAGGTTGAGAAGGTGTGTTTGAGTGAATAGGAGCATTTTGAGGAGGTGAAGTAGAGGTAGAAGACTTGTCACAAGTAGGAGCACAAGTGGGTTGAACAATAGTAGGTTTAGGAGGTGAAGGATCCTTTGTTGTTGTTCCACTTCTTGTTGTAATGGCATTGACATTGGCCCTTGGATTTGTTTGTGTGTTGGAAGGTAAAGCCTCTTGTGGTCTTTGATTTAATGCCATTAAAACCTTATTCATTTGGTCATTCATTTTCTTCTCCATAGCTTGAAACTTCCTTTCATTCTCTTGATTCATTTTTTGCAAGAAATCCATTGTGTGATAATCTTGTGGCACATAACCTTGAAAACCTTGAGGTTGGAAAGGTAAAGGTTGGGCATTAAATCCTTGATTTGGTGGATAAAAGGTATTTGCTTGAGGTTGAAATTGATTTGGTGCCTTGTAGTTATTTCCTTGATAAGCATAACACTCCCTTTGATAGCCTTGAACTTTATCACATTGTTGGTAGGAATGGGGACCTCCACAAGTCTCACATGAAAGAGCAATAGCATTCACATCATTGGTGGAATTCTTGTTCAAAAAGAGTTCACAAAATTTCATGAGTGTGTTGGTCATAGTATCAAGCTTTTGAGAGATCATATTTTCTATTTGAGGAGTAACACTTTCTTGCACCACATGGACTCTCTCATCAATTTGTGTGTTAGCTTGCACCATCGATTTGTTCTCAATAATGTCCCAAGCTTCTTGAAAGGATTTAGAGAAAAGATTTCCACCCGCGGAAGAGTTGAGTGAATCTTGGTGGTGTGGTCTTAATCCATTATAGAAAGTGTTGAGTTGGTGAACCTCATCGAATCCATGATTTGGACATTTCCTCAACAACTCCTTGAAATATTCCCAAGCCTCACTAAATGTTTGATCATTCCTTTGTTGAAAACCAATAATTAACTTTCTCAAAGCCGTAGTTCTTGATAGAGGAAAGAACTGGTTCAAAAACTTCTTCCTTAAATCCTCCCAAGTGAAGATGCTCTTAGATGGTTGCCTATCATACCAATTTCTAGCAAGACCCTCTAAGGAGAATGGGAATAGGATCATCTTAATGGCATCAGGAGGGACCCCATTATACTTAAGTGTATTGCAAAGTAACAAGAACCTCTTAATATGGTCGTGGGGGTCATCTATGGATCTCCTTAAGAAGGGGCTAGAAGAAACCAAAGTGATCATGTGGGCATTAAGCTCAAAAGTCTGTGTGGTTATTTCAGGTATAACGATGGCGTCGGCATTTCCCTCTACTTTCGATTGGAGAATCTCCCTAATAGGACGTTGATCCATGGCTACAAAATGGTCGAATGTATATACAAGTGAAATGACGTCTAAAAGCTTCCTCAGGGAAGGAAGTAATACACCAAAGGTGGTATGTTTACACGTGTGCGAGTACACGTGTAAGTAAACACGAGGAATGAGGGAGTAGCCCTCGTCGACTTTTGAGAGAGAAGAGATTATCTCCCTCGAGGTTCGATATGAAATATCCACAAGAAAGTATATAATATATATAATTACTACTTGGGTGCAAGACCCCCAATAAAGCCTTCCTTCTTAGAATACGCACTAGTGAACGGGGGGTTAGGTGGCGCGAAGCACTTAAGTACCTATTGACCCTTAGATGGCATTTTATAGCACATCGCCTTTCTATTCACTTTGTAGTTTGTATTCTTCGAAGTATTGCCTATTGGAAGTATTTATCTATTCTTGCTTAATTAAATTCGATCGATACTCGTGTCAAGGACCGGAACGCCCCTCAACACGGTGTATTGCCTCGGCAATACTTATGCAGAATATGTAACTTGGTTGTTCGTATCTACGTATACTTATTTACATATAATAATATATCAAAAATATTTTTGTATTTATTTGATTTTTTAAGAAAAATACTATATGTACGTAAAAACGATGAAAACGATATAATATATATTTTTGTTGTAATCTTTTAGGAAAAAGATTACTTTTTGGATTTTTTATGTTTTTGGTTCAATTCTTTAGGAAAAGAATTTATTTTGTGATTTTTATTTTTTTTTGTATTTTTATCTTTTTGAATTTTTTTATCTTTTTGATTTATAATACGTAAAAATAACGTTCACAAAGTGAACGGATCCCAAAATCCAATCGTCTCACTCGAAATCGTTAATCTTCACGAAAAGAACCGGCAGCGGCGCCATTTAATATTTGTCTTTTTAGTGTAGTTGTCTTCTCAGCTCGATTCGAATTGATATAACAATTTTAAGCTCGACTTAATTGTTTTTGGTTAACAAAAGATTATTTTGGTATTTATAACTACTTGACACAAAACATGTAAAAAGTAAAAATATTATCTAGCTACGTATATGTACTACGCTACAACACATTGCAATTAAACATCTATTTCACAAAACTACAAAATACAAAATTAATGAAACTAATTCAATTATTATAAAACGAAAATTTAACTTTTATAAAACTAATCTACTTAAAAGTAAAAACTAGTCGTATCTAATGTAGGCCCAAACAAAATCCTACAAGCCCAAACAAAATTCTAAGTCCAACAAGCTAGACATATCCAGTTAACCAAAAAGGACTAGTAGTGCAAAACAGCTTCAACCTAAGGACTAACTAGCTAACCAAACTTAACAAACGTGGACTGTGGATGTAATTCTATCATTCAAAGTGAAGGGCTAAACACGTATAAAAACCTAAACTTATATTTTTTATCAGAAAAGATTTGTTGGTTCGATTATAACTACAAGCTAGTTTACAACAGCAAATTTTCTATTTAAAAACTCCAATCTATCCTATATTTAAACTTTTTCAACTTGATTATTACAAATATCAATTCACCATCTAGTCTAAACTAGGATCAAAGTAAGACAATGCCAAATCTGACTTTGCTACTTCCTATTTGAAAATCTGAAAGTAAGCTTGAAAAAACTTATTTTTAAGCTAGCTTATCAAATTCTTCAAAGCATTTAAACTTGATTTGATCTGCTACTATTCTATTAGCACAAAAACTAAACCATGACTTCAATGATCACTACTCAGTATAAGTCGAACTAATAAACTAATCTAAGGCTGATCAAATTTATATCTACTACGGCCTTCCTTCAATTCAGTCAAAGTTCTGCTATCCCAAACGCTCTAGTACAAACAGCTATACAGAGTTCAAAAAGTAAAGCGATATGATCATCTAACAGAATTAGTACAGCTATATAATAACACGTAACAAAGAAATATCAACAAATAACAAGCTGAATTACACAAGTCTAGAACAACCAATCTTCAGGCAATTTATTAATGATCTTACACTACAAATGCAGAAATATAAACGTGCTTAACCAAAATCATCCAGGCCTAGTCCTTTGACGTGAAGCGCGGTGCTGAGCCGGCTTAAAAACAGATGCACCTCGAGTTCTACTACTAGTCTTAACTGTATTCTACTCCTTGATATACTATCGAACAAAAATCAACCTGCGAACCTGCATAACGAATCCTGCAAAACAGAATTTGCCAAACAAAACATGTGCACAATCTGATCTATCTATATGAACCAAACTGAGTTACCGGAACTAATACCGAAATAAAGCAAAGGAAAACTAAACAAAATCTTCCGATTCCGAACCTGCAAAACTAAAGGATGTGCAACCGAAACTCTATATTATCACTACAATCAATCAATCAATCTACTAGACAGAAACTTGTTTAAACTGAAAGGATCATTAACTGAAATTGTACTTATGTCATCACAACTAATCCGGACTGAAAGTTTTCTACTGAACAGATTATTACAACTAACTTCAAAATCTTTTCTCTAAGATTCAAAGCAAATTTTCCTAAGGATTAAGCATTAATATGATCTAATCAAAATGAAAAGTAACAAACTGAACCAAAAAGTAACAAGCTGACTAATCTTACCCTCTCCTCTACATGAACTTTAAAACAAGAATTATTTGACAAACACTCAGTAAGAATATCCACAGCTAATAGCATGTAAAAACTGATTTGAAAACCATCTTGTAACAGTAAATCTTGTAACTGATCTCAACTGAAATATAATAAAGTTCAACTAACTATCTCAACAGATTAATTGGCTAGAACATGTTTATGAAAACAGGAGAAGAAGTTAAGTAATGAAATAAGAAGCAATTCATTTCTCATTAATGGCGAAAAACTGAAAAACTTGTTACAACTATATAAACCGAAAGACTAACAAACTTAACAGAATCAAAGAAACTATTCGAAAGCTTTAGCTACATCTATCTAACTACCTAATCACTATGTGTAAACTACACCTAGGCTAACCGATTGCAAATGAGGTCTTCATCTTCTTTTATAGGCGTCGAGAGGAGTGATGTGACGTGGTTTGTCCAATAAGCAATTGACACGTGGAAAATACGAGGTTGACTCGTTCTTCATCTTCAATCCAAAATTGGGCGTTTCTTTGTTGCTTGATCTTGACGCAATTAATTGACACCATGTTGTAGAGGAGATGGAGAGGAGTATTTTTTATGTTGAAGGCTTCGGCTGAATCTTTGTAGATCGTCCTTTAATCTCGATTACAGGTTATGAGATGGAAAAATGAATTTTGTTGTTTCTCTCTCTTCTCGTTGGAGAAGAAGAGACGAATCTGTGTTTGTGTCTTTGACCGGTTTGGTCAATTGACCAAGTAAATAGACTTTACTCAACTTTCCATTTAGTTTTGCCATTTGGTCCTTCAACTTTTCATCTCTTGCCAAAAATCTTTAACACTTTGAAATCAAGTTCTTTTATCATCCTTTATCTTGTAGAAAAGTGCACTTAAGTCCTCGATCTTTAAAAGCTTGGCAAATAAGGTCCGTGAATCATCTTTTCGTCCCTTTCTTCGTCTTTTCTTCAAATAAATCCCTTAAAACGTGTCTTTGCTCCAAAATGCATCTACTTTACCTGAAAACACAAAAACACCAATACCCACGTAATTCTGACAATTTTCAGTTAAATATAAGGTATTCGATTGTGTTTTGAGTGGTATTTGGATCATAATTGATGAGTGTTTTCACACTTATCAACCACCGAGACCATGTTTGGTCTCGGTTTGCGTGCAACCCGAACAAAAACCAAACCAACCCTTAATTCTTTGTTTAAAAACTTAATGATTACATGTTCTTAATGATCTTGAACAATTAACATAATTAATAAAAAGATTAAAGGTTAAGGGATACCGAACGCGTGCACGATTAAATGAATGGATTCACGAACACAATATCGTATTTAGTTTAAGATCAAAAGCCAAATCGTCTGTGTGTGGTGTTGATGCCGCAGCCAAAAGAGAAGGAAGAAGAGAGATCTAGGGTTTTGTGATTTTCTTGAAAAGTGATTATATGAAATCCCCTGGAGTCCTATTTGATTATGACTTGGATTGCTTAATGGGTTGGGCCATGGGCCCTTTCCTTCTCTTTGTTTGGATGCCACATACCACACACACAAACACATTCGTTTTATTTTTCGTGTTTAATTATTTATCGTGTGTGTTCGTATTTTAGGGTCGTGTTTTATTTCTCGTATTTTTTAAGTATTATACGTAAATACTTATCATGTATTAATAATCATATTAATATACGTAATACTTATAGTAATTAATTAATATACGTAACATTTGTATTAAATGTTCATGATTTGTGTCGTATATTAATTAACTGAACAAGTTTTAATTTAACCGTATTTTCATGCATTTAATGATCTTAGATATTTTAAAGCGGGTTTTACAACTCTTCCCCTCTAAAAGAATAATTCGTCCTCGAATTAGAGATACGATAAGCTGGAAATGACATACCCGAATCATAGCTGAAAATGAGGGTAAGAAGTCCGGATAGACTCCTTCGTTTCCCAAGTGGCTTCCCGCTCGGAATGGTCCTTCCAAAGGATTTTGACGAATGGGATTGTCTTTCTCCTCGCGACTCGATCCTGACAGTCAAGAACTTTCTCTGGTTCATCAATATAGGATAGATCCTCATGAATCTGCTCGAATGGATACGAAACTATATGCAATGGATGGTAAATGTAACCTCTGAGTAAGGATACATGGAACACATTATGCACATGAGATAGCTGAGGAGGTAACACTAGGCGATATGATACTTCACCGACACGTTCAAGGATTTCAACCGGGCTGATGAAACGAGGACTGAGCTTGCCTTTGAGTCCAAAACGCTTGACGCCACGTGCTGGTGATACCTTAAGGAAAACATGATCACCAAGCTTAAATTCTAAATCTCTATGATGTTTATCGGCATAACTCTTCTTACGAGCACGCGCTTCTTGGAGCTTCGCCTTGGCGATGGCAACCTTCTCATTGGTCACCTCTATCATTTTTGGTCCTTCAATGATTCGTTCTCCAACTTGATCCCAACAGATTGGAACACGACACTTTCTGCCATAAAGCATCTCGAAAGGTGCACACTTAATACTCGCGTGCCAACTATTGTTGTAGGCAAACTCAACAAAGCAAATGTAACCATCCCAACTCCATGTCCATTCCAATGCACAAGCTCGCAGCATGTCTTCTAAGGTCTGAATGGTACGCTCCGATTGACCATCGGTCTGAGGATGAAAGGTTGTGCTAAGCTTAAGTCTGGTGCCCCAAGCTTTCTACAAACCTTTCCAGAATTTAGACGTGAATTGAGAATCTCTGTCGAATATGATATCTGATGGAGTATCATGCAGTCGCATGATCTCCTGAAGAAATATATCTGCCAATTTGCTAACTGAGAAGTCTTTGCGAATTGGAATAAAATGAGTTGACTTGGTTAAACGATCGACTATGACCCATATAGCATCATGCTTCCTCTGAGTCAGTGGAAGTCCGGTGACAAAATCCATGGAGATTTTGTCCCACTTCCATTCAGGAATCTCTAACGGTTGCAGTAAACCACTAGCCCGCTGATGTTCTATCTTCACTTGCTGGTAGGTTAGACATTTGGAAACGAAAGTAGCAACATCCTGCTTCATGCCACTTCACCAAAAATTATGTTTGAGATCATGGTACATTTTGGTGAATCCTGGATGAATAGAGAACGGAGAGATGTGAGCTTCGGTCAGTAGAGCTTCTCTGAGTGTCTGATCATCCAGAACACATAGCTTGGTTCCCTGCCATACGATGCCTTCTTCGTCTACACGAAATTCTGTCTACCGATCAAGATTCTGAATAATAGCCCAAATCTCACCATCATCCTTCTGAGTTGCCTTGATCCGAGAAATTAAGTCTAGCTCAACTCTCAGATTAGCCCAGTACCCATGTTGTCCACGTACAAGGAATTCAATGTCTAAACGCTCTAGGTCACGTATGATCTCTTCTTCTATCTTGATGCCAGCAATCATACCAGATTTTTTGCTGAGAGCATCTGCCACAACATTCGCCTTACCGGGATGGTACTGAAGGTTGATGTAATAGTCATTGAGTCATTCCAACCATCTTCTATGCCTCATGTTTAGTTCTCGCTGAGTGAATATGTACTTGAGGATCTTGTGATGAGTGAAGATGTCACATGATTCACCATATAGTTAATGCCTCCAGATTTTGAGTGCAAAAACAACTGCTGCTAATTCCAGATCATGGGTAGGATAATTTTCCTCATAAGGCTTAAGCTGACGTGATGCATATGCAATCATCTTCCCATGTTGCATGAGTACACATCCAATTCCTTTACCCGAAGCATCGCTATAAATCTGAAATCCACCTGTGCGAGATGGGAGAGTAAGAATAGGTTTAGAAACCAATCGCTACTTAAGTTCTTCAAAGCTCTTTTCCCGCTCATCATTCTAGACGAATTTCTCTCCCTTACGCATCATCTTGGTCAAAGGCAAGGCTAACCGTGAAAAATTCTTCACAAATCCGCGATAATATCCAGCTAAACCCAGAAAACTACGAAACTCAGTTGCAGACGTCGGTCTTGGCCATTTGGTGATAGCTTCAACCTTCGCAGGATCCATAGTGATCCCTTCTGTGGAGACAATGTGGCCTAGAATGCCACCTTGTTCAACCAGAATTCGCACTTAGAAAATTTGGCATATAATTACTTCTAGCGAAGAATCTGTAATATTGTGCGAAGATGTTCCTCATGTTCTTTCATGGATTTAGAGAAGATGAGAATGTCTTCGTTGAACACGATGACAAATTTATCCAGAAACTCATGGAAGACACGATTCATTAAGTCCATGAATACCGCTGGAGCATTAGTGAGTCCGAAAGGCATGACTACGAACTCATTGTGGCCATATCTGGTGCGAAAAGCAATCTTAAGAATATCTTGCTCTTTCACTCGTAGCTGATGATAACCGGATCGTAGATCAATCTTGGAGAAGTGCTTGGCACCTTGTAGTTGGTCGAAAAGATCATCGATACGCGGTAATGGATAACGGTTTCTAAACGTGATCTTATTCAGCTCACGATAGTCAATGCATAAACGCATGTTGCCATCCTTCTTCTTGACGAAAAGTATCGGTGCACCCCATGGTGATACACTCGGACGGATGAAACCTCGCTCTATTAACTCCTGTAGCTAGTCTTTTAACTCCTTGAACTCTATAGGAGCCATGCGATAAGGAGCCTTAGAGATTGGTTGAGCTCATGGGGTGAGCTCAATGCCAAACTCTACTTCACGGATAGGTGGTATACCCAGAAGTTCTTCTGAAATACATCAGGGAATTCAGAAACAATTGGTTGATCTTGGATCGTCGGAGCTTCGGAAGTAATATCCTGAATTGTAGCTAAGAAGCCTTCGCAACCATGAGCTAGTAAAGCACGGGCTTGTAAAGGCGGAAATTATTTGCACAGACTTGCCTGGTATGAAACCATTATGAATGTGCTCTGGATCTTGAGCATTGCCGAATATCACTCGATACATATGGCAATCAATGGTGGCATGGTGTTTAGATAACCTGTCCATGCCTAATATTAGATCAAACTCGTACATGACCAAAGGAAGTGCGTCTACTGGGCGAATCTTATCATCAAATTCAAGGGGAAGATCTCTGTACACATGGGGTAATGCGCACAGAGTCTCGCATTGGCGTAGATATACTTAGTATGTTCTCTAGTGGCATAGGAATTTTATTAATACTAGGGGCATACGAAGTGGATATGACTTAATGAGTTGTACCAGTATCAAATAAAACGCAGGCAGCATGACCGTTAATAAAGAGGATGCCAGAGATAGTACTTGAAGACTTATTCGCCTGATCCTTAGTGGTAGTATAGACACGACCTGAAGCTAGTGGCTTAGGAGGAGCAGAACTAAAAGTACCAGTAGTCTTTCCCTTCTTGCAGTCCTTCAACATGTGACCTGGTTGTCCACACTTAAAGCAAACACCAGAAGCCCGAAGACATGGTCCAGGATGTCTACGGCCACAAGTAGTACAGATAGGATGGGTGTGACCTCCCGGAGGTACCCTCGCTACTTGAGAGCATGTTTAAGAAGATATGCGTGAGACATGATTATTTGGGCATAAACATGACTATAATGAAAGTTTAAGATATATTACCAGATGAAGACGAGTTATTAGGTTGTTGACCCTTAGCATTCTGGTCACGCCCACTCGTAGAGTTCCTGTTTATGATGCTGAGATGTTAGTATGTATGACATACATCCACTTAACATAGAAGAGTTTATGAATTTAGGGACCTCTTGTTGTTGGGATAGCTGGCATTGTTACGGTAATTGTCATTACCATTACACCTGTCTGATCCATATCGGTCATTAGATTGACCGTCCCCCTTGTTGTTCATCTGTTGAGTGGCCGGTTGGGACCGGTCTCCACCCTTCTTCCTGAAAGATACAATTGGATAGGACAATATATAAAAAATGAACATATAGATTGGTATAAGATGATAACGCTTGATGACTGTAATTTATACCTCTTCTCTTGACGAGCTGGCTCCTCGTAGTCATCTCTCTCATGCAACATTTCCAAGCTACATGTTGCATCTACCACTTGTGACACATTAGTGAAAGTGGCACTAAGTAGCTGATCAGCAGTCGAGGAGTGAAAAGCCAGCGAAAGTGTTCTCTCCAATTCTCTGACGGATGGCATGGTATTCCCTCTTAAGCCGCTCTTGTTCAGCTGTAGGAAAGAACTGATTGTAAAACAGAGTCTTGAATTGATCCCACATCAAAGCAGCCAACCATACATCACCTCCATTTGTCAGCTTGTATGTCCTCCACCAAGCTAATGCATCGCCTTCGAACTTATAGCAAGCCAACCTTGCCTTGTAAATTTCATCACATCCCATAGCATCGAAGATTTTCTCCATGTGCGAAATCCAATTTTTCCGCATCAGATGACAACTCAGCCTTCTCGAAAGATCGAGGTTCTGCTTATTAAACCTCTCTAGCCAGGTGTGTAGAGTAACAGGTGGAGGAAGAGGAGGATTGTTGTTCTGATTCAGGATGTTCTGGTATTCAGCCCGGATCTGATTCCTGATATGTGGAAGCATAGCTTGTAGAGTTGCTTGGACAGCTGCAGCCAGTTCCTACTCAGTTTGTGTGTTGTCCATCTGATAGTTTAAAAGAGGAAATGAATGATTAATCTGGTTAGAACATGGGATAAACATAAGGAATGCATGAAGAGTTTCTGAAGGCATAGCCAATGAAAACGAACATTAGCAATGGTGGACGCCTATGGGTCGGTCCACAAAAAAAATTGACATGAGCAAAAATGAACGCCTATGAGTCGGTTCACAAAATAAAGTTCGAATGAAAAGCACATGCGACTAAATATGGCCAGTCTTGTACCAACCATTACTTAGCCAAAAACTTAACATAAAACAATGATGCATGAAATGAAATGAATAAATTTACTGTCAGTTTAGGAAGACACTGGTGACTACCCGCTAGTCACAGGTCAATTTTAAGAGCCAACAGGTCAAAACCTTGGGCTCTGATACCATACTTGTAACACCTCATTTGGATAAATGGACCGTTACGTAGTAATTATGACGTGTTATCAAAGCATGCAAGGTAAATGTCTAAAACATTAAATGACCATAAAGGAAACCAGAAACAAACATCGGTTCGAACATAAGCTCCACACACAAATGCATAAGTATAGAAATGTATGAAAGGACTAAACAATGTCCAACAAAGCAAAAGTATGTAAATGCATTAAAAGAAGTGAAGACAAGGGAGCCTCCATCCAAATTCACGTACTCTTAGAGATCCTATCTTTGCCCTTTAGTACCTGCCGTATTGGGACATAGAAGAAATACTGCTGAGAAATACGCCCAGTGTGCGGATATATAACAATGAAATGTAAAACATAAACATAAGCAAGAAATGAAATGAAATGAAATGAAATGAAGTACAGCGGAATAAGTGTATGTCTTGGAAAACCTAGTGTAAGTTTATAAAACTAGTTTTATATTCTAAAAAGACTTATGTTTATTTTATACTGAAAACTGTATTTTAAATATGCCCAGAGCCCATATAAGTCATGAAGTATCAATGTGCATGAATACTTAGAGGGGTGACATCATCATGCAATTAGAGGGGTTGCCTCTAATTATAATAGTCTGGGTTGGAGGGATCAGCTCCATGTAACGGATGCAAGGCACACATCGCAGTTACCATGCAATCTTGCTAAACTTGTCTTAGGATGCACCATTCGCCCCACATGATAATAATAAATAGGCCAAATAACTGAAAAGGGACGCTACGAGCAATCACTCTCATCGTAGAAGAATCATAACATCGGTGCCTCCAGTGTTATGGTTATGGTACCACAATAAATAGGATGGAACTTGCATGCATGTATATAGCTTAGGCAATTCTAAAATATTAATCATATAATTATTGTTGTGTTTAAGACACGTAAACTACTAGGGAAAACAAATGGCTGCAAACGGGGAATCCTAATATAGGAAGAAAGTATCCTTATTGAAGAACGGAATATCCGTACCTTATGTCCAGTAAATGAAGACGAAAACGAACGCGGAAGATCACTCTAACTTCACGATAGCTACATAATAAAAGGGACATGAATAAGTTGTTTGTTTTACTTATACATACTGGTTATTAGTTTACTTGACGTGTTCTTAACTTGTTTTACTTGTTCTTGCTTTATCATGTGATTATTAATGTGTCATGTGTTTTAGATTAGTGTATTTCATGTTTTAAGTGTTATAGTACTTGTTATAACATAATGAGTAACTTTCTAAGAATATCAGGTTTCTATATATAGTAACTTTCTAAAAAACAGGTTTCCATGTATAGTAACTTTTCAAAAATAGCAAGTTTTCTTAAATAGTAAGTTTCCAAAAATAGAAAGTTTCCATAATTAGTAAGTTTCCAAAAATAGAAAGTTTCCATATTTAGTATGTTTCCATAAATAGCATGCTACCATAATTAATATATCTCCATAAATAGTATGTTTCCATATTTAGTGTATTTCCATAATTAATAATAAGCTTATTAAATAAATAAAATGATATAACCTATAGTTTTAATAAGCATATTATATATCATGATTAATTATTTAGTGAAGTTTAATAATATTAAATACTTAGTCTTAACTTATGATTATAAATTAACAATAATATTACATGATATCATAAGTATTTATTAATTAATAATATTCAATGATTTAATAATTAAACTTTAACTTAAAATGAATATAAATTAATTAAGCTAACTTTTCTCAATTAATTAAATATACATGAATAATTATATTAATAATTATTTTATCCTAAGTTTTATTTAAATAAAATGGACATAACTTATACCATGGTTTTTATTTAAATAAATTATAACCTAAGTCATGATTATTAATTAATTTAATATAACCATGTTTTAATTTAAATAAATTAATTAATAAAATAAAATACATGTTTAGTAAAACTTAGCCAAACACCCCCTTGGTGTGTTTGGTCTTAACCGAGCCCCTGTGAGAACTCCACCGAGACCATGGAGGTCTCGGTGTCGCCTTGAACACAACGCAACACCACTTACGACCGTGGCTTGCGGCCGACCACCACAACAGCCACCGACATCACTTCCGGTGCCACTGCTGCCCATACGCAGCCCTTGGCCTATGCTCACATTGTTCCCACCGAGACCCTTAAGGGTCCCGGTTCCCACTGACTGCCCAACAGTCCCCACCGTGGGGCTGTTGGTGTTTGCGGCTGCCAGACACAAACACACGCCGACCCTTTGTGGGTGCGGCTGTGTGTGATCCGAATACCACCGAGACCATGTTTGGTCTCGGTTTGCGTGCAACGTGAACAAAAACCAAACCAACCCTTATTCTTTGTTTAAAAACTTAATGATTACATGTTCTTAATGATTTTATATTAAAGATCTTGAACAATTAACATAATTAATAAAAAGATTAAAGGTTAAGGGATACCGAGCGCGTGCACATTTAATGAAAGGATTCACGAACACAATACCTTATGTAGTTTAAGATCAAAATCCAAATCGTCCTTGTGTGGTGTTGATGTCGCGGCCAAAAGAGAAGGAAGAAGAGAGATTTAGGCTTTTGTGATTTTCTTGAAAAGTGATTATATGAAATCCCCTAGAGTCTTATTTGGTTATGACTTGGATTGCTTAATGGGTTGGGCCATGAGCCCTTCCATTCTCTTTGTTTGGACGCCACATACCACACACACATACACATTCGTTTTATTTTCCGTGTTTAATTATTTATCGTGTGTGTTCGTATTTTAGGGTCGTGTTTTATTTCTCGTATGTTTTAAGTATTATACGTAAATACTTATCATGTATTAATAATCATATTAATATACATAATACTTATAGTAATTAATTAATATATGTAACGTTCGTATTAAATGTTCATGATTCGTGTCGTATATTAATTAACTAAAATGTTTTAATTTAACCGTATTTTCATGCATTTAATGATCTTAGGTATTTTAAAGCGGGTTTTACATGTACGCTCTTTCATTTTTTTTTGTGGTACCTGTTGCAAGCAAGGTTTTCAAAATCGGGATTTTACCTAAGATCGTTTTCGTATTTGCAAGATCGAGATCGTAAAGTAGGATCGAGATCGTAAGATCCTACTATAATGTAACTTCTTAATAGTCTTTGTAATATTTTATAAATTTACAAATTAATATACATCGTAAACACAAATTATACGAATATTTCATGGTCCTTAAATTATCATTATGAAGTGTATAAGAAGATTTACATATTGCTTTTTAGATTATATAAAATAGAACTTATAATTTTATACTTTTTTAGTTTGTCGTTCGATAAAAGTAAGATCCGATCGTAGTATTTCAAAAGTAAGATCGGATAATAAAAATGGTTTAATCCAACTAACACATTCAAGTAAGTAACCTAGCTATCAAACAGTATTGCAAAAGATTAAATGGTGATACAAAGACGTTCCAACATATTGATCGAAATTAAATCGGGACAATGTTTTATTCGACGCTACCGAGCATATATACCTTCTGCTTTGTGGATAATCTTGGTTTCTAATTTAGTATATTGTAAACTACCACAATTGGCGAGCCCATACTTTTGCTTCCGCTGCTCATCTTCATCATATCAAATTTTTTAGTTACTTTCACCCAAAGTGCTAAACCTTATCTTTGGCTAAGTGTATATTTGTATATAGTTACATGTGTGTGTACATTTGATTGAGGTTTTCCTTTTAGAGAATTTGTTTTAGTATAGATCTTCCAAAGACTTTCTTTGCTAGCAGTGGTTTTAGTTGGATGCGACACTTTTCAAGAGTTTCCTTAACAGTAGTCTTTAATTTCATCTGCGCCATCACCTTCAAATATGCCTTCATCGCGTAATTGGAAGGAATTTTTGTACTAACTATACTAGCAAACACCCTTTTTTAAGTTGCGCCGGATAATATCTGTAGCGATTCCAGTTGAAACTGATAGCAGTTTGTGTGACAATATCACTGGTTCCCTCGAACAGTAGTGGGAACTTATTTGCAAATTAGATAAATGTAGAATCTTGGCTTCACACGATTTCTACCAAGACTTGTTACGACTTTCGCAACCAAAGGTGTTTGTGACATACATTGGTACTTAATGTAAAACTTGCGACCATATCTGGATGGAGATCCTTTTAAATACCCAAGTTAAGGTTGTAGTCTCACACCAAGAGCACGCAATCACCAATTGGATCCGGAAAACTGATTTCCTAGAACAACTTATGGATAGGAAAAACATCATCTTTGGTAAGTGACTTAAGTCGTGTAAGTAGTACCAGGTTCTCCTATTAGTTTTATAACATATTTTAAATCAGTTTTATCAAAATCATCTTAAGAAATTTCAAAAACTCATCTAGATTGCCATCAATTATGCATTTTCCTCTTTACTATAGGTATGATTTATCGAGTTTGCATTTAGTGTATTCCTTCTTTAAAAGATATCGGTTACGCGTTGTCTAGATTTGTAGCTATAGAGTTATTTATACCTTCACATGACTATCTTCATCCCCTGTTCTTACATTGCTTGATGATAGTAAAAGTGTTACAAAGAATATAACGGTAGTAATCTGTCTAATGATTCGTGTCTACCTGATACGGATAGTAGTGGTAGAGGGAGAGATGATGATTCATATGAGTTCAAATTTGGATAGTCATAAGCATGGTCATGATCATGGGCATATTCCTGTAGATGATAGCAATGAGGATATTCATGTGCAGGGGAGTGGGCATGGTGAAGGTGGTGGTTTTGAGCGTATAGGGTGCCATTTCCGTTCTTTGATGATATGACATGTGGATATATATTAGAATGGAGTCCGCTGAGAGTTTTGTGAATAGTGAACCAGGCGAGAATAATAATTGAGGTGATCATGATCATTATTCCTTAGATGATAGTATGTTCCTTATATGAAAAAGTCTGCACAAACTCTCCGTAGTATGATTCAACAGGAAGAAGCAATCAGATACCCTGAAACAGGTCAATGGTTGATCCAACACAGTATGATCCATATTGCAGTGAGTATAGGTAGAGATTTCCTTATGGTGGGGCACTTGCACCATCGCAACCTCCGCAAGAGCCAAGGTAACCAAAAAGTCCCCCACCTGCTCCTATGGCATCTGAATATACTAACTTTTTATATGTAAATAAGTTAGTTGTTGTGTCCTTTGCAAAATGGCCCATTTAGACTGTCCTAAAAACTTATATCTTAAACATTACTGAGCCGCTATCAACTCGGTCCTTTGCCATGTACGACATCTGTTTGTATGGTTATAGTGTTGAGATACATGCATTGATATTTTGATTTTAAGGAGATAGCTTTACTGTCTTTTGCCACTAAATAAAATCATTTATTTTTTCTCCTATCATTTGTCATGTTTCACTTGAAACAAAACCAAAAGTGACCCATTTCTTTCAATGAAGAGGTTGATTTTCGACTCAAATCAAGTTGTTGTACACTTGTACTTTTACTTCTTTTTTCAATGCAAATAGGGTTAAGACGTTTGACTATCTTGATGAGGACGTTGACACTTTACTCTTATTACACAAGTCTTTGTTGGAAAAACAGTGGACCCTGTCAACGGAAGAGATAACGACTACCGAGAAAACCATCCAAAAGGTACATGTCACTAGGGATATCTGCTAGAAGGCGCTGAATAAATGCTCAAAATAAAACACCAACTGTAAATAGTTCAGTACGTGGAAGTAAGCAGTTATGATCCATAATAAGTCCGGAACTCCTTCAAAATTGTCATAGGGGGTATCTTGAAGGTGTGAAAAATGATGTGCTGCTCACTCACGCAGAGGTTGTTGCTCTATCAGATAAGATCAAAATTGGTCTATAGTTCGAAGAAGAGAGGTCAAAAAGAAAGAAAGAAAGGAAAATGGAGCAACGGCGAGGGGTGATAGACCCGAAAGTCCGACAGGTGGGCTTCTTCCTGTTATTGGGAGTTTTATAAGGGATTATATCTATGTTTCACGTATGTTCCATAGACTCTAGCATATCTTTGCAAGTATGTATTCATACTTGACATTGGTGCATATATGTTCAAGGAAAATCTGTTTAGAGGTGGCAATGGAGTTGGCCATATGGGATGTGTGACCCGTCAAATTTTTTTTTTTTTTAGTAATTAGCCAACTTTTACACAATGTCTATTGTGGATTATGTTTTTGTTAAGGAGTGGTTTTGGACCATTTGCTTAATACAGTGGTTTTTTTAATATATAAAAAATATATTATAAAAAAGTTAGAAAACAGTGTGCACGGGCATTATAACCAGTACCAAGAATATCAAAGAAACAAAATGAAAATAAAAAGAACAAAATGAGAAAACGAGGATGAACAACTGATGTCCTTGTTGCGCAGGCCTAAATTCGGTTTTGTCGGTTCTGATGTGCACACAGGTTGGGAATTCATTAATGCTATCTGTCGTTGGTCCAACACCATAGGTTAATGTAGACCCCTATAGCCGTGTCTCTGCAACAAGTGCCCGTGTTCAGGCAGCCAACGGGGTTACATTTACCACATTACCCTCAAAGTTTTATCCCATATGGCCCATACTTTTCCCCGTTTTACCTTCCTCCTCCGGCCATTCATCCATTTTTGAGCAATGGCGCATTCCCTCAACAGCCTCAACCTGGCGGTAATTCAACGACCTCGCCTTACATTGGAATTCCGGGAGCCTATGGACCATATGGCTCATCTCTAACTTGTTATAATCAAAATCCAGCAGTGACAGCTGGTAATTCAACTTCTAACGAAGACCTTGGCGGATCTCAGTTTAAGGAAAGTAATGGATACGTTACAGGGCAGCAGGTTTGTTTCTTCTTTTTCTTGATCTTTGTTACGTAATTGTGAAGTTTATCTTCTAATGAAAAGCATAGATTAAAAATATTGGATTTAGTCAGATATTAAGGCGAGCTTGGGTTTTTGTGGCATGCCTGAACACGGGCGTGACCATTGGTTGACCCAGATCCCTTGTTAACGTGTTTTAGTCCACAATGGGCGTGTTTGTCAATATTTGAAAGTGCTTATTTGCTTACTGTGATTTTTTAAGGAGATTTTGTGCTTAGATGAGACTTTCTTAGCTGGTTGTTTTAGAGTAATTAGTATAGGCTCGATATCTACCATTGCAGTTCTGCATTTATTCGTTCCAATTCATGCTAATTTTCAAAAGAAAATCAAGCCTTATTTAGTTACAGCTGATGAACGAACTTTGTTGGATATGAGTCTCGTTAAGTCTTATAAACTGTATTTGAGATTATTCTTTGTATGCATATTATGTGTGGATAGCTGCAACTGGACACAACATTACTGGTTTGCATTTTAATCTTCCATACGGTCGTCAAGTTGCATATGCCCCGACACAAGCTGCACATAGAAATTTTGCTAGTATTCACACCACCACCCTGCACAACCAGTGACCACCACACTCATTCACCAACTTCTTCAACAACCACAGTCAGTGGCTGGCGTTGACATGGTGGGGTCCGCATCTAGTATGTATCAACAGATAATTATGCACATTACCCTTCTCCTGTTGTTTTTGACTCAACAGGCAAGTGTTTTTTTCTTGTCTGTTATGAAAAGTAAACGAGGCACCACTTGATCACATGTCTTAGTTTTTGGATTTAATTGTATATTATATAAAGCAAACCAACTTTCGAAGATAACCAGAAATAACATATGTCGTCTAAACAAAGGCTATTTGTAAACACAAATTAACTTACCAGTGAAAACAAACTTCGACTTAAAGAATTGCTAGTTTAAAACTTTAAACTACATATACTGAAAAAACTCAATTAAAGGAAAGAGATGGTCAAAGTAGAATGCAAATACGAAATCATAACAAGTTCACTCTACATTCCCGCAAGATATAACATCCAAAAAGAGCTCATAGGAAAGAAAATCTATACTATCACTAACTAATGACCAAAACTCGGTATAACATCCATCCAGGTATCTTAAATTAAAATTACATTATGCTCGCGCTTCAAGGATTGATGGACCTAAACTTATAGTTTCTTTTTTGCACCTTTCTTTGTAGTTTTGTTATGGTCGGTGAAGAAAGAATAAGAAGCTTTCACATGGGGTCATTAAAAAGGAGAGGAAGGAGTCAGCTGAGAAAAAGAATAAGTAGAACAAGAAAGAAGCTCGTCGTCATCCATAAGTTGTTTTTGGTTTTGTTTCAATCTGGTAATGATTGTTGTAAGTCGGGAAGAATTTGTAGCGGGGTTTTAGATAATCAAAAATAGCCACCAATTCCAAATCTCATAAGAAAGAGGGGGCGTGAATATGATGTAGTGGTGGCGGGAGGGTGAGTAAGATGTGTACTATGAAGTGAAGGCGTCCAAAAGGTCTTTTAACAAGGATCGGGTTTCATATATCACGTAAGGAGAGGTATAACATATTGAGTTCCAGAAGAGTGAACACAATCACAACATAGCTTCTCTCAGCCGCACTCTTTCCCTACATAAAAACGTGTCAACAGTAAGTATACAACTTAAATGTAAAACTATACTCGTATTAATAAAACTTATATTCAACCTACAGCCACATTATTTAAAAAATAAAAAATAAAAGCCATCTTAATGTTAAAATCAGGAACATTAAAATCAGGAACAGTTATAACAAAAGATTTGTCAATTAATTTATTTGGTTGGTTCAGTTATAATCGACCACGAGATCTTACAGTTAGTTTTTGAAAAACAAAGCAGATATTAAAAAAACAACAAAGGATTTTACCCTAAGCCGGCATAAGGTAGGGATGTAAGTTCCGAAAACATCTGTTACAACAATGAAGAAGAGATAATAATCTCCATGACACATGCCACACCCATCTTTCTTCAGCAACAACATTCATCACTACTGATCCAATCATCCACACACTATGATAAGTCTGTGTGTGTGATAGATAAGGTGAGTTGTGATTATTGTTTTGGGAAATGATATTTGGATCTAGATGAGAGGATATAGAGAATGGTGGCGGCTGATATTTAGGGTTAAGAAACCCTAGTTACTAGTATATATACGGGGAGTGTTATATTGTTATGGATTGGACCGGGTTTTTATGGGTTGAAAATTCTTAACCGATATAATTGGGCTAGACAATAAGAGGTTTGCTACATCCACAAAGGATTTACAAAGAAGCATCTACAAACACCATGTATCATATATTAATTGGTAAGTTTTTAAATAATTTCTCTCTCTCCTTTTTACTCATCCAATCAAAACATCACACATACTCTTTGTGTGGGTGTTTATTTGTAAATCCTTTGTGGATGTAGCAAAATTCGGACAATAAAGGGTGTTTTTTAAAACTCATTTTTTTAAAATTTTGTGCAATAATGATTAAAGTTAATATTTGACATATAAATTGTTAACGTTATATTGAATAATTGAAAAGGTTACGTGCGTCGTTTTAGTAACTATGGAAAGATAAGTGTTTGTCTATATGACCATTACGTTAAATATGCATCAAATTAGAACATAACGGATGAGAGATAAAGTTAATGTAACTATGACGAAGTTTTAGTCTCCTATGTGTGGGAGGTCATGGTTCAACTTCTGTCATTCTCCATGTGAGGGATTTTTCTAAAATTGGCAGCCGGGTTCGAATCTCAACGTCATGCCTTGAAGCCCGATATTATCTTCGTGAGATAATTCGAACTCGGGTCGAGAGACTTAGTGCCTCGGTGGCACGGAAGATTCTCCGCTGCACCAAACTGCCGTTAAAAAAAAAGACAAAGTTTTAAAGGTTTTTATCACATAAAAATTCAACTGTTTTGAAATAGGCTTTATTAAATGCATTTTTAAAGACTAAATACTTAATAAAAAAAAGTTAATATAAGTCCTTTTAAAGAGTTTGAATTTAAATCCCAGTTTTAGAACCAAAAGCAATGAGGCGACAAAAAGCGTCCATTTGAGGCGTCAAAAAGCACCGCCTCAAATCACTTTTTTTAACGGATGCGAATCAAGGGTCCTGATGCGATGACCCCATCGCCTCAAGCGCAAAAAACACGATTTTTTAAACCAAGGCACTAGCTACAAGAAATATGCCAAACGATAGGTGAGCCAAAGCAAAGCACGCCGACTCACATGTCATGACATGACATAAGAGACAATTAGCAAAAGCAACAACGTAGCTTAGCGAAAGCGCGAGGCATTATATTATCCAAAAACCTCATAATAACCATCGGTCCAAAAGGATGGCCGAGCGTGATCCAAGTTTTAAGAGACATTGCCCAAGGCACTACAGTGACATAAACCTCACCTCGAGGAATAACAGGCTGCTATGCCCATGTACAGTATCTGAGGCCATATATATACCCAGTACATTCAATGCAAACCAACTTATTCCAACTCATTTATTACATTAGCCTAACGGCTCTAGCCAACTATGTATTCTCACACCGGAGCTTGGCTCTGAGCTTACACCCTTGGCGAGGCAAACATGTGTACTCTTTGTGTAGGCTTGCCGAGAAGATTTTTAGCAGGCCAGAAGGCAGATCCAATCCCATTGACGGCCCAATAGACTTTTACATCAACAAATGTGTGCCATCAATGGGACCATAATTCCATTTTCCAAAAGTGCTATAAGATGACGGGTTATCGCACCAACATCACGCGGAAGGGAAACCCATGATAACACAAATAGAAACGTCTTAAACAAACAAATCATAGAAGGTCATCTCTCAACTTTGAAAGAATTGTTCAAAGATAGAAACACTTGTGACTGTATAAATCCTAGACACATAAGTTTCGATGAAGAAAAGGAATGGCATGGTGACCGACACAAAAAAAGATGGTGAAAAGGAAAAAGAGGACAAGGGAAAAAAAGGTTGTTGTAGAAGACAACTTGGCAAAACCTTTCATTAGCAATGTCTCCTCTTAGCAAGAGACTTGTCGAGTTCTCATCCTCACACCATAGAATTTTGGCGAACGTGAAGATTTATGAGGGAAATGGGGACCCGACAAACCATGTGAAACACTTCAAAGGTATGGAAACAAGGGATAAGGTGCATGCCCGTGTGGTGCTGGATATTCTAACATGCGTTAGAAGAAAAATCTGGAGCATGGTTTTATGAACTCCTTCTTGGAAGTACTGACAACTCGGATTACCTAAAAAGTAAGTTCATCACTCGATTTGGGATGTTAAAGATCTGTGCAAAGGACCTCATGGAGACAAAAAAATCATCCATCGAGAAAATGAAAGCCTTCAGGCCTTAAAAAGGTAGGTAAGTGAATATAACGTTATACACAACGTACCTGACCTTATGAGAATCTCTTCATTCATGAGCTCGTACAAGTGCCCCGAGCTCACACAAGTGAACAATTGCCCTTTCATCTTACTATCTTCTTCTTGTAGTTTTCCAAACAAACTTCACAAGGTTTCTTATTTCTTCATAGGAATGAGCATTTTGACTTGAATCTCGAAACCGAATCGGAATCGTCACCGTACCAAATTTTGGTACCCGTATCCAGTTCCATACGACATAGGGACTAAGAAATAAGGTGAAAAAAATTAGGACCACTAATTCGGTATGAGACCGGTATCAGGAAAAAAATGGTTTTTTTAACACTTGTTTTTTTTTTAAAATGTGCAATAATGATTAAAGTTGATATCGGACATATAAATTGTTAACGTTATATTGAAATTTTATGTGTGTGGTAATGTGGAAAGATAAGTATTTAGTTGGGAACTTGGAATATAATGCAATGGTAGATTGTTTATGTATATGACCGTTAGGTTAAATATACACCGGGTTAGAACATAATGGATGAGAGAGAAAATTAATGTAAGTGAAGCGAAGTTTTAGGGTTTCTATCACATAAAAACCTAATTATTCTAAGATGGGCTTTATTAAAGGCTTTTCTAACATACCAACTAGAAAATGTTAATAAAAGTCCACTCAAATAGTTTGAGTTTAAATGCCAATTTTAGAACCAAAAGCACCTGAGGTTATAAAAAGCGTCCATTCAAGGCGTCAAAAAGCACCGCCTCAAATCGTTTTTTGTAACGACTGCACATCAAGGCCCCTGATGCGATGACCTCATCGCCTCGGCTCGCCTCACGCCTCAGGCGTAAAAAAAAGCGCACTTTTTTAAACCAAGTCACTATCCGTAAAGAATAGGCCAAATGATAGGTGATCCAAAGCAAAGCACGCCAACTCGTATGTCAGGACATGAAAGAAGAGACATTTATCAAAAGCAACAACATAGCTTAGGGAAAGCGTTGGGCATTCTATTATCTAAAAACCTCATAATAACCATCGGTCTAAAAGGATGACCGAGCATGATCCAAGTTTTAAGGGACATTGCCCCCAAGGCACTACAGTGACCTAGACCTCACCTCGAGGCATAACAGTACGTTATGCCCAGGTAAAATATTTGAGGCTATATATAACACCAATGCATTTAATGCAAACCAACTGATTCCAAACTCATTTATTACACACATTTATTATATTGGCCTAACGGATCTATCTAAATATGTATTCTCATACTAGAGCTTAATCATGGGCTTACACCCTAGGCGAGGATAACATGTGTACTCTTTGTGCAGGCTTGGCGGGAACAAGCCCATAGACGGCCCAACAAACTTTTACATCAACAAATTGATACCATCTATGTTACCCTAATTCCATATGCCAAAAGTGCTATAAGATGACGGGTTTCTCACCAACATCACCCGGAAGGAAAACCCATGATAACATAAATAGAAACTGTTAGTGCAAACATTACGATGCTTTGTCGATATAATCTCTTTATGTTTTGTTGATGATAAACGTATAATTCGCAATACATTATGTAAAATGTTAAGGTACTCGTAATCACTTAAGAATACATTTGTATACTTCTCTCGACACCTCCAAGATCGTATTCGGAATGAATCACTCAAGGTATGTACAAACATGTCATTAACCTAACTAAGTGATCAGGGATTAATATTTTCTTAAAACTCACTTTTATACAAAGTGACAAAGTAATTTTTAATTAACTTTATTTTTAAGAAAATGTTTTATTAAAAAGAAAAATGGAAATTTGAATTTGAAATATTCCAAAGAGTATTCCCTAAGGTATATTCCAAAGAATATTCTTTAATTTGAATTTGGCATATTCCATATGCCAAAGGAATATCCTTTGAGGGTATAAACTACCCCATATGGCATATCCCCACTAAAGGACAAATTTACACGGACTCCAACGCGGAGGTTCCTTAAAAGAACCCGCAGTTCCTTATTGATAAGGTACCGCGGGTATAGATAAGGAACCGCGTGTGTTTTTGACCGTTGCAATGTTGTCCTATAAATAGTGGATCATTTCTAGGTTTTCTTTTAACCCTTTTTGCACAGTTTCTTTCAAAACCATATTAGATCCTTGATTAGTTAGTTTTGATTAATCTTGTTTAAGATGTGATTCTATCCTCAATCTCCTCATCCTCTCAAGTGCAAAGAGAAGAACACTATCATTACCATGATGTGTTGGGTTCACTACATGATGAAGATCTCTTATTCTATAGATCTAAGTTATGTTTTTAGTCTTCCTACTATGTATATGTAGAATATCCAAGTGTTGGGTTCACATAGATGTGTTTGTATGGGTAGAAGATCCAAGTGATGGGTATCCTTGGATTAGGTGTTAGTTGTGTAGATCCAAGTTTGTTAATACTTGGATATAGTGTTAGAGTCATAGATCTAAATGGTAAGTACTTAGATCTATATGGTTTATGTGTTTAGGCCATAAAACACAAGGTTTGTTATGTTGGGCCATAAAACATAACTAGGGTGAAGAGTTGTGTAGTTGTGAAGAGTTGTGTAGTTGTGAAGAGTTATGAGTTCTCACTAAACTATAAAGTGATGTGGTTGTGTCTTATGAGTTCTCACTAAACTATAAAGTGATGTAGTTGTGTGTAGTGTAGTTCTCACTTAGCTTCAAAGTGAAGAGTCGTGAAGATTGGTTCTATCTTTCGATTAGAACTCGACATCTACCCTTGTGTCGTAAAATGGTGAAGTGGGCGACGTTGTGTAGATTGATCCTACCTAAGATTAGGACTCGACTTTTAGCTTAGAGTCAGAAATTGGATAAGCGACGTTGTGTATGGTTTCTCCACCTTAAGGAGTTTGTTGACTAGTGAAGTAACTCTCGAGTAAGGTGTACTCGAGGAGTGGAGTAGGGCGAAGAGGAGCTTCGTGACCGAACCACTATAAATCATCGTGTCGGTACTTTCATTTACATTTATGTCTTTACCTTTGTAGATGTATTTATAATTACATACTTGTGTTGTGTGTCTTTGTGTGCATCACATAATCTAAACATCTAAGTTGCGGAAAAGCTATGGCTAAGTACGTGTGTGCTTCATGTTTAGATTATGGTTAAGTGTACATCACTTAGTCTAAACATCCTAGTTGCGGAAAAGCTTGTGCTTAGTACCTGTGTGCTTAGTGTTTAGACTATTGCTTGATGTACTCTTGATTTGATGTACTTGTGTGTTTTCTTACTTGTAGTATTTATCTCTCAATCAAACACATCTCATATCTAGTCAAGCTTGATCGAGAATTTGATACAAAGGATTGTTAAGGTTTAACATGTAATAAACAGTTTCGTCCACTGTCGGCGGTTCCCTAAATGGCCCGGCGGTTAATAAAGAACCGCACACAGTGGATTAAGGCGAAATGTTTTGAAAACTAACTAGAAATTATTCAACCCCCCCTTCTAGTTTCTACAAGTGGTATCAGAGACAGGTTACTCAAGATCTTTGAAGTATATTGTACTTTAAAGTT
Source organism: Glebionis coronaria (assembly GCA_025667525.1). Lineage (NCBI taxonomy): Eukaryota > Viridiplantae > Streptophyta > Magnoliopsida > Asterales > Asteraceae > Glebionis > Glebionis coronaria. Next base: position 573,460,642 of record CM046880.1, read on the forward strand.
TGGATCGATCTTTGCTCTCTTTTTCAAAACAAACGGTTTTTAAAAAAGAAAACGGTTTTTAAAAATAGAGACGATCTTTGTATCAAATTGTTCATGAAGAGTGATTACTTATGAAATGTGTTTTGTTGTTTCATTCGTACAAGTTTTGGTGTTAAATAAACTTTGTATAATAGCTTGAATTAAATCTTTTCATGTTTGGAAGTATAAAAATCTTTTGTGTCATAATTAACTCTAAAATACGAGTTCTATGTGTCCAAAATGATTTTTTAGAGTCCTAAGTCCTTCTAAAAGGTTACCAAATGATTTTGGCCAAAAACCCCATTTTTGTCCTCTGGACGCGGTTCTTTATCTATTCCCCACGGTTCCTGATCAATAAGGAACCGCAGTCAGTCTGACTCAGATTTTTGAAATCTTTGAAAAAACATATAAAATCAACCGTAAGTCCGTAGAAGTCGTGCCACCCGTCATTTCGAACGTAATTGAATTTTATTTCAATTAAAAATGCTTCCAAACCTTTATTCAAACTTTAAAATTTGGATGGTTTCTAAGTTCCATACTTTGTCCAATGTATTGAGCGCCGGTTTGTCATAAAACTTGTGTTTTACTCTTTTCTATTAAGTTGGACATCTCTTGGTGATATATCTTTGAAAATTGATATATTTATAAAGTGTTAAACTTAATTTAATTTTAAATGGGTCAAAGACAATTTTCAAATAAAATCAAGCTATGAATACTTTGTTGTATCTAACACTCAAGACATGGACGAATGCTTTTATGTGTTAAGCTAATTGTTTGTGTGTGTTTCCTTGTGTGTTATTATTATATGTAGACATTATTAAGTGTTCCTTGCTATTTGTATTAGTATTACTTATATGTCTAGTCTCTTGTGCCTTGCTTGGTATTTGTTAGTATCTAGTTTTTCCTAATTAGGATGTATGCTAGATTTCTTGCATTTTAGTTGCAACATTATGTGTGCATTGCATATAGGATTAAAATCTCTTAGTTTACAAATGTTACATAAACATCTTGTACACCTCGGGATGTTCTTTAACACTTTTAGGTTTGAAAGCTTTGGGAGCTTGTCAAATCTATTGATTTAGGTCGTCTTACTCGATCATTGTGTTATTAGTTCAAGTAGATAAATGTCTCACTATAAAACATGAAACACCCTTTGAAAATCTTAGCTATTTTCTCTTAAAAGAGTGTTTGTGGGAATCAAGAAAGATTTCGATTGAATATCAATGCATTATTCAAACTATGATTGGTATCAATATCGAATCTAATTGACATGTTCTTTTAGTGTAGACATGAATGTGGTTTATTAATAACATACATCGGATCATAACTCACACTTGTGTTGATGGTGTTATATTGAATCTACTTGTTCAAACTGTTAGACATATTTTGTTTAATAATTACTTATAATGCACAATAGAGTCGGTTTGATAACTTGGATGTTTCATCCGAAATACTCAAGTAATTTACATTGCTATGCAATTTATAAATGTGTCATTTCTGAAAGACCAATCAAGAGTGTTCCTTTGGTTTTTGAAAACTTTGTTTATACACTTCAAAGTTATTGGCCTCAAGTTCTATTAAGGTAAATAACCTTAACTAGACTTGTTTGACAAGATATGCAATGGTGCATTCTTAACCCTCATTAGGTCATGCATTGTCTCGCCATGCAATTTTCATCCTTGCTAAACTTTATTAGGCAAATGTTGGAATTACATTTTGTCTAACTTGAGAATGACTACTAGAGAATTTATGCACTAGGATCTTAATTTGACCTAACGGTTGAATTACTTCCATGTGGGAAGTTGAGTTGGTGTATAACTCGTAAAAATGGTCGCGTTTAGCCTTAATTGAGCACCTATAGTGATAGTCTCATACTCATTCTATAAATTAGCTAAATGGCTCTTCCTATATATGACTAATGATAGTTTACTTCGATGAACTTTGTATGTCATTAGGAGTCTTTTTCTTTTGTAGCCATTAGGTTTTTCTTAACTTTCTTCCTACGTGCTAATTGAACCTATGTGTTTTTTCTTTGTGTGTGTTCTAGTTTTTATTTCTCTTAAGCATGACTTTATGATAAGTTAGACTAGAACATTAGGATTTGCTTAATTGGAAAATCCTCCATTCACCACCTAAACCAAGCCTCTGTAGGCGGTTCTTTAAATAGACCGCGACTCCATATCAATATGGAACCGCCGTGGAGATAAAGAACCGCGGGCAGAAGCTCTCAAATTCAGGTTTTCTGAAACTTCCCAATTGTTCCAACACCCTTTAGAATCTTTGTTTCAAAGCTTTGATCACTCCCAAAATATCTTGGGCTTTCCCTTTTTAACCCTTTACTAGTTTGGATCATCCCCTCACCATTTTAAACCCTCCTTGTTAGCCTTGTTCTTCACACCTCAAACCATTCATTCTTACCCCTTAAACCACCCATTACTACCATGGTTTATACAAGAACCTCCAATTAATCCAAAACATCCTCTTCAAAGAGGCACCTTAAAATTAAGATTAAGTTACCTAAACTTAACTTTTCACCCTTTTGCCACACCTAAGAATGAGATTGTGCCCATTGTCATCTATTAATCACCCTCACCACCTCTTGCACCATGCAAGACTACCTAAACCCATGGTACCAACCATTCACATGGTTCTACCTCCTCTTCATTCCAATCTAGAATAAATGAGTTAACCTCACCCTTCACTCATAGCACTCTCTTGGATGTGACTACTCAACCTCAACCTATCCAAAGCATTCCCTTTGAGAATGCCTTTGTTGAACCCTTGGTGACTTCACCTTTTACCCCACCAAATTCCGCCACCACCTTGTCTTCTAATTAAGCATGTATATTGCTTATTAATAAGACAGTCAATCTAAGCAAATCTTAGGATTCTAGTGTAACTAAGATTAAAATTATGCTTATGTTTTAGGCTTGTTTTTTTATACATCTTTGTATGATCTTTATTCTCTTGTATTTCCTTCCATGTTTTTCAACATGATTTTTCTTTGAGTCTTGGATCTCGTTTTTCTCGTGATCTTTCTTTTCTTATTTATTTTCTCACTCGGTTGTCAAGGAAGGTTAGATTTATATCTAATTCCTCTCCTAGTAAGATTGACAACTTAAATATTTCTTTTAAAATATTCAAGTAATTTTAACTTGCAATTGCAATTGTTAAAAGTCATATCCAAAGCATTGACCTTCAATCCATTTAGCATCTTATGTTAAACTGTTTGACCAAGTGATTTTCCTTTGAGTCGATAATCGGTTTTGGACACCCAATGTCCACGGTTCCTCAAATAACCTTGGGTCTCATTGTTGATAATGAACCACAGACATATTTAACGAACCGCGACCATTGAGTCCCTTTGTTCGTTTTGGTTTTTTTTTCTCTTTTGACGAGTTTTCTTGAAGATTCCTTTTTTTCTTCTGTTTTGAGTTTCTTCTCTAGTTTCGTGAAGTTATCCTTAACTTCTTTATTGAGTCTCTCTCAATTCATTTTAATCATGCTCTTCTAAGTCGAGTCTCTTTCTTCTAGTCTTTCTAAACTAAGTTGAGTCGAGCCTTACCCTTTCCTCATCATGTAATTGTTCTTTGAACATCCATAATGATTGAGAAGAGCTACGAAACTTTTAGCATGTAGTTTATCGTATGCTAAACACCATTTGGTGTCGACATTCATACGCATTTTTGCCTATAATGTCCTATATCCCAAATTTTTCTTAAAGCGTCGATTTATCCGCTTTTGGTTTTCCTTTATTTTTTTGGTCAAAAATGTCTCTAGGCTGAGATATTTTTTTTTGGGAGTTGATTGCGGTTAAAATTTATAATTGGTATGGGTGATTCCATCAATTCTAAGTTTTTAACCCCTTGAGATGATATCTTCAAATTCTTGGATGTTTCTTTTCTACCTCTACTCCAACAATTTTGAATTGATTTCCTCAAAATCCTCTCCTTGTTTTTTTAGAGTTGATGGTTAAATCTTGAATTTTCTTGGGTGATTCCAAAAATTCTAAGCTTTTTACCCTTTGACATATTATCATTACAATTGGTATGGATGTTTTTTTTCTATCTATATTCCAACAATTGTGAATTGATCTTGTCAAGATCCTCTCCTTTGATTTGTTTTTGGATTGATAGCATCGCATGCACACTTCTTTGCTTGTCATTGTTTGTGCAAACGACTTGTTTATCATCCCCGTTTGGGTGACATCTCTTTTTATATATGCTTTTGTCTACTAACCTTGTTTTGTAGGACACTTCTAACCCATTTTTGTAGCTCGTCACTATTCTTGCTTTGTTGGTGCCTCAAGCAAGGGGGGCTCATATCAAGGGGGAGCATTTGCTAGAGTTCAAGTCATTACATTTGCGATCGTTGACTCACTCAAATTGCATTCATCGAACATCTTGCAAGTAATGCATTCTGGACACTCGTAGATAAGCATATTATTATGCTTGGAGTTGGTTAACCTATGGTGATTAAAGACTTCACTAGGATGACGCAAGCTCAATATTTTTGTATGATGGGTTTATGGTTTGGATTCTTGCCTCTCTAACGACAACCACTATGGATGATTAGATTTTTGGATGCATGTTCTCTCGAAGTCAATCCTCCTCTTCTACAAATGAAGACTACCTTTTTGATTCGACAAAAGGGGGAGAAGTAAGTGTAAACGAGTAACTTATGCATTTTAATATGTGTGGCGGTTTACTTGTTTGTCATCATCAAAAAGGGGGAGATTGTTAGTGCAAACATTACGATGCTTTGTCGATATAATCTCTTTATGTTTTGTTGATGACAAACGTATAATTCGCAATACATTATGTAAAATGTTAAGGTACTCGTAATCACTCAAGAATACATTTGTATACTTCTCTCGACACCTCCAAGATCGCATTCGGCATGAATCACTCAAGGTATGTACAAACATTTCATTAACCTAACTAAGTGATCAAGGATTAATATTTTCTTAAAACTCACTTTTATACAAAGTGACAAAGTAATTTTTAAATAACTTTATTTTTAAGAAAATGTTTTATTAAAAAGAAAAATGGAAATTTGAATTTGGAATATTCCAAAGAATATTCCCTAAGGTATATTCCAAAGAATATTCTTTAATTTGAATTTGGCATATTCCATATGCCAAAGGAATATCCTTTGAGGGTATAAACTACCCCAGATGGCATATCCCCACTAAAGGACAAATTTGCACGGACTCCAACGCGGAGGTTCCTTAAAGGAACCCGCGGTTCCTTATTGATAAGGTACCACGGGTAGAGATAAGGAACCGCGTGTGTTTTTTACCGTTGCAATGTTGTCCTATAAATAGTGGATCATTTCTAGGTTTTCTTTTAACCCTTTTTGCACAGTTTCTTTCAAAACCATATTAGATCCTTGATTAGTTAGTTTTGATTAATCTTGTTTAAGATGTGATTCTATCCTCAATCTCCTCATCCTCTCAAGTGCGAAGAGAAGAACACTATCATTACCATGATATGTTGGGTTCACTACATGATGAAGATCTCTCCTTCTATAGATCTAAGTTATGTTTCTAGTATTCCTACTATGTATATGTAGAAGATCCAAGTGTTGGGTTCACTTGGATGTGTTTGTATGGGTAGAAGATCCAAGTGATGGGTATCCTTGGATTAGGTGTTAGTTGTGTAGATCCAAGTTTTTTTAATACTTGGATATAGTGTTAGAGTCATAGATCTAAGTGGTAAGTACTTAGATCTATATGGTTTATGTGTTTAGGCCATAAAACACAAGGTTTGTTATGTTGGGCCATAAAACATAACTAGGGCGAAGAGTTGTGTAGTTGTGAAGAGTTGTGAGTTCTCACTAAACTATAAAGTGATGTGGTTGTGTCTTATGAGTTCTCACTAAACTATAAAGTGATGTAGTTGTGTCTAGTGTAGTTCTCACTTAGCTTCAAAGTGAAGAGTCGTGAAGATTGGTTCTATCTTTCGATTAGAATTCGACATCTACCCTTGTGTTGTAAAATGGTGAAGTGGGCGACATTGTGTAGATTGGTCCTACCTAAGATTAGGACTCGACTTTTAGCTTAAAGTCAGAAATTGGATAAGCGACGTTGTGTATGGTTTCTCCACCTTAAGGAGTTTGTTGACTAGTGAAGTAACTCTCGAGTAAGGTGTACTCGAGGAGTGGAGTAGGGCGAAGAGGAGCTTCATGACCGAACCACTATAAATCATCGTGTCGGTACTTTCATTTACATTTATGTCTTTACCTTTGTAGATGTATTTATAATTGCATACTTGTGTTGTGTGTCTTTGTGTGCATCACATAATCTAAACATCTAAGTTGCGGAAAAGCTATGGCTAAGTACGTGTGTGCTTCATGTTTAGATTATGGTCAAGTGTACATCACTTAGTCTAAACATCCTAGTTGCGGAAAAGCTTGTGCGTAGTACGTGTGTGCTTAGTGTTTAGACTATTGCTTGATGTACTCTTGATTTGATCTGCTTGTGTATTTTCTTACTTGTAGTATTTATCTCTCAATCAAACACATCTCATATCTAGTCAAGCTTGATCGAGAATTTGATACAAAGGATTGTTAAAGTTTAACATGTAATAAATAGTTTCGTCCACTGTCGACGGTTCCCTAAATGGACCGGCGGTTCTTTATTGATAAAGAACCGCGGGTACAATAAAGAACCGCGCACAGTGGATTAAGGCGAAATGTTTTTAAAACTAACTAGAAACTATTCAACCCCCCTTCTAGTTTCTACAGAAACGTCACAAACGAACAATCATATAAGGTTATCTCTCAAATCTGAAAGAATTGTTGAAAGATAGAAACAAGTGTGACTACATAAAGGCTACACTCATAAGTTTCGATGAATAAGGGGAATGGCACGGTGACCGAAGAATAGAATATGATGAAAAGGAAAAAGAGGACAAAAGAAAGAATGTAGTTGTAAAAGACGACTTGGCAAAACCTTTCAGTAGCAAAGTGTCCTCTTAGCAAGAAAGTTGTCGAGTTTTCATCCCCACACCATAGAATTTCGTCGAACGTAAAGATTTATGAGGGAAAGGGGGACCCAACAGACCATGTGAAATGCTTCAAATGTATTTGAAACAAGGGAGAATGGCGCATGCCGATGGGGTGTTGGATGTTCTAATAGGCGTTAGACGAAAAGGCCAGACCGTGGTTTTATGAACTCCTTCATATGAGTATTGACAACTCGGATGGCCTAAAAAGTAAGTTCCTCACTCGATTTAGAATGTTAAAGGTACAACAGAAACTCTATAAAATAATACATTTGGGACCACCAACATTTATTAATTAATCGATAAATTAATAATTATTAATTTATATATTAATTAATATTTTATTAATTTATAGTAGAATACTTAGTTTACAAACACATTTCAAGCTTCCACTTAATTATTATATACAATGCATGTACGTATATCAAATGAACGACCCAATTTGAATGAAACCTTCAATCTCCCACCTTATTATGCTTCTTGTGTTCAATGTATCACTTTATGGACATTAAAAATATTTTCTATATAAAAATAGGTTAACACAAACAAATCATACACAAAACATGGCTTCCCATCTTAAAGGTGTGAAAAAAACAACAATGACAGACGAGATTCGAAGATCATTATGCAAGCACAACAAGGATAATCCAAGTCTCACTCAAAAGCAATTGCAAGAATGGGTTCATAGTAACTATGGTTTGCAGTAGAGTCAAGCGACAATATCAAATACAGTTAAGCGGTCTTTAGAGTATCTCTCACTTGCTCCCGAAAGAGGCGATGTTAAGCGACACAAACCGACAAAATTTCCTGACCTAGAAAAATCTCTCTATGAATGGATTCTTCAATATCAAGAACATGTGAATATGACAGGTGAACTAATCATCGAGAAGGCAAAAAACTTCATGAAAGATATGTATCCAGTAGATACTCCAAACTTTACTTTTTCTATTGGTTGGCTTGGAAAGTTGAAAGCAAGATGGAATTAAAAATTTCCGACGTTTTGGAGAGAGTGAATCTGTTGAAATAGAGGGCATGGAGGACAAATTAAAATCCATAAGAGAAAAAGTTGATTAGTTTGAAATGAAAGACATCTTTAATATGGATGAAACATGTTTGCTTTTTTATTATTTTGTTTTATATTTTGAACTTTAGTGATGTAATTATTTACATGTTTTGATCTTAAATAGGTTTGTTTTGTAGACTTCAACCAGATTATTCCCTTGCAACAATGCAGCTTGAAGGGAAAAAAACAAGACAAGGAAAGACTAACTGTTGCTATTTGTTGTAATGAGGACGGTTCGAAAAAACTTCCTTTATGGATTATTGGGAAATATGCTAAACCAAGGTGCTTCAAGAATGTAAACTTGAAGAGTCTTAAATGTGAGTACCGTGCTAACAAACGAGCTTGGATGACTGGTGTGTTATTTGAAGAATATGTTCACCAACTTGATAAAAAAATGGTTGGAAGAAAAATTCTCTTGATTGTGGATAATTTCCCTGCTCATCCAAAAATTATTGAAGGATTACGAAATGTTGAATTATTTTTTTGCCACCAAACACAACTTCAAAAATTCAACCTTGTGACGCGGGGATCATACGAGCTTTTAAGATGCATTATCGCCGTCGATTATAGAAGTCTTTTGGAGGGTTATGAATTAGGGGTTACAAACCCAGCAAAAATAAATGTATTAGATGCAATGAATCTTGCAATTTCAGCATGGACTATGGATGTTAGTGCAAATACAATTGCGAACTGCTTTCGTCATTGTAAACTTCGATCAACAGATAACATGACTTTTGAGAACTCAGATGAAGGTGGTGAAAGCACTCAAGAACTCCATAATTTGATCAAAGAGTTGGGTTATCGCAATGCAATGGATGTCAAAGATGTTCTGACTCACCTAGAAGAAAATATAGTTGCACAGTTGTTGACCGATGAAGAAATTATTGAAAGCGTTATTGGAATTAATAAAAATGATATCGATGAAGAAGGTGATGAAAGTTCTACAATGGAGCCCCCTTCCGAAACGAAGCTATTAAAGCGGCAATCACATTGAACAATTTCTTCTTGAGCTATGAGAAAACAACACCAGAAGTTCTTACCATGCTAAGGAAAATTAGAGACGGGATTCAAGGGGAAATTGATTTCAACAAAAAAACAAAAGACAATTGAGTCATTTTTCAAGAAACCTTTATAAATCATCCATGTAATATGCTATATATAAGGAATTATTAATTTATATTTTATATGGGGTCTAAAGAAATTATCAAAAATGTATTATCTTATAATTTTAGCGAATTATTAATTTAGCACCTTATCCTCGAGTCGGGACCGGCAAAAAATATTATCTTAGAGAGTTTATTAAATAATCGAGTATTAATTTATCGAGTTTCTACTGTATGTGCAAAAGAACTCATGGAGATAACAAAGATCATTCGTTGAGAAAATGAAAGCCTTTATGCCTTCAAAGAAAGGTAGGTACGTGAACCTAACGTTATTCCGAACGTACCTGTCCTTATAAGCAATGGCGGAACCAGAAATTGTCATAGCGGGGGGCATCGTACAATAAAAATACTAAAATAGAATGTCGAGCAATGTCATTTTAGCCTAATAAAAAATCGGGCCGGGTTTGGGTGTGAAAACTTTTTTTTACTTAATAGTAAGAACTAACTTAAAAGTGACAACTGAAAATATTCACATTACAACATGTACATGTATATAAACTAATTAGACACGATTTAATGAAATTATCAAACACGCAGACTCACTTGATAAAACTCACGACTTTAGCAATTTATATTTGAAAAATTATAACTTTAAAAGACAAATACTAAAACTGTCACATAATCATATAGTCGTAAATCAAAATTTAAAGATTCTTATAAATACTATTAACGAAAGCCATAATAAGTACTCTTGTTAAATTTATGCATTTTTCTGGATTAAATGTATGCATATTAAAGACACAAAAGTATAGTTGTTGAAAATATCAAATGTACACATATGTTCGGTAACTAGGATTTACTAGATGAATACCCGCGCATAGCGGCGGAATTTCTAGCGGTTGATAATTAAAAATACGATATTATGGTAAATGTTTGGTATAACACTCAAAATAAATCGTGAAAAGATGTAAATAAATTGCAAACACTCATAATATACGAAAAATTCTTAATAGTATCAAACAAAATATAAAAACATTTAGCACAACCAAAAAGTGAAACATTACATAATTACATAAATAATATAAAATAAAGTATAACAAAGCACGTTAGTGTATGTAATAATTCTTGATACACGAAATTTGAGATGTAACTTATATATCCACTGTTATTAGTATTCAAGATTTAAGAACGTACATGGACTCATAATAAGTAGCTGAGATCGAGTTTTTCAAAACTTTGAAGTATTCAGCAATATGCAATATTTATATATGTGTGCGAGATGTAGCAAAATACTAATGTTTTAATGAACATTAACATCTTCTTTTTTTTATTTTTTTTTTCCTTAAACCTTAAAACTTTCAACATCGAGGGATAGGTATTATAGCTTGTTACAAGTGACGTCAAAAGCTTGTTTTTGTGTGATTTGCAATAGAGAGATTTTAGGTTGTGTGTAATATGTTTTTTCTATAGGGAAAAGACCAAAATGGTCAAGTTGTGCACCCATGATCCACTATATGGTTATTTGTTGAGAATATGAGATATTGCGAAGTACTTATATTTTTACTCTTGTTTGCAGAATTTGGAGCAGAATGTTATTGACCTTCCAACGTTGACTACTTATTTGAGCTATGCCAGAAAAATTATTCACCCACAATTGTCCGATGAAGCTGCTGAAAAGTTGACCCTTTGTCATTTTGATGATGATGAGTGTGATCGGATTGATTCTGAGGTGAGTTAACCGGCTTATGGCTTATTTGTTGTTAGGCTTATATTTTGAAAATTTCCGTCTTATATAATTGTAACTGAATGTGAATGAGTAGCTAAAGTTGTGACTTAGGTTGTTTATTATGCGTCTCACTTATAGTTAGCTTGTTACTAGATTGAATGCTAGCGATATATTTAAAAATCTTAGAGTTAGGAGAAATTATTTAACTAGGTTTAGTTGCTTGTCGCCCATACGGCAAGAAAACTGATTTGCTACTTAGTAAACTTGGTTTACATCTTCGGTAAATCTGGTAAAGTATATGTAGTATTAAGACTTCAAATTTGAATTGTTGTTATTGTAAAAACAGATGACTCTTAGCCTGAGTTTTACCTGGAGGCGGTGTTCGTACATTTGGGTTTACCCGATGGTAGGGGTATGATCCATCTACATTCTACCTCCCTCGTACCCTGATCAGGTGGAATTGGGTGTTGTTGCTGTTGTAAAACAGATGAGGGCGAGTCTTTGACTTACATGTATGTGGTCTAACTCATGTATCCCGCGTGACCCGTGTCCCTTTCAGAGGGAGGTCTGAACGTGAGACCTCTTGCGAGGACATTAGGAAAACCTCGTTATATTTTGTAAACTAACACAACACTTGATTAGCATAGAATTAATAAGGTAATTATCTGCAAGGAGCAAATTGATTCATTATTTTGTGGTGCCTTTTCACATTCTGAACCCATTTACTTCTGATGTATATTTAGCTACTTACCAGATCCTAAGCCTCGAAATGATACTGATAAAGGATTTTTGTAGATTGTAGAATTATTATAATTGACTTAGTAGATGTATAAAAGAAATGTACCAAATTTATATACATTGTCAATAGACTATCATATCTAATACTTGTATCCCCAACATTCCAATTTATACTCATTTGATGGGTTTACCCTAGAAACTCATTTGATGGGTGTACCCTAGAAACATAAAGACCTTGAACATGTGTGGGTTTTGGGAACTTGGGTTACAAAAGTCACATTTGTGTCCTTCATTTCTTGAAATGTAGAAGTCAAAACTCCTAAAAACATTGACATTAACATTAACACTATTATTATAAGACATATTTTTATAGGCTGGAGTTTAGACGGGTGGGATAAACCATTAGGAAAACATATATAAGACTAAGCTTACAAATGTAGACATATTAACCATATGATGTAGATGTTGGAAAACTTTGACAGTGGCGTCTGACATGGAGACAAAAGGGTATCATGTTCGATACGAGTATTAAATTATCAACATTAATGCTCTTATATGACTTCTTGCCCACTGTATGTTACATAGCTAAACTCTTATTGTCTCACTTTTAATTAATCCTTTGATTGAGTATCTAGATACACGATGAAGCCGTAATGTTACTGATATGGTTATCAAGGATTCGATTGTGTAGAGAAGTCAAATGCAAAGGTCATATTAGAAGTAAAGTATCAACTGATATTTGCTGAGTAAATGGAGCAACACAACAACGGTTAACAATAGTTTTTTTTTTTTTACTTTGTAGATCGTTGGGGAAAACGAAAGGGCTTTGTGCTTCTTAATGAAACAGAAGTTCCGACTTGAACATAATGTATATCATGTTTATATGGTCGAACTTTGTATTCCTTATAAATTAATATTGGCATCGATATACTTTTATAGACAAACCCGGGGCAGCCCGGGCTTAAATCCTTATTGATCATATAAAACAATATATTCTTTATTAACTTCTTTGTTATTCATGTCATTGTTATTGTGTTGTCCTTATAAATTTGTATGACTGGTAGGGCCGAGCGTTGTCTAGATACTGAACCGACCCGACTAAACGTGGACCGGTGGATAACCGATTTGGTCCAAAGCACCGGATTAAAGATCAAAACGAAATGTTTCGTCCATCTTTGGTTTTGTTTGGTTCATTGGTCCAGTACGGTCCAACAAATCATAATATCTTATTGTTCGCAAGACCGGACCGACCAAGAACGGGAAATGATTAAAAGGGTAGACCGAGGACCGAAATACATTCTTCCGGTCGGTCGCGTTCGGTTTGTTTTCTTGGTTCTATCCGGTCCACAATCTATAATGCCCATCTTTAACTAGCATATGAAAAAAAAGAATGCTCATACCAGCTTAATTCGACACTTATCAAATTTTTCGATTTTTATTTTTTGCTAAGCTATACGGTATTCGTAGTTTCCGACATATTATCTTATATGGTATTCGTAGCTGTCGACGCATTATCTGAAGCTAGATCAAGGCTTGAGATTCGATTGGTTTGATTAACAACGTTTCCCCTATAGACTAGGTATTTATAGATAGACAATTAATTATTAATGTAATGACTATGAAGTCAGAGTACCGCTAATAATGTGTCGTCAGGCATTTCCGCAGTTATGCGCGAGTATTCACCTAATAATATAAAAGTATAGATATTAACCTTTATATAAAGGAGGAGAATCACGCATCCATAGGAGCAATGATTCTCCTCACAAACCTATTTTTATATAATACTTCTCCCCTCTCACAACCATTTTATTCCCTCACAAACAAAACACGCACTGGCACACACAACTTCCGTTTCATTACTCCGTTAATCATTAATGGTTCCCGTTTGCCATTAATTGGGTGTTTGACTTTTGGTTAATTGGCCGTTTGCCTTTTGGTTAATAAGGGTCACCTGCCCTTTCGTTTTCGTCATTATTGATGAGGGTGTTTGCCTCACACACACACCCACCTAATACCCTTTCATATTGATCAGTTTGATCAATTATTGATCAGTCTATTGATCTAACACACACCCACCTAATACCCTTTCATATTGATCAGTGTGATCAATTATTGATCGGTCTATTGATCTAATAAAGGGTGAAAACCTATCAATCTATTGATCAATCTATTGATCAATTAGGGTTTCATCAATCTATGGGAAGTAGTGATTCTCCCTTATTATATAAAGGTTGATGTTCGGAGATTGGTGTTGAAAAGTCTGAGGTTGTTGGTCCTTCTCAAACACACATTGTTGTCATAAAAAAAATCATTGTTCGAATGATATTGCACCACAAGGTTTGCTGCTTCTTTACTGTTTCAGTTTTCTTTAATTTCTTTTTAATTTTCGAATGAGGGTAGGTGGTGTTATCTGATTATGGTTAACTATTATGGTTAATATTAATTGATTTATTATTTGATACTAATTTATTTTGAAATCAACGATGTGATACGTTTCTATAAATTATGGTTTGTGTAAGAAATTGGGGGATTTAGTAGGGTTTTGTTTTAACTGATTCATTTGTTGCCGTTAAGATTTGGGTTGCCATAGAATTTACAAATTAGGGATTTTCAGGGTTTAGTTTTAATCTGCTTAATTGCTTATTTCTTATTAGAAATGTCGCATATGAAGTGTTTGATAAGATGTTTTAATTACAAGTTACGAGAGAAGCATTGATCACGATGACGGTCTTGCGCGTTTTGGAATTTGTGTTCCATATCATTGTTAGGTTGTAGTGGAACCGTATCTTGGCGTGACAGCACACGTACGTGCTTGCAGCCATGGCGGGTTTCAATTTTGAGAAAACATATATATTAAAATTTGTGCTTTCGGCTTTCTTATGTTTCGGCTTTTGCCTTTCTGTTTGCTGTCGTGGAACCACAAATTGGTGCCGCCGGTATTTCGTTGCCACCGTCCATGGTGTGTGGCGATCTTCATCGGCGTCTGATGGTACCACACACGCAAATCTGAGCCAACAGTTTCACACTTAGAGAAAATGACGGTGTTTCTAATACACTTTGCACCTTTAATACCACTGGGTTAGTTCAATAAAGACCAAGGAATTATAGCATTCTGAAAATACAAATTGAGTTCTTATGAAAATATGATTGGAATGGGCTGTGATGATTGTTGCGGACTGAAATGGGCCATCGAAGCTCCATTGGCTGGCCAACACCACGAGAGTAGATGCTATTTGGTGATGCCCTTTGTTGTTGCTTTGTTAGCGGGTCGTGGCGGTTAAAACCAGCCTGTATCTTGGCGAGGCAGTACGAAAATTGTGCTTGCAGCCATGACAGAAAGATCTGTTGGCTGGCCAGCACCGCGAGAGTTGATGCCCTTAGTTGATGCTTTTTATTGATGCTTTGTTAGCGGGTCGTGTCGGGTCAAACCGGTGTGTATCTTCGCGAGGCAGCACAACAATCGTGGTTGCAACCATGACGGGTTGCCTACCATTTTTCCTGTCCCACAGTCGCAAATCTGAGCCCAATATTGTGGCTGGATCCTTGAACAGAAATTTGTGTTTTCGGTTTACGGAATCATAGGTTAGCGAGTTGGTCTTCATTTGTAGATGCTAAGGAATAGCGACTGGCTGGCGGAACTCACAAAGAGGGTAAGTAACTTATTTTCGGCCTTCTTGACTTTTAGTTTCAAAAATATGGTTTAACGAGATAAATAGCAACACCAATCTATATGTTGTACAATCCATAGTTCTAGAAAACCACTTTTGTTATGTGATGCTTTACCCGCGAACAAGTTACAAGAATAGAAAATGTAGTGAATCAGCAGGGGCATGTTATTTTTTGATTGCTCATAAGCTTACTTTAGTTTCTATTTTTGAGTAGAGGACTTTTATTGGTGGTTTTAGGAAAAGAAAAAAATTCATATGTTATTGTAGCTGCTCTCTCTGAATTTGGATTGATGTTTTTTAGGTTCTGAACGTTATTGAAGATATAGCTGACAAATAAATAGTTGGTTTGGGATTGATTTAAGAGACATGTTAAGATATGAATGATGATAAGGTAGCTAAATAGATTAGTTGTGATTTGTTTGGAATGATTCAGATGCTTCAAGATGAAGTAGCTAAAAGAGATGAACACCTGATGCAGGTATTTGACAGCCGTTTTTAATTGTTACAATGATGCAGATGTAGCTTACAAAAAAATAAACTCTTCTATATCAGCAGCAACCTATGGTGGTTGAAAAATGGTTATAAGAATAATCTCATGTTTTCGTGACTTTCATCTTTTTTTTTTATCTTTAGTTGTAAAGTTCATAACTTTACTCTTAATTCATCACGTTTAACCTAAACCTTTTTAAGATGAATCTAAGTAGAAAACAAAATAAAAATCGTTTCTTGAACTACTTATATTCAAGCAACTTATATCTATGCATGCATAAGCAGAATGAACAAGAATTCCAAACACCTCTTAAACAGCGGAAAAAAATGGCTAGCATTTTGTATAAGAAGAGGAATCAGAATAATATTGCCTGCGTGCTTGAGGGATGAAGGAAGCAACACTAATAGGGTTCAGGAAACATAATCAACTAATTAACGGTGCGTATGAGCAGGAAGAGTATTGTAGCCTTATAGCCTAAACGTAAAGAAACTTAGAGTACCAGTAGAGGAAGTATAAGTAGTAGAGCTTCTGATGATGAAAAAGATGTTCTAACGAATGTGTTTTTTGCCAAAATTTTCATGAGAAAATAATTAAACGCTATTTGGATAATTTCGTTGTCATAGCGTACGTGCTTGATCAACCCCTGCCCATACAAAAGGGTGTCATTATTTCCCTGTATCTCACAGTGCAATTAGGTCACGCGCTTTTCTAACTTTTGCCTCCTTTGCTTGCAATATTTTGTTTCACTTCGTCTGACACTTAAACACGCTGCTTCACATGTGTAGATTTGATTATTATGGGTAAACAACAAATAACCTTTTTAAGTATTCAAAATAACTTTTATTATCAGATAGGGTTAATGTGAAAAAAAAACAGGACACCATAAGAAAAAAGGCAACAAATCGGCCACGCACAAGTGTTTTTTTAAATGTTCTATGTTATATAAAAAATTTTCTTGCCATACTTTGATGCTCCTGTCTCATTTATGCAGGTGGAAAGTCCTCTTGGCTGGCATTGACACTAAAAAGAATGATGTAACCTATGGGTCGAAAAATTATGTAACCACCGGGTCGAAAGTGACCCAAAGTATATTTTTTTACGGCATAAAATTACTATTGCAGGTTGAAATTTTCAGAAGCCAACTTGAAGACTAAGCAAAAACATCTTAGGAGTGGGTTGTAAAGAAGAAACAAGCGGTTATTGAAGAGCCGGAGCGGGTAACGATGGAATGTAAAAAAAATAGCAAGGACCCGGTGCCTGGTAAACAACTCTACTCTTTCAACATTAAATGATATTTTTTGGGTAAAAAAACACCTAAAATGACTCCACATACAAAAAAAAAAAATTTATCCCAACAAAGCCTTAGATGATTGTATAAGTTGATAGTATAAGCTTTCACAAACTTACACTGAAATCTGTTAGTCGATAATGCACATAATACATGTGGAGTGGTTATTGATCATGGCTTCAAGCTGATCTACTTTTAGGCAATACATAAATTGAGGTCAGTTCATATAATCAAATGGTTTGGCATAATTACACTATTCTGCAAGTGTATATGAGTATTTGCTATTTTTAACTTTAGATTATGTCCACTATTTTCACCAACAGTAACTTGGAATGAGTTTTTTTATTCCCTATAGCTATTGCCTAACAGGTCTTAGACTTAAAGGTTGAAATTCGTAACGACGAATGGATCACTAATTATATTGGAGTACTATATTGCATCAGGTTTAACCTGATTGACAACATAAATGCCGTGCTTATTTTACGTCCGACATGTATGACACGTGAAGTGTTGGACTGTTTGGTCCGTGCATTTTAAATGTTCTAATATATGTTGTTCGATCACTTACATAACACTTCTATGTGAACTGCAAGGTGATTTGAAGGAAATCTCCAAAGATAAACCCACCATAAAGGAGGAGGTGTATTTATGCCCGAATTGTGTGCTGTTATAATGGTCTTGGAGAAAAGCT
Organism: Glebionis coronaria; assembly: GCA_025667525.1. NCBI lineage: Eukaryota > Viridiplantae > Streptophyta > Magnoliopsida > Asterales > Asteraceae > Glebionis > Glebionis coronaria. The sequence goes on from CM046880.1 coordinate 573,478,434, forward strand.
ATGTCAAACTCGATCTCGATAAGAACTGTACATGCTGAATGTGATGTCTTGGAGAAGAGCTATGTCAAACTCGATCTCTAGGAACTGTACATGCTGAATGTCATAGGTAATACATACTTTGGTACAAGAAGCAAAGAAAAAAATGCTACAAATGATTATCGTTTGCTCGCAATAAAAAATTCAACAACCCAATTGTTTAACGAGATAAATAGCAACACCAATCTATATGTTGTACAATCCATAGTTTTAGAAAACCACTTTTTGGATGTAAATGTGATGCAAGTGAAGTTTCCCCTTCTACTATTCGGACATCTCATGCAGAGAATGGCGGGTGGTATTACACACCCTACTGAAAATCTGAATACTATAGTAGAAATACTTGCATACAAAGAAACAAGCCACGAAGAACTGAGAATGGATGACTATTTGTCAGGAAAAAATGTAGTATCATTATAGCATTACTAATAAAAATATCTTATACTTATTCCCTGGCTTATTAATGAGTAATTATTGTTTTTTTTCATCTGTACAGGGGGCCCAACACAATATGCAGTCCAGCAATTTTTGGATCTGTCATGGTCTGAATGGTGAAGAGTGGGTAAGGCACAACATCACTAGGTTTTTCTATAGGATATGTTACAAACACACTATAGACCGTGTGTCATCTTCTAAAGACAAGTAGCAAAATGAATGGGTTTGAAGCGGTTAATTTTTTTTACATGTCAAAACGGTTTATCAAATTTTCTGAGTGTCTATATCGTTCTAAAAGAAATATGATTACAAAATGGAACTGTAAATTTTACGTTGGCGAACATCTTCACATCGTCACTATGAGCGTCTGTGAAGTGGACGTTTACGTTTCTGTCTATGGCCCGTCCCACTTACCTTCAGGACTCGGATATTGTGTCTACCCACTTTCAGGTCTATTCCGAAGACCCAACCGTATCTTGGAATGTGCACTTATTTAGGCTATGATGACCTTGACGGCCAGAGTTAAACGTGAGATTGCACGTGTCTTGGCGGGGCAACCTCTCGGGGTTGCAGCCATGGCGTGTGTATCCGGTTTTCCCTCTAAGGTGCCATATCTGAGCCTACCACGGTTTTCCCTGAGTGGGTTTACTTTGGCTATCGAGTGTCATTTTGTTCCATGTTCACCGTCCTCTTTAGATTCTGGTTTGTGGCTAAACTCACTAATTAGTGATTAACGACCACCAATTAATGATTAATGGGGTCAACAACGGTAATGAAACAGAACGTTGTGTGTGCCAGTGCGTGTTTTGTTTGCGAGGGAAGAAAATGGTTGTCATAGGAAGGACATAATATATTACAATTTGTGTGTTAACGAAGATTGTTACGTCACCTGTCCTTTCGTTGCCGCAGTCATTTGCAGGCGACGATAGACACGGGTTCGTAACGACTGCCATATGCCTATTGGTCTTGCAGGTCAGCTTCTGGTATATGGTGTGCTGGAATACGAGTATGTATCCTTGAAATGTGCAATCACTGTTGGCTATGATGAGCTTTAACGGCACGGGGTGCAGCTGAGATTATGCGTGCGTTGGCGTGGCAATCTGTCTGAGATTGCAGCCATGCCGTGCGTATCCAGTTTTTTTCCCTGAACGGTGCCATATCTGAGCCTATAAAAACTAACCCAAACGACCTACATATGACTGTATGGTGTGATCTACTGAGTTTTGCTTGCAGCGTGCCCAACTAAGGAATCATAAAGGCCGGGTATGGATTCGAAACGACTTAGTTTAGCTAATATGCAACTATACAGTAGCTATGTGTTTCATATAACATATTAATTTGCATCTCAAATTTTTTGCTTTTGCAGCTGCTAGCTGCTGATCACAGATAATGACGACGTATGGCGAGTGCGTTTGGAGATACTAGCCATCGACATTCTACAACTCTCAGCAGGTAAAGAAGCCTTTCTGCTTGGACTAAGTTTATTTAGGGGGCCCGCAATCATAAAATTTATTTTGTATTGTTCTGTGCGTGTTATTGTTTCCTTGGCTCAAGTGAAATAACAAGTACAATATTTGCAGTCGGGTTTGACTCAAAGAAGTGATGATTCATATGTGAGCCATATGTTGGTGAGGGCAAAGTTGAAGGCGGTGCTTATATGAAAAATGGCGACAATACGTGATTTTTTAGGACAAAATGACCTCATGTACCTGCTTCACGGGTAAGAAACAACCTCAAACCATTTTGACAGCATTCCTTAGATTTACTGAATGTTGCCCAGCCTTTCGATCTTACTCGAACCTAGGAGTGCTAGAATTCGTGCGCAAAAGATAATATCTAATCTGATTAAATAATGTAGTTTATTTGGCCATGCTTATGCTTCTTCAAATGCCCTTCTTTTAAAAAATTCAGAGACTAATTAGATTAATCATAGGCAAACAACCCTGTTGGTGAGATTTTTTAAAATCTTCTCGACGTCTTCTTTAACTTTGTATCTTTAAATCGCTAATAAAATTGGTCCACGCAAGTTCTCTCCACTTATATTACATATGGAATTGCCCTTATTAATATTGTATCGCTATTGTTCTCTTGGTTTTTCATATATGTGTATATAGTACTCGCAGCTGACTAAAACTTATATACTCTTGACAGGAAGTGGAACATGAAACCTAACAATAATTACAACTACGGCTTGAGGAAAACCAGTTTGTTGAAGAGCAGAGACAATTTGCTAGAATGACAAGTCACAGACTCAACGTGAATCTTAGTCAAGGTCTATGCAAATTCAGGGATATAGGACTTAGGAACATGAAACTTGGTCAAGTTCTGTGCAAATTCAGGGAGGAGTTAGGAAAGATGATGACATGTAAATTACTTGAAACTGTAGTATCATAGATTTGTAACAAAACATACATTTTTTTGTTACTTTTTTGATTCTGAAGTTTGATTTAATTCCTCATGCCTTTGCATAATGGATGTACCACATCTACTTATGTGCTTCGCGTCTTCACAGGGAAAAGAAGTCGTGATTCGGTATTAGATACATATACATTACATCTACTAAGTTTAGGGAATTGCTGAAATCTTACGAGGAATGTGCTAATTTATCTTCTGCGATTGACTTTGTTGGGAACACCTACCAGTTTACAGCTAAATCTATACACTATCATTATATTGCGTGTGTTCCCCGCAGCGGAGCGCGGGCACAGAACCAAGGAAATATAAATTGAGATATAGGTTGACACAAAAAGACGAATAAAAAGAGAGGAAAAAAAAGAAAAAAGACAAAAGAGACTTTTCAAAGAAAGAAACATCTCCTTCGACACTCCCACATTCTTTTTCACCATTAAACTCCTTTCCACCATTGTTTCCGATCAAACAAAATCACCGGAAATAATTATATCAGAAGGGGGGGGGGGGGCAGTCGGTATTTTTTCAACTAATTCAAACTTTTTATCTATACAAACCGTGTGTCCGCAAGAATTTCATAGGCTCCATCCTATACACATGGATCCGCCCCTGCTTATGAGAATCTCTTCATTCATCAGTTTTTGACCAATGGCGCATTCCCTCAACAGCCTCAACCCGGCGGTTAGTTTTGATTGGTTTTGTTTGTAAAGTGTGTCTGTGAAATGTGATAAAGTTTCCATCTTTATTGTTTCCTAATGGCCTTTTGTTGCTGAAATGCGGTTTTTCTCGATTGAATATATTTTGTATAGCGAGCCTTTATCTGGGGAAGCATATGACAATGTTCAAGTGTTTAGTTTTGATTTTTGCAAGTGGTAGTGTAGTTATCATTAGGGTTCGAGTGGTTAGTTTTGATTGCTTTTGTTTCTAATGTATTCTTCAGTTTTTAAAATGTGATAAAATTTCCATCTTTATTATTTCCGACTGGCCTTTTGTTGCTGAAATGCGGGTTTTCTCGATTTAGTGAACTTATTGTTAGGGTTCTAGTCGTGTTTTTGAAGCTGTTTTTTTTGCATTAGAATGATGTTTGGGAATGGATATTGATCAAGTGGAGTATTAGTTTTGTAAGTGCCACTATACTAATTGGTTTACCTTTTTTGGTATTTTGATCTGTTAGATGTGTGTTTTTGTGATTAATGCGATAAAGTTCTTGTCTTTATTAGTTTCGTAAGTTTAAGGTTAGGTTAGACCATTAGAGTGGTGCTTGATAGTGATATGTTGTTTACTTGTTGTGAATCCTTATTTTCTTTGTGTTACTTAGAACCATATTTGGGATTCAATGTTGTGTCAGAAATGCGATTAATGCGATAAAGAATTGGATTTTGGTAGTTTTGCAAGCGGCTGTGTACTTATTGTGACGATTAGAGTGGTGTTTTTTTATTGTTTGTAAAGACAAAAGTGTCGTTTGGTTGTGTGAGGAATCTGATAAGGTTTTTATGCTTATTAGTTTTTTAAGAGCTGCTGTTGTTAATGTTAGGGTTAGAGCTGTGTTTTGGTGGTTTTAAATTTGTAAAGTGTTGGTAACCGTGCGTTTCTATTTGACAAATGACATAGGAGTTGTGATTTTTGTTGGTTTTGAAAGAAGTGGTGTAGTTGTCGCTAAGGTTTCAGTGGTGTTTGAAGATGAATTACTGCTCTTTTCTAGTTAGGTTGATGTGCGATTGGATATTGTGTGGGACGTGTAATAAAGTTTTGATTCTTATTAGTTTTGTAAGTGGTGGTGTAGTTTTGGTTAGGGTTATATTGGTTTTCGAAGTTGAATTGATGTTTATTGGCTGTGATTACTTTCTTTTTCACGTTAGAATGATGTTTGGTAATGGATATTGCGTGCAAAGTGTAGGTTACTCTTTGTTATGCTATGGATGTACTGTTGTTTGTAGAGATAGTTCCGTTGATAAAGTGTTGATTTTTATTAGCTTTGTAAGTGGTGGTTTAGTTATCGTGAGAGTTTGAGTGGCTTTTGAAGCCGATTTGTTGTTTTCTGGGGGTGGTTTGATGTTTCGGATTAAATATCGTGTGCAGAGTGAAGCTCCATGTTTTGTCGGTTATGTAATTCGTTGTGAGAAATGTGATAAACTTTAACTGAACTGTAGTTGACCCTGTTTGTAACCTTGGTTGCATTGTTTACCGTTGATTGTTCATGTGTAAGCCTGTAAGGTCAGCCAGATTGCAGCGAGCCTTTATCTGGGGAAGCATATGACAATGTTATGTTTCAGTCAATCTTTAGTTTTAGAGTCATAGTCTACCTAGAAATTCACGTATCATAAGTGAAATGTTTAATGATAACTGGTTCATATGCACAATCTATACAAGCCCTGATCACTTGAAAAGTTTCTCCTAGCTTTGTTGTTATATACTGTCTCGAAAGAAAGTAAGCACAGTTAATTTTTTTGTTTTAATCTTCTGCAGATCCATTTCATGAAGTAAGGAGGAAGCGGGACCGCAAGAAAGAGGTAAGATCAGTTTCTGATGTTTAACGAAGCTAAAATGCAGGACCTTAGGGGTGCATTAACTTTCTGCATTAGCATCACCCTAAACAATTATTACTTACGCCTTTACACTCATGTGCTTTAAAGTTGTTTGTGCTTCTATATTTGTGAAGTTAACGTATCATCAAAGAATCTACAGAGCCTAAATGGAAGCCTGGGATGCAGGGACGTGGGAACAGGGGTGGACGGGGAAACTACTCAGCCCGCCACAGTCTTCAAGGTAATCTACTAGGTTTATTCCATCGCCTTTATGCCTTTATAGTGTTAATGGATATATTAGTGTGTTTCTTTTATTATTTTTAATAAACCCTCAGATGTGCTAGTCATAGCAGGAACGTTCTCTTTGCAAAGGACAATGAAATAATAAAGAGATATTGGTTGCAAGGTGTCACATTCGTTATATTATTTATTCTCTTTCATCTTTTTTCGCTTTTTATGTTCATTCCTCACCAAGTACATGTTACACTCCATATTTTGCAGTTCTTCCAATAAATCTGAAGTAAGCACGGCTACTGCAAGTAATAAGTTGGAGGGTTCACTCCCAAAAGTCTCTTCAGAGGCAAACAAAATCACGACTGCTGCTTTGTCTGCTTCAGATCCTATTCTTATGCCATCACAGGATTCACGACCTTCTGTTGGTACAATTAGTCGTGAAGTTGGAAATCGAAGAACTCCTGTTGTTGAACAATCCCAAGAGACCCCTGCTGAGATTAAAACAGCATGTGAGGATGTTTTTTTACTTGAAAGTCTTAAATAGAAACACATTAAGATTATGCGATTTTGTGCCATTATGTTTCATGACTTCTTAGGTATAGTTATTGGAACTTATATTTTGAAATGATTACTATGACAGCTGGTCTCGAGGTTGGAAGCTCCTTCGTGCAAGGAAAGGTGTTGTATGGACAGGAGAATAATTTGGTCTCAGAGTCTTCACTACCTGCACCTTCAACTAATGTTTTCTCTTCCAGTAGCAGACCATCTTCAAGCTACCATAACAGGCCACAACAAGCAATTGGGCCTCAAAAAGGTATTAATTCATCTGATATGTATTTATTGAAACCTCGAAGTACCAAATTTTCTTTTAACTGAATTCTCATCATTGTTATATATTTTTTGTGCGTTCCTACAGTAGCTCCTGGTAAGGAGTGGAAACCAAAACCAACAACTCTTGTTCCTGCTCAAGAACTCGGGACAGAGGTGCCTGTCATTCCAGCTGAAGTTCATTCTTCATCAGAGCCCGGGTCCAGCATTCCCGAGTCAAAGGATATGAAAGTAGAGAAATCACACATTTCTGATGGTCAGCATGTTATTATTCCAAATCACCTTCATGTTGCTGAAGTTGAGAAACTTGGGTTTCAGTTTGGAAGTTTCGATGCTAGTTTTGGTTTTAATTCAAGCTCATTGAATGGTCCAACGAGCGACAAGAGTTCGTCTCCTTCTGAGGCTTCTGAGGAGGTTGCTGAACATATAGAGGAACAGACCACTAGGTTTGTCTAATGCTCTTATGCCAATTAGATTATATTTGCAGTTTTCTTAATGCATTTGTTTGACCAATTATTTTATTGGATTCAGGAATCAAGATTTGTTGGTTACGGCTGAAGATGGGCAGGATTCTGACCGTCCACCATCTTCTTCTAACGTACCTCAAAATCTGTCACCTGAAGGTGACGTCTCATCATCTAATGTGGCACCCGAGCACGTAGAGCCGAAACACGAGACTTCACTCCCAATTCCTAGTCATCCGTATCCTGTGTTTCATTCTTCTCCTAACTTGAATTTTGGTTTTATACCACCGATAATAGGCAGCCATGTTGCACCTTTTGAAACCAACGACTCTCGAGCGCCTGATTCTTCTCGTGTCCCAAGCTTTGCTGTAAGTATGAGAAATGCTATTGCTATTTAAGATTAGATATAACTTTTCAGGTCTCTTACGCGGATCATTTTTGTTATTTTTACACAGGTTCAACAACCATTTGACCCAGCAGGTTATTATCCTCAGTTTTATCGTTCTGGCACTGATAGTGATGGCCGCACATCACCTTTCCACCCACCCATGGTGGTCACCAAGTACAACGGGAATGTTCCAGTTCCGTCTCAATCTTCTCAAGAGGTATGCGACTATGCGTTTTAGGATGAAATGTTCTTTAGAATACTTGGGAAATCTTTTAGTTGCATAATCCCGTTCTAATGACTTCATAATGTGCACACAGGTTGGGAATTCATTAATGCTATCTGCCGCTGGGCCAACACCATTATCCACACAAGCAGGTGGATTAATGCAGACCCCTATAGCCGTGTCTCAGCAACAATTACCCGTGTTCAGGCAGCCAACGGCGTTACACCTACCACATTACCCTCCAAATTTTATCCCATATGGCCCGTACTTTTCCCCATTTTACCTTCCTCCTCTGGCCATACATCAGTTTTTGAGCAATGGTGCATTCCCCCAACAGCCTCAACCTGGCGGTATGTTTCCAGCTTCACCAGTGGCAACTCCTAAATATCCACATCCACAATACAAGCCTGGAGGTAATCCAACGAACTCACCTCACATTGGAATTCCGGGAGCCTATGGACCATATGGCTCATCTCCAACTGGTTATAATCAAAACCCAGCAGTGACAGCTGGTAATTCAACTTCTAACGAAGGCCTTGGTGGATCTCAGTTTAAGGAAAGTAATGGATACGTTACAGGGCAGCAGGTTTGTTTCTTTTTTTACTTGGATCTTTGTTATGTGATAGTTAGCATTGAGTTGTATTAATAATAAGTGTATCAAATTTCAAGGTTCAATACCATACGAAAAGCATAGATTAAAATTACAAGAGTTGGTCAGTTATTAAATCGAGCTTGGGTTTTCGTCTCATGCTGTCTAAGTTTATATTTTTGGTGTGAACATTAGCTGGCCCAGATCCCTTATTAACGCGTTTCATTCCACAATGGGCGTGTTTGTCAATATTTAAAAGTGCTTATCTGCTTATTGCGATTTTTTAAGCAGATTTTGTGCTTAGATGAGACTTGCTTAGCTGCTTGTTTAGAGTAATTAGATACTTTAGGATACGCATGCAGGTATCTATTATTTTTAAAGCAGATAAGCACTTTAAATTGGCGATTCCAAGAACCTGATAAGCACTTTAAGTTTTCAAAGCAAATAAGCACTTAAAATTGGTGATAACTTTGTGAGGCTCGATATCTATTATTGCAGTTCTGCATTTATTAGTTCCATTTCATGATAATTTCCAAAAGAAAATCGAACCTTATTTGATGAATGAACTTGATATGAGTCTCGTTAAGTCTTTATATACAGATGATTCTTTGGATGGTATTGTGCATGTTAATGCATATTATGTATTTCTTACTCATAATCATATTAATGTTTTATTTATGTTTATGTAGAGCGAAGGTACAGGCGTGTGGATAGCTGCACCTGGTCGAGACATTACTGGTTTGCATTATAATCTTCCACACGGTGGTCAAGTTGCATATGCCCCAACACAAGCTGCACATGGAAATTTTGCTGGTATGTATCACCACCACCCTGCACAACCAGTGACCACCGGACCCATTCACCCACTTCTTCAACAACCTCAGTCAATGGCTGGTGTTGACATGGTGGGACCCGCATCTAGTATGTATCAACAGCAGCAGCCGCCCCAGCCTGCTGCCCAACTCAACTGGCCTAATAATTACTGAACTAGTGTCAGATTTTTTTTATAAAGAAACCAGGAAAAACTAGGCACATTACCCTTTCCGGTAAGTTCCAATAGAATGATTGGAAAATGGAAGAAAAATCATGAAAAAATATATGATGTTGGCTGGAGTCGAGTGTATATCGTTTATAGGAGGCTAATTTGTTGGCCGTTGGTTGTCTTTTTGGAGGATATAAAAGGCGAAGTACTCATGTAACTGTTAATGACCGATTTAAAGTTAGTTAAACCCTGGTTTGTGGTATGTGATTATGCCCGTGTCTCCCCTCGAGAGTTTTAAGGTTTTTTCGTATTAGAACGACTATGAGAGTTGACTTTAAATGATTCTTGTCTTTTTGACTTGCTGTTTAAGATTGAGGTTTTATAGGGGTATTATTATTGGGCTTTTTAGAGGGTTTCTTTATCTTGGTGTTACATGTAAAGTGAATTTTGATAGCAAGAGAGGATGTACTTTGAAAAACTGTTGTAATTCATATTATTATTTGTTATGAGCAGCAAAAACATTCAAAATTGTTAGTTGAGAAATATTTGTGCTTTAAAAAGAAACGCTAACTATTATTTGGGACACACCGATCTATGTATTAGATACTTATGCAGTATTTGATATCTTGGTTTCGTGTGTGCGAATCATCTCCTGTTGTTTTTGGCAAGGGTTTCTTTTCTTCTCTTATGAAAAGTAAACGATGTAAATGACATTTGAATATCCCTTGTAACAAAACACAAGCTCCATTTCTCCTACAAGGAGCTTAATTTGAAAAGGTTTCCACTCGCCTTTCCTTATAGGAAATTTTGCTAATTATAATAAGCTTTGCTTGACCCACCTACATATCACAAATCGGCATTGGCAAACTTATTGCAACACATCCAATAGCCTAACTTCAAAAACCAAGGCATAAGCAGGAATCCTCTTCGACTGTAAAACCAGACTGATTACAAACATAAAGAACACTGGCGTTGGTTGGATGAGATTCGACCATCGGCGAAGGGGGAAACATCAATACCAATGTTTGTTATAGAATGGAAAGAACGATATGCTGCAAAGCAACTTTCAGAAGATCAACCAGAAATAACATATGTCTAAACAAAGGCTATTTGTAAACATAAATTAACATACCAGTGAAAACAAACTACACCGTAGTTTGAACTACATACGCTACTGTAGCGTTACATGTGTTTGCAAACTCAATTAAAGAAAAGAGATTGTCGAAGTACACTGCAGATGCAGAATCATAACAAGTTCACTCTACATTCCCGCAAGATATAACATCCAAAAAGAGATCACAGGAAAGAAAATCTATACTATCACCAACTAAGGACCAAATCTTGTATTACATAAACATATGCTATTCGTTCGAGCTGGCCACAAAGAACTTCATAGAGAAACAAAAGACATGATAACTAATCATAGCCGCATAGCTGCGGATCCGTCAAGGTATCTTAAATTTCATTCTGCTCAGGCTTCAACGATTGATGAACCTAAACTTCAAGCTTAGTTGTCATCGCACTTTCTTTTTTTTCACCTTTCTTTCTAGTTATCTGCTGGTCTGCTCGGAGCGTAACCATACTGAGGTTTGATACCCAAAGTTTGGCACTTTGACTACTATCTGTAACTCTGGCAACTACAGCAGGGGAGCCTAAGAGTAGAAAATCTAGAATGGCCACATCCGGGACACGCAACCTTGAGGCTATATAACCACTTCCACATCCCATCAAAAGGACAACACAGGAATTTTTTGTGTCCCGAATATCTTCACTCTGATATATACAACCTGAAGATTAACATCTAAGAACAATTATAACAAAAAAAATAAAAATAATAAAGCAAATATTAAAAAAACAAGAAACTGAAAGAGATTTTACCCTAAGGCGGCATAAGGTAGGGATGTAAGTTCCGAAAACATCTGTTACAACAATGAAGAAGAGATAATGATCTCCATGGCACATGCCACAACCATCTTCCTTCAACAACAACATTCATCACTACTGATCCAATCATCAAGAAGAAGAAATGATTTGAGAGGTGGGATTATTTTGTTTTGGGAAATGAGATGAGAGAAGAGATAGATATGGCGGCTGAGATTGAGATTGTGATTTTAGGGTTACATAAAACCTAGCAACTTTTATATATATTTATGGATTGGACCGGGTTTCTTATTATCTATGTGATGGGTCGAAAATTCTTAACTCATATATTGTAATTGGGCTGGACAACAAATGGTGTTTTTTACCACTTATTTTCTTAAAGTTTTATGCAAACTAGGCGAATACTCGCGCATAGTTGCGGAATCGCCTAACGGCAAATAATTAATGATACGATATTTCGAGGTAAGACTAAAATGCAATGAAAAGTCTGGTTACATACGATAATTCAACTTTAGGTAAATTCTCATATTCTCATATAAGCATATATCTCTATTAATATAAAAACCGTACAGTAAAACTTAAAGTGAAAGATCACTATCAATTTTGAATTATAAGATAAAAATCTAACAATGGATGTTACACATCGCGTAAAACTTCTTGATACACGAAATTTTGAGGTGTACTCTTTTTTCATCAAACTCTTTCACTGGATAGTTGGACCAGATATCCTTTAAACAGTGCAACCTTAGAAATATGTGATATTTTTTATCAAGTACTCCATATAAATTAGTCCCTTGTGAATCTTTGATAGTGAAAATAGTGTCACCAGATTTATAGACATGCGCTTCAGCGCTTCACGACTAATCGCATGTCATATGGGGAGGGTCTTCGATTAATCGCATGCCTGCTGAAAAAAAGACTATTGATAAATAACTTAACTGCATCTATTATTTCAATTCAAAGCTACAACTATCATGAACATCAAAGCACCAGAAGAACTTCAACCTTACTCTTGTATTCCATAAAATTTGGTGTTGTTTGTTTTTGAAAAGGTTATGTATTTCTCAAAATTATTATAGTCTTTGTTTATTTTTCTTTCAGTTTTTATCAGATTGAAAAAAAACTATCCAGAACCATAGTTGCCATCCTAGAATAGACAACCAAACATCAGTTATAGCACACATTTTATATGTTTTAGGCTTATAAGCATAGCGATTCCAAACCACACGTATTCAATGCAGAAAAATACACAACTTTTTAGAAGATATACCTTTTTCTACAGCCATGTGTTTTGACGTCATGAGGATGCCCCCAATGGTAAATACACATGGACTCATTGCTGCTTCAAGCGCTTTAAGCATCTTGATCACATCCACGGTATCATCAAGATATTATTTTGCCATGCTCTGCTTTTGGACAGCAGTACATGCAAATACCTCTGCTATCGCTTGTAATGATGGATTCACTATATTTCCTCATCAGATCGATCATCTTCTATACAAAAGGAAAAAGCTAATGGCTTCCCTTTACTTTTCATACTTGCAATGAGAACTTGCACCACTACTCCTTTGCTCACACCTTATATGTTAATAATGATCAGCTAAACACATATTTAAAGGTTGTTTGGGATTGCTTATAGAAGTGCTTGTGTGCTTTAAGCGGTTTTGACTGTATGATGAAACTATGTATCTACTATTTTTGGTGTAAATAAGCACTTACAAAAGCAATCCCAAATGAACGATCAGTTATAATAATCGATCTCATAGTCGTATAAAAAAAGAAAAAAAAACAAAAAAAAGAAACAAAAAGAAACACGCACTATGCCGAGAATATCTTATTTGTTTAGCCAGGCCTGTAAAATAAGATTCAAAATGGTAAGAATTAGATATAGTAGATCAATTATGTCCGCCCCTTCGGATATCATGGTCTTAACACGAGATATAGCAGACTCCAAAGAGGCAAACTTCAATGGTCACTAAAACTATCAGGAGTTAAATTCAAGATTCCCATGACAGAATTTTTTTTTGACCAATAATACATAATATGTTACCCAAAAGTCAAAATATAAGCATTCTAGTAAATGAATTATGAAGCCTACTGGACATATGTGCCATTTCAAGATCTCCAAAGTCCAAATAAATTAGATATTTAGTTACCTGGTTTAGTGCTCTTCTATCAGCATGATAAGAAACACCTTCTGATTCGGCTTAAGAAATGATGGCAACCAGTTTCTTACCATCCATGAAAAGTTGTTTATCGTGTATATGACCATTTCCATAGTCACAACTTTTTTGCAATCAAACATACGAATACATCAATGCCTAAAACAAGACCAATATTATGCTATCAATATTCAAATCATAAACGTACGTGTTTCGTGCGTGATATGTAACCACTTTTCTATTGGATGCCCTGACAAACATACGTCGTGTGCCTGTTATTTTTAAACATTGTCCAGGCCTCCAAGCTGCAATTAACACATAATAATCAGGAAAATCATGCGGACATAGCATATTAAGAACAATAAACTTCTTCAAAGTAATACATACGGGACTATACATGCTGGATGTACAAGTGGACCACAACATGAACACTGAAGCAATTTCGATCTTTCCTACACGAAAGACTGATAAACATCCCACATTCAGAATCAAAAGAGTGATTGACATGTCTGAAACTCATCATCAGATTCGAAGCCAAATGTAGTTGCATAGTCATAGTAAAAACACCATTAGTTGAGTATTTAAAACAAGTGCACATGAGATCAAAGGCCTCTTATTTAGAATTGCTTGATAGAGCATAAACTATGTACTAACAATAGCAAAGTAAACGAAACAACCATTTATCACAACATACATTCTGATTCTTCATCGTTCTCATCATCATTTGCAAGTTTCCACTTGGCAGCTTTCCTCACCCTACCCTTAAAAGAAACATCAAGTTCAGCTGAGTGCCTTTTACGCTGAAGTTCCTTCACATCATCCTCTCTTATAGAGGATAAAATGAAAATCCTATAAAGAATTTGGAAAAAAGGTTATATACAACACCACACAGCTATATGCCAATGATACCTGGGAGAGATTCAAGCTTTTCAGGTAGAGGATAGTTGTCTTCAACATATTTAAGCAACAACTCGCGAGGTCCAGAGATAAAATCATCAAGATCAATGTAAAGTGATACAATAATAAAAGAACGTCAAATCATATGTCAGAATACATGCACCCTATAAGCAACCAAAATGAAACACGCACATATTTTGTCACCGCTTCCTCTGTTCTTGCCTCCCCGGTACTCTGTAGACCAATAACCACACACTTGTTCTCCCTCAGTACCTGCTTAGCAAGGCTTACAACATCTGGTACCTTCGCTGCCATGCATATACATACCTACAGAAACGCAAGAATATTACAAAACATATGAACAAATTAAAGAAACCAGAAGAAACATCCAAGTACACATTTATATATGGAAAAGAGAGTTGAACCAACAAACCTGATGGTTTGCCCCGTATAATTTCCACAACTGACTGTTATTACGCCTCTCGTCAGCAAGGAATGGCCTTGCAGATAGCAATTCCACCCTCAATTCAGCCTAAAACTCTGCCGCTTTTTTGTAGACCACCTGTAAAACATTAAATATGACATGGGAATTAGCTAAACTCGTTGATGGATTCAAAGATGCAGAAAACAAATTAGTACCGTCATTTTGGCCTCTAGTGGAACCTCAACAATTTCGTATTCTGCTCCTTTATAATGCAGAGTTCGACATACATACATTCCTCTGAAAGGTAAAACAACATATTTAGTACATACTTGTTGGTGTGATAACTCCGGAGTGTTCTAAATTTTGAAGGGCATCGGTTACCCGGGGCATTTGAGTCAAGATTATAGAAAAGTAGATAATCATTTTCGACAAAAACATAATATAACAGAAACCCGACAGATTTCAATCCACCTTTATCACTCGCACATGCATCGCTATCTTACCTTTCATGTTTGAATGGTTTATCCACATTTTTCTACAACATGAGTTACAATAAAGGCTAATCCTCATACCTATAATGTACCACAACTAAAAGCTTGTCTCCATTTCTCTCAGCCTACACATGAGTACATGACCATCACTAACCCGTCCCACTCACTCAACATATTCAGTCAGTCACTTCCTCCAACTCCTTTTCAATTCCTTATAATTCATGAGTGATAAGAATTAGATTTACACATAAAATCTACAGATATATAAAAAACCTTCAAATTCAAAACTTAATTAATAGTCAAATATCTTTTAAAAAAACTATAAAAAAGTACCACAAATTGTAAAAAAAACCCTTCTTATAGTCAAATATTTATGTACAGAGTTTGTTTAAAATCATATGATCTAAAGGAAACTGCATAAAAGAGAGATAAAAGTGAGAAAAACATTACCAAGAAGACGCATGCGAAACTAATTCATGTGGTTTATTACGCATATAAAACCAGCAATCAACAACTATTAGAAACCTATTTTCCAATATATAAAAACAATCATAACTCATCAACGTCCTATCTATCACATTTCGACATATGAAAAAATATATGGCAAAAAACTTATCAAAATTTGAAGGATCTTACAAGAAAGTAAAAAAAAGAACTTGATATTATGATGCAGATCTTAACAATCTTGAACCTGCCAAACACAATAAAACCATCAATCAACCAAGCACACCAGAGTCACCAAACACGCTCAAAACCACCAAGCCATCGAAACTCACTAAACCAATAACGTACAAACAAACCAAAACACCACGAGATGGTGGTAAGAAAAGGACGTTAGTGATTAGGTTTACGGTGGCGGAAATAAAGCGATTTATGATGGCGACAGTATGATGCGGTGGTGGTGATAATCTTATGATGGCGGCAATATTATTTTGTGTGATTAGGGTTTAGATAGGGAAATCAAGTTTTGCATTTGACTGCATATAATGTGGTATTAATGGTTTGATAGGATTAACTAATTCGTGTAGAGGAAGCTTTTTTTTATGTGTAGAAATTGTAAGTAAGGCAATGTTGACATTCCAAATGTATGACATACAGCTTTTTTTTATTCCTGTGTTGGCATAAGGGGCTTTCTTATTATGGATGTGTTGTAGAGATTAATTAAGGAAGTGTTGAGAGAAATTACTTATTATAGAAATGAAGAGTTTTTTGAAAAAAATTATACAGCCTTTATAAGTAGTAGAGATAATGATTAAAGTTGATACAGTATTTGACATATAAATTGGGTTATATTAAAATGTTACGTTGGTGGTTTAACAACTCTAAAATTGTAAGTTTTTTTTTTTGGACAGCTCAAGAAAACTATAGCAAGTGTTTAGTTTAGGGCGGAGTTAGTAGGAGGATTAGTGGATGTTGAGCCTTCTCTAATCAACTTATTTCGCTGATTATTTATGTGTATTATAAGCTCTTTTTCTACTATTTTTACATTCAGCCTCTCCAAACACTTTGAACTTTTGCTTTAAGTATGGTTAACCTCTCTTGACTAAAAATTATGGCTTCGCCCCTAATTTAGTTGGAATATAATGCAAAGGAGGATAACATGATATCCTATCTTTAAAATTCAGTTTTTAAAATCATCCAAACTTGGTATGATATCGTACCTCAGGGCCTTCTCGTGAATTACCGAAGGCCCTGTGCCGTATTAAAAATGAGCCCCCTTCGAAAACATAATAATCACCTTGTTGAACATACGATGGTTTAAATATCAAACATGGGTCATGAATGATACAATAATATAATAAAATCCAACAAAGAGAAGAAAAAAAATACGTGTTACATTCTATATTATATTGGTAACATTAATTCCGAAATCTTAAAATCATTTTACATCACAATTAAATTGTAATCTACTCATTAGTTTCCAAAAATCATCATACTAACAACATTTAAAAGTAATATTTAAACAATTAATAGGAGTAAACAAACATTCAAAAGAAACATTTTTTTTCAATAAAGCAAAACACTTTTTGACATACATTTTCTGAAACTTTCTTTATTTAGTAGTGGTTTGAGGATTTTCATATTATTATTATTTTTTAAATTATTAAAAAATAATTAATCAAGTTTAGTTTAAATTATTAAAAAATAAAATTTTGTAATTTTTTTGAAGAAAAAACATGTTTCAATTTTTTTTAAAGTTAAATGCAAAAATCATCCCTTATTTGTAAAATGACTAAAACACCTTTAAAGGGACAAACAGTTTTAACCTTTAACTGAAAACTGTTTGCACTATCCGTCCTCAAAAATATATTGTGCACCATTTTACAACCATAATAATGTATATTGCGCGAAGTATTAACGAGGGATGTTTGCAAACTTTTAATTTGCTCTGTATTCCAAGTTGAAGACTCCCCCTTAAAGAGTCGTTCTTTTAGCCGACACGAGCACACCGCAATTGCAATGGGTATGGCCAACTCCGTCAGACTAGAGACAGCTTTCGCAATGCTTGCAATGGGTATATTCCTAACCACACACCAACATGATAGCTATTGTACTTTACTAGACAAGCAGGTATAACAACATTAAAATTGATAACATAGTAAAATGCGTCACCTTTATGGAATTCTAAACGCGGTTTGTTTGTGTAATTCCTTGCGGGGATCCGAACGGGGTGATCGGATCGGATCTTGGGTGATGTATGCTTCGGATATCCTGAAACTAAAGCAACGTGTTAGCCTCGTCCGGGTGTGAGAACCCAGACCAAGCTCCGACGTGAGAGTAAGTAAAGGGTAAAAATCCGAAGAGGAATGAGAGTAAAATAATATAAGTAAAAAGTAATAAGGGTAAAAGAGTTAATCTAAACCTTGAACCCAAAGGGGGTATTTATACTAGTCTGATTCCTAAAAGGCCGGGAATGGTGATGGGCCTTGATTGACCCGATTGGGGACACACTCCCTATTTTATAGGAAGTGTGTCTGTTGAGTTCTTTGTTGACTATCGTTGACTTCTTCTAGAAGGATGTGTGCGTTTCGGATCGTCAAGTGTGTTCTGGATCGGGTCATGTGTTCCGGACACATACACGAACAAGTCCCCCCCCCCAAGTGTTGATTGGGCTAACTTTGTTCGAAAAAGGTTTAGTCAAATCAATACTTAAAGCCCATTTTTTTTGCGATTGGTGTGGGTCGGACCAACTTCTCGGCCCATTTTCCAGCTAAAGCCCATCAAGGCCCAACCACTTTTACCCTACTTCCTTGCGATGGTTGACACGTGGCGTCAGCTTGCTTGGATTGATGACACGTGTGTTTTTACTGTTCCTTTCACGGTCTCCCATGTTTTTACCGAGCCTATAAATACCTACCCATTCGTCACTTGTTTGTGTGTGTTTTTACTTTTCTCTCAGGTTTTCCTTCTCTCTACCAATCCGAATCTCTCTCTTCAGGTATCTTTTCTTCCTTTCCTGGTTACCTTTCCAGATCCATCCTTTATACGTTATGGCAGATGAGAATCTTCCTGGGCCTTCCGGCTCAACTCGTTACGCTCCCAAGTTTGACATGCCTAAATATACGACTACTCTCAACGAGGCTTATGCTAAATATTTGGTGAAGACATATCATATTCCGGAAAGTTGCAACCCCCAAGTTGCTCCGGAAGGTATGACTATGGATCGTCTCCCTCAAAACCGTATCGGCTTATATGAGCAGTTCTTCAAACTATCCGGACTACGAGTCCCCTTCTCCACCTTCCTTTTGGCCGTTTTGAAAGACTTTGCCGTACATATCTCACAACTAGTTCCCTTAGGATTAAATCGTGTTGTCACTTTTGAAGTTTACTGCCGAAGCCTCTCCATCGAACCTACTGCTCATCTGTTCTGTCTTTACTACAGGCTTAGCAAGCAAGGTAATTGGTTCTCTTTTGAAAAGAGGTCTGGAAAGGGTTCTCGCAAGCAGATTTTCCGTGATACCCTCACTTGCTTGAAGAATTGGAAATGGGAGTTTTTTTGTCATAGACCGCAAAGCTATTCCGGACTTCATGTCATGGAGACATGTTGATTCGGACTTGAATGATTATATTCCCCGAGATGGCTTTAGTGAATCGGATGCTCGTCGTCTTGAAGAGCATGTTGTAGATTTGGTTGCCCTTCCGGAAGGAGTGTTGTATATGGCCGGTGTGTCACTGACTTGGGAGTGTCCCAGATTCTTGCCTCGTTTTATGGATCCGGAGGGGAATGGTATTACCCTTGCTTTCATTCTCTCTCTTTCTATACTTTGTCCTTTTCCTTTTTATGGTTGTAAGTTTGTATTGCTTTCGTTGTGTTTTCTTTCTTTCCTTGCAGCTATCACCATGTCCGAATACTTAAGGTTTCCTGTTACTGCTCCGTGCAAAATTGCCAAAGGCGACCGCTTGACTGATGCCAACCGGATTACACCTCATGTTTTCGAGGCCCTTGCGGCCGGAGAGCGTTTGAGTGCTCTTACTGCTGACCAAATCATTGCTATGAGTGAGAGCGAGGCTGTCAAGACCACTCGTGAGAAGAAAAGGCTTGTTGTTCTTCGTGCCACGGAGGAAAAGAAGAGAAAAGAGGAAAGTGGGGAACCGATGGGGAGACCAAAGGGAAAGAAGAAAACTTCTGAGAATGGTGGTTCTTCTGGTGCTTCTACTAAAGTGAGCAAAGCTGTCAGCAATTTTCATCGGAGTATGAAGCGTATGACCGAGAAGGCTGCGGCTTCTGATGGTTCGGCCAAGAGAAGAAAGGTTGATGCGGATGGAGGTGCTGATATTAATGAAGATGAAATCCTCAATGAGGATCGCATACTCAGTCCTTCGCCTCTTCGGTCAGTTAATTTGAACATTAAAGTGGACGATGATTCTTTCGGACCTAATGGCACTGGTTCGGAGAAAACACATGAGGAGGGGTCCAAGGGGATGGGAAAGACACTGATTCGGAACAAAATAAGGAAAAGAGCCCCATTCTTGGCAGTTCGTACTTGGATGGATCAAGCTCCAAGGGTGTTTTTTCTGATGATGTTGAGGAGCCTGTTAAGCAAAGGGAGGGAAAAGGGGTGATGCATCCGGAGCATCATCACTCGACACGTAAGTATCTTCCTCTCCATGCTTTCCTCTTACGCATATCATGTCGTCTGTTTTTTATTGAAACATTCATGCTTGTCCGAAACAGGCGTGTTTACTGCGGAGGAGGGGGCGACTGGGCCAAGTGCTAGGTACGCTCCGAATTGGAGTATTAATGCTGCTAGCCGGGTGGATACCCCTTCGGAGTGTCGCGACCTAATGCTGAATCTTATCCCTCCGGCTGTGCAGCGAGAATTGATCTCCTATCCCCTTCCCTTGCCCTAAGCCGTAGCTGGTACCAACTTGCTAGGAGTACGATGGGAATGGTCGACTCCCTTCGAAGGTTGGAGGAGGAATCCCACGACCAAGGCAATCTTATGGATGAGTGCGAGGAATACAAGGTGCTTCTGCAAGCTTCCGACGTTAAGTTGTCGGAACAGATCCAGGCTAATTCTAAACTTTCCTCTCAGCTTGAAAATGCCGAAAAGGTTTGTGCTACTAGGGATTCGGAGCTGGCTGCCGCGATGGGCGAAAAATTTGACTTGTCAGAGAGGCTCAAAGGCCGTGATGCCCGGATTGTTGATCTCGAGGCAACTTTGCACGTGATGAATGTTGACAAAGAGAGATATGACGAGGAGGTCAAAGCCTTGAAAGCCGAGAGGGACGAGCTGCAGAGCAAGTGCAACACTTCCGAGATGGGGAGGTACAATGCTATCCGAACACTGCTTCCTGCTGTAGTTTCCAAGCTTTTAAACAGCCATGAGCACAAGAAGAACATAACTTACTGCTTCAACAAAGCTATCGAGGCTGGCTGGGCCGCAGGGATTAAGGTTTGGAGACCTCTCGAGGAGCAATTGGCCGTTGTTGCTGCCACTCCGGGTTTTGATCTATATTGCGAGAAGAAAATGAGGCCAATGGTTGATGCCCTTCCGGAAGCTAAATACCCCTACATCCAAGAGGTCGCCACCAATTTCTACTTGCCTATTGAACGCTTGATGGAAATCGAACCTGCTCCTGCTCCTCCAAAGATTGTGGATCCTTCGGCAGAGACTCTTATTGATGAAGATATGGTGTCCCTTCATGATGATGCTGATGCCTCTAGAAGCAAAGATACCCCCGCAGCCTGATTTGCCTATGATTCGCTTAAAACAACTGTTTCCAAACTTGAACTTATTCGGATGAATGTAATATTCGTAGACTATTTGTTTTTGTTGTTTTGTCTTTTCTTATGCCTCTTTTGATCTGGAAGGTTGTAACAATTACACTGTTTTCGTATGTTGACGTTTATGTTTCGTTAAATATATACCTCTCTTATGATTCTTGTTTGTTTGAAAAGTAATTGCATGCGAATAGGCCTCACCTTTCAGCTTAGGATTTAAAGCGAAAGTGAACAAGATTATTTCTAAACCTTCCGTTTCGGATAAAAATGACCAAATCCTTCCCTTGTTGAAGGGAGAAAGAATTGGAAGCGTATGCCTTCCGTTTCGGATAGGACTTATTCGAAAATAGCCAAATTCTTCCCTTGCCGAAGGGAGAAAGAATTGGAAGCGTATGCCTTCCATTCCGGATAGGACTTTTTCAAAAATAACCAAATTCTTCCCTTGCTGAAGGGAGAAAGAATTGGATGCGTATGCCTTCCATTCCGGATAGGACTTTTTCAAAAATAACCAAATTCTTCCCTTGCTGAAGGGAGAAAGAATTGGAAGTGTATGCCTTCCGTTTCGGATAGGACTTATTCGAAAATAACCAAATTCTTCCCTTGCCGAAGGGAGAAAGAACTGGAACCGTACGCCTTCCATTCCGGATAGGACTTTTTCAAAAATAACCAAATTCTTCCCTTGCTGAAGGGAGAAAGAATTGGATGCGTATGGCTTCCATTCCGGATAGGACTTTTTCAAAAATAACCAAATTCTTCCCTTGCTGAAGGGAGAAAGAATTGGATGCGTATTGCTAGGGTGTGATTTAAGTGCAACGTCTTATCATTCATGCTACTTATAATTGCTGCAAAGGTGCTTCCTCCTTTAATGACGAGAGGAGAAGCTTTTTCATTAAAAACAAAGGACATAACCTTTCCCTTCTAGAGGGAGTGAACGTTGATACATTTTGAAATAAAATCTAGATGAAGTAATAAACTGGGCCCTTCCCTTGCTGAAGGGAGAAAGAGCCGTTACAAGATAGAAATGAAATTACAAATAACACTTCCTGAGGTTCATTGCATGCCACACCCTTGGGACCTTCTTGTCTCTCATGGTAAGGAGCTTGTACGAGCCATTCTGGTATGCTTCCTTGACACGGTATGGGCCTTCCCATGTAGGAGCAAGTTTTCCTTCTTTCTGAACCCTGCTTGCTTCATTCTTTCGGAACACAAAGTCTCCTGGGCGGAATGCAACTGGACGAACTCGCTTGTTGTAGTACTGCTCCACCTTCGTCTTGTACTTTGCTTCCCGGATAGCTGCCATTTCTCTTCTTTCCTGTAAGAGGTCCAAGTTTATGCGCAGGGCATCATCATTGTCCTTTTCATTGATCATCATTGTCCGATATGTGGGCATTCCTATCTCAGCCGGAATGACTGCTTAGGATCCGTATGTGAGGCTGAAAGGAGTTTCTCCATTACTATGCTTCAATGACGTCCGGTGGGCCCATAGTATGTGCGGTAGCTCTTCTGCCCATCCATTCCTTTCTCGACCCAGCCTTGTCTTAATGCCTTCCATGAGAGTCTTGTTAGCCCTTTCGACTAGATCGTTTGCTTGTGGATGGGCTACAGCTGTATTGATTTGCTTGATTTCCAAGTCCGAACACCAGCTCTTGAATGGTTCATTAATGAATTGCTTAGCATTGTCTGTGACTATTATCTTTTGGATTCCGAATCGGCAGACAACATTGTCCCAAAATAATTTGATTACTTCCTTTCCGGATGTTTTGACTAAAGGCTTAGCCTCCATCCACTTGGTGAAATAATCAATGGCGACAATTATGTATTTCACATTTCCGGATGAGGCTGGCAATGGACCTACAATGTCCATTCCCCATTGGTAAAATGGCCATGGTGCCATGATAGATTTCATCAGTGTCTTTGGCAGTCTTGCTACTGGTGCATGAATTTGGCATGAATCACATTTCTCTAGCTCCTCCCTTGCGTCTGTATGCATGGTTGGCCAGTAATACCCCGATCTTAAAGCTTGTGCTACTATCGACCTTGGCTTCAAGTGCATGCTACACGAACCCATGTGTATTTCCCGAAGGACATAGTTGGCTTGCAACGGACCCACGCACCGAAGCATTGGTTCTAAGTACCCTTTTTTGAATAAGACCACATCAATCATTTCGTACTGGTGCAACTACAATCTTAAACATCGTGCTTCGTTCTTATCCATTGGCCAGATTCTATCCCGGAGACATTTAGTGATGGGAGTCATCCAATTGTCGCCTACTTCTTCCACTATGGTGTTTACCTCATTCTGGTCGGTAGACCTTTCGCTTAAGACCTCCACCAAGACCTCTTTAGTTAAGTGGTCGAATGCCAACGTTGCCAGTTTGCTTAGGACGTCAGCCTTCTGATTCTTACTCCTTGGTATGTTCATGATTGCGAAATGGGAAAACTTTGATATCAAAACCTTTGCCTCGGTTAGGTATTTTATCATTCTATCACAATTTGCTTCGTATGTTCCGTTGACCTGGTTTGCTACCAACTTTGAGTCTACTCGGACCTCAATCCTTCCCACTTTCATCTGTATTGCAATTCTTAGACCTGCTAGAAGGGCTTCGTATTCTGCTTCATTGTTGGTGGTTTCAAAATTCAGCCGGAGGGTGTAAGTGAACTCGGTCCCGGTTGGGCTGATGAGGGCATTGGATGCTCCGTCTGTAAAGAGGGTCCACATTTCTGTTTTGTCCTTTCCCGGCTTCGGAGTAGGCACCTGGAAGAATTCTTCTGCTGCCTGACCTATAGGTGCTTCGGTTAGGAAGTCTGCCAAAACTTGCCCTTTGATTGCATTTCTTGGTTTGTATTCTATTTTGTAAGCCCCCAACTCAATTGTGTACTTAGCCAACTTTCCGGATGCATCCGCCTTACTTAATATTTGCTGATTGGTTGGTCTGTGATTACGTTTATCTCATGGCCTTCGAAATATCTCCTAAGTCTCCTTGATGCCTTTAGCAAGGCTAAAGCCAGTTTTTCCATAGGAGAATAGTTCTTTTCCGCATCACTAAGTGTTCGGCCAATATAATGAATCGGACATTGTCTTCCATTCCTTTCAGTGAGCAATACTGCACTAATTGACTCTTGTGATGCTGCCAAGTACATGTACAGGGGTTCCTTTGGTCTTGGAGTGGTAAAGGTTGGCAAGTTCATGATCAACTTTTTCATTTGCTGGAATGCCTCTTCCGCCTCCGCGGTCCATTTGTACTCATGCTTGTTCTCCTTTGTGATATTCTTGATTGTGTTAAAGAATGGGAGTGCCCTTTCAGCAGATCGTGATAAGAATCGGTTTAAGGCTGCTAACTTGCCACTTAACGATTGCATTTCCTTCCATGTCTTCGGTTATTGGATGTCAATAATGGCCCTAGTTTTCTTCGGATTGGCTTGTATACCTTCCGGAGTAATGATGTATCCGAGGAATTTGCCTTCTTCTACCCCGAACGAGCACTTAACCGAATTTAACTTCATGTTGATTTGTCTGAGGTTGTCAAAGGTTTCCGCCACGTCTGCTAACATGCTCCTTTCATCCTTACTCTTTATCACCATGTCATCAATGTATGCCTCCATATTTCGTCCTATCTGAATTTGAAAAGCTGAGTCAACCAGTCTTTGATATGTTGCTCCGGCATTTTTCAATCCGAAGGCATCTTGGTGTAGCAAAAGGTGCCTTGATCCGTATAAAAGGTTGTCTTCTCTTCATCTTCCGGGGCCATTTGAATTTGATGGTAACCCTTGTATGCGTCCAAGAAACACTTAAAGCGAGATTCTACTACGGATTCAATTTTTTCATCAATGTCCGGAGGTGAGTAGTAGTCCTTCGGACATGCTGAATTAAGATTTTTGAAATCTACGCACATCCTCCACGACCCATCACTCTTTTTCACCATGACCGGATTGGAGATGTACGTTGGGTACTTTACTGATCTGACTATTCCTGCCGCCACTAGTTCTTCCACTTCTTTGGTTACGGCCTTGCTCTTTTCGGATCCTAGCATTCGTATTTTCTGACATACCGGGTCTAAGCTCTCATTGACATTCAAGTTATGTTGCATGATTCGCCTCGGCACTCCTGTCATATCTGATGGTTCCCATGCGAATACATCCAAGTTGTCTTTCAGCAGATTCTTTAATGCTGTTTGGCAAGCTTCAGTTAATCCTCCCCCAATAGTGGTAAACTGTTCCGGATAAGCAGGGTTAATCATGATGCTTTTCGTACCGGATGGTAACTCAGCCGTCACGGTCTTGTTGTTGGTTGTGGGCGTTGGCGCTTGCCTTTTTGCTATTTGCCTGTATTCCGAGAAGATGACTGATCGAGAGACTAGCGAGGCTACCTCTCTTGGAGTGGGAAACTTCATCATGGCATGAATGGTTGACGGTACAGCTCAGAGGATCCGGATGCCTGTCCTCCCTAGGATCACATTGTACGGTGACGGGGCGCTGATCACTACAAACTTCATGTGAGTTCTTCGGACTAAGCTATCTGATCCGAAACTGACTTCTAACTCGATCTTTCCCATTGGTTTGACTACTTCTCCAGCAAATCCGACGAGATCAGTTTGCGTGTTCCTTAACTTTGACTTGATGCTTGTTGGAAGCTTCTCGAAGCAGTGTTCGAACATAATCTCCACCGATGCTCCCTCATCTACGTAAACTCTTCGTACCAAATAACCTCCCAACTCGGCCTCTATGATAACTGGATCATCAGACATCTCATCTTCTTCCAATGGTGGAAAAGTGATTGGGGCTCTCATCCAGCTTTCAGTTGCTTCTCTAGCTTTCCTTTTCTCTCTTTCCGGTAATGTCCGGACCATGTTTATAATCTTGTCTTGCCTTGGAGCCTCTTCTCTTCGATTGTCTCATCCTCTTTGGCGTACATCCCGGACAAGATGATTCAGCTTTCCAGATTCTAGGGCTAGCTCAATTTGCTTCCTTAGCTGGATGCAATCGTTGGTAAAGTGTCCCTTATCCTGATGATAGTCACAATAACGATCCATGTTTCCACCTCTTGCCGGATTGTTCATTGGTCGGGGAGGGGGTAGACGAAGCTGTGTTTCGGTCGCGAGAATTTCTTTTAGATTCTTTGTCAAGGAATTAACACTTAGGACCGGGGCCACTCTGTTTCGGTCATGATAATTGTTTCGGTTGTAATCATTCCTGTGATAATTGTCATTCCGGGGTGGTGGGTATGGTGCCCTATTGTCTCTATCCCTGTTTCTGTTGTTGAAGAAATCTCTTCCCTTATATGCATCTCGACCATCATTTCTTCTATTGTTGTTCCAGCCATGGTACTTTTGGTTGCGATCATCCCTTCTTTGGGTGGGAGGGTTGGGCTTCCGGTATGGCTCCATTCCTTCCCCTTTTGGCAGCTCAGTGTTAGCGAATGCCTCCTCGGATCGAACAAAATCATCTAACCTCTCCATTATTTCGTCCACCGATTCAGGAACTTTGTCCGAGTACCTTTTTGCCAGCTCTGGACTTTTGACCGAATCCATATATGCCGAAATCTTCATGACTTCCGGAACTCCATGGATAAGACCTACTTCGACTGTCTATCGTTCTTTAAAATCTGTTAATGACTCATTTGCCTTTCTTACAATCTTGGTTATCTCATGTGGGTCTTTATGACATAGCTTTCGGATCGAGTATCTCTTGACAAATGCCTTCCTTAGCTCTGCCCATTCATCAATGCTGTCAGTATCAAGGCTTTCAAGCCATCCCCTAGCTCCCCCTTCCATCATTTGCTGGAACATTCTGCACCAAACCGGCATTGGCCATTCGCCCGAATTGGCTGCTCCGGTGAAGCGATTCAAATGATCCTCCGGATCTCCCGTTCCGTCGTATGTCTTGACTGTGGCAGGCATCTTGTACTCGGGTCCGGAGAAGTCAATAATTCTTTGAGTGAGTGGGGATTTGACTGCTTCCTTGAAAGGCTTCTTTAAATCCGCATCGGACACCACCTTGCCTCTTACTATCTTGGTGTTGCTGCTTCCCTCATCTTCTTCAATGAAACTTAGACGGACAGGTTCCACGGCGTTCCGGTTATGCTCTTTGACTAGCAGTCGCAAGGTTGAGATGTGTTGTTCAAGTTGTTCCTTTGTGATATTCTGATTGTTCGGAGAAGTCAAATCAATCGGAAGGTTAGGACCTGTCGGAGTGACAGGAGGAGTAGGACCTGCCATTCTAAACAACTGGTAGATAGAATATCAAGTCCCACTGATGGCGCCAAATGATTGTGCAATTCCTTGCAGGGATCCGAACGGGGTGACCGGATCGGATCTTGGGTGATGTATGCTTCGGATATCCCAAAACCAAAGCAACGCGTTAGCCTCGTCCGGGTGTGAGAACCCAGACCAAGCTCCGGCGTGAGAGTAAGTAAAGGGTAAAAATCCGAAGAGGAATGAGAGTAAAATAATATAAGTAAAAAGTAATAAGGGTAAAAGAGTTAACCTAAACCTTGAACCCAAAGGGGGTATTTATACTAGTCTGATTCCTAAAAGGCCGAGAATGGTGATGGGCCTTGGTTGGCCCGATTGGGGACACACTCCCTATTTTATAGGAAGTGTGTCTGTTGAGTTCTTTGTTGACTATCGTTGACTTCTTCTAGAACGATGTGTGCGTTCCGGATCGTCAAGTGTGTTCCGGATCGGGTCATGTGTTCCGGACACATACACGAACACGGTTGGCTTTTATTGCAGCAAGTATTGTTACGACATGTATATGTTTGCAAACGTTAGGTTTGCAAAAACAAAACTCTAACTGGTTTTGAAAGTATGACATTAGGAAATCGGAATCCCAAAGTATGTCTCACAATTTTTCTTAAATTGGATGTATTTGAGATGAAGGAATGAACAGATTTGTGTATCCTAAATTTGAAAGAGATTAATCTTGGTATCTATTTTAATATATTGTAAACTACCACAATTGGCGAGTGAAACTTTGGCTATGTGTATATTCGTATATAGTTACATGTGTGTGTACATTTGATCGAGGTTTTCCTTTTAGAGAATTTGTTTTAGTATAGATCTTCCAAAGACTTTCTTTGCTAGCAGTGGTTTTAGTTGAATGTGACACTTTTCAAGAGTACCCTTAACAGTAGACTTTAATTTCATCTGCGCCATCACCTTCAAATATGCCTTCATCGCGTAATTGGAAGGGATTTTTGTACTAACTATACTAGCAAACACCCTTTTTTAAGTTGCCCCGGATTATATTTGTAGCGTTCCAGTTGAAACTTATAGCAGTGTGTGTGACAACATCACTGGTTCCCTCAAACAGTAGTGGGAACTTATTTGCAAATTAGATAAGTGTAGAATCTTGGCTTCACACGATTTCCACCAACACTTGTTGCCGCTTTCGCAACAAAAGGTGTTTGTGACATACATTGGTACTTAATGTAAAAGTTGCGACCATATCTCCGGAAAACTGATTTCCCAGAACAACTTATGGATAGCAAAAACATCATCTTTGGTGAGTGACTTAAGTCGTGTAAGTAGAACCAGGTTCTCCTATTAGTTTTATAACATATTTTAAATCAGTTTTATCAAAATCATCTTAATAAATTTCAAAAACTCATCTAGATTTCCATCAATTAAGCATTTTCCTCTTTACTATAGGTATGATTTATCGAGTTTGCATTTAGTGTATTCCTTCTTTAAAAGATATCGGTTACAAGTTGTCTAGATTTGTAGCTATAGAGTTATTTATACCTTCACATGACTATCTTCATCCCCTGTTCTTGTATTGCTTGATGATAGTAAAAGTGTTACAAAGAATATAACGGTAGTAATCTGTCTAGTGATTCATGTCTACCTGTTATGGATAGTAGTGGTAGAGGGAGAGATGATGATTCATATGAGTTCGAATTTAGATAGTCATAATGATACGACCCTCTCGGATAGTATCGGGATAGTGGCACCCCTTCAAGCGTGATGCTAGCTCTTTAAGAAGAAGATTAGAAAACCAGAGACATTTTTATGTTTAACTTCATTGATTGACTGATAATAGAATTACATAATGAAACCTTAAATACTACTTTAAAAGATAAACATAAATAATAAAAGATACTAAAATGATAAACATAAAAAATAAACATATATCCTAAAAATAGAAGATATTCTTGTCGTAACACATAAGCATGGTCATGATCATGGGCATATTCCTATAGACGATAGTTATGAGGATATTCATGTCAAGGGGAGTGGGCATGGTGATGGTGGTGGTTTTGAGCGTATAGGGTGCCATTTCCGTTCTTTGATGATATGACATGTGGATATATATTAGAATGGAGTCCGTTGAGAGTTTTGTGAATAGTGAACCAGGCGAGAATAATAATTGAGGTGATCATGATCATTATTCCTTAGATGATAGTATGTTCCTTATATGAAAAAATATGCACAAGCTCTCCGTACTATGATTCAACAGGAAGAAGTAATCAGATACCCTGAAACAGGTCAATGGTTGATCCAAGTCCAACACAGTATGATCCATATTGCAGTGAGTATAGGTAGAGATTTCCTTATGGTGGGGCACTTGCACCATCACAACCTCCGCAAGAGCCAAGGTAACCAAAAAGTCCCCCACCTGCTCCTATGGCAACTTTTTATATGTAAATAAGTTAGTTGTTGTGTCATTAGCAAAATGGCCCATTTAGACTGTCCTAAAAACTTATATCTAAAACATTACTGAGCCGCTATCAACTCGGTCCTTTGCCATGTACGACATCTGTTTGTATGCTTATAGTGTATGTTAGATCAATTAGTGTTGAGATCATGCATTGATATTTTGATTTTAAGGAGATAGTCTTTTGCCACTAAGTAAAGTCATTTATTTTTTCTCCTATCATTTGTCATGTTTCACTGGAAACAAAACCAAAAGTGACCCATTTCTTTCAATGAAATGGTTGATTTTCAACTCAAATCAAGTTGTTGTACTTTTACTTCTTTTTTCTATGCAAATAGGGCTAAGACGTTTGACTATCTTGATGAGGACGTTGACACTTTACTCTTATTACACAAGTCTTTGTTGGAAAAACAGTGGACCTTGTCAACGGAAGAGATAACGACTACATGTCACGGGTCAGGGATATCTGCTAGAAGGCGCTGAATAAATGCTCAGAATAAAACACCAACTGTAAATAGTTCAGCTGGTGGAAGTAAGCAGTTATGATCCATAATAAGTCCGGACCTCCTTCAAAATTGTCATAAAGGGTATCTTAAAGTTGTGAAAAATGATGCGCTGCTCACTCACGCAGAGGTTGTTGCTCTATCAGATAAGATCAAAATTGGTCTATCGTTCGAAGAAGAGAGGTCAAAAAGAAAGAAAGGAAAATGGAGCAGCGGCGAGGGGTGATAGACCCGAAAGTCTGGCAGGTGGGCTTCTTCCTGTTATTGGGAGTTATAACCCTTCTGGTTTGTACAAGGAATTATATCTATGTTTCACGTATGTTTCATAGACTAAACTCTAGCAGATCTTTGCAAGTATGTATTCATACTTGACATTGGTGCATATATATGTTCAAGGAAAATCTGTTTAGAGGTGGCAATGGAGTTGGCCATATGGGATGTGTGACCCGTCAAATAATTTTTTTGTGAATTATGTTTTTGTTAAGGAGTGGTTTCGGACCATTTGCTTAATACAGTGGTTTTTTTTAATATATAAACAATATATTATAAAAAAGTTAGAAAACATCAAAGTTAGAAAACATCCCGTGCGTGCACAGACATTATAACTAGTACCAAGAATATCAAAGAAACAAAATAAAAAGAAAAAGAACAAAATGAGAAAACGAGGGATGAACAATTGATGTACTTGTTGGGGTGCAGATAAAAAGACGGGCCAAAATAGATTAACAATTATCTAAATGGTCTTAAGATGTATAGACTGGCATTTGTTTTTCAAAATATTGCCTATGGATTGAGGGGCCCTGTGCAGTTAGGCAGCCTGCACAGGCCTAAATTCGGTTTTGTCGGTTCTGATGTGCACACAGGTTGAGAATTCATTAATGCTATATGTCGTTGGTCAACACCATTATCCACGCAAGCAGGTAGCTAGGTTAATGCAGACCCCTATAGCCGTGTCTCTGCAACAAGTGCCCGTGTTCAGGAAGCCAACGGGGTTACATTTACCACATTACCCTCAAAGTTTTATCCCATATGGCCCGTACTTTTCCCCGTTTTACCTTCCTCCTCCGGCCATTCATCCGTTTTTGAGCAATGGCGCATTCCCTCAACTGCCTCAACCTGGCGGTAATTTAACGACCTCGCCTTGCATTGGAATTCCGGGAACCTATGGACCATATGGCTCATCTCTAACTGGTTATAATCAAAATCCAGCAGTGACAGCTGGTAATTCAACTTCTAACGAAGACCTTGGCGGATCATAGTTTAACAAAAGTAATGGATACGTTACAGAGCAGCAGGTTTGTTTCTTTTTTTTCTTGATCTTTGTTATGTAATTGTGAGCATTGAGTTTATCTTCTGGTTCAAGGTTCAATACCATATGAAAAGCACAGATTAAAAATATTGGATTTAGTCAGATATTAAGTCTGAGCTTGGGTTTTTGTGGCATGCCTGAACACGGGTGTGACCATTGGTTGACCCAGATCCCTTGTTAACGTGTTTTAGTCCACAATGGGCCTGTTTGTCAATATTTGAAAGCGCTTATTTGCTTACTGCGATTTTTTAAGGAGATTTTGTGCTTAGATGAGACTTGCTTAGCTGCTTGTTTTAGAGTAATTAGATGCTCTATGATAAGCATGCAGGTATATATTGTTTTCAAAGTAGATAAGCACCCTAAATTGGCGATTCCAAGAACCTGATAAGTGATAAGTATAGGCTCGATATCTACCATTGCAGTTCTGCATTTATTCGTTCCATTTCATGCTAATTTTCAAAAGAAAATCGAGCCTTATTTAGTTATAGCTGATGAACGAACTTTGTTGGATATGGCGTAAAGTCTTATAAACTGTATTTGAGATCATTCTTTGAATGCATATTATGTGTGGATAGCTGCACCTGGACTCGACTGGTTTGCATTTTAATCTTCCAGTCGTCAAGTTGCATATGCCCCAACACAAGCTGCACAGAGAAATTTTGCTGGTATGTATCACCGCCACCCTGCACAACCAGTGACCACCACACTCATTCACCAACTTCTTCAACAACCACAGTCAGTGGCTGGCGTTAACATCCAAAAAGAGCTCATAGGAAAGAAAATCTATACTATCACTAACTAATGACCAAAACTTGGTATAACATCCATCCAAGTATCTTAAATTAAAATTACATTATGCTCGGGCTTCAAGGGTTGATGGACCTAAACTTATACGCTGTGTTCTCGAGATCTTTCATTAAAGGAAAGAAAATGAAATGAAAGTAAAGTAAAAATAAGTTGTGTTCTCAAGTCTTTCATTAAAGAAAAGAAAAGGAAATGGAAGTAAAATATAGTGTTATTTGGGTGAATTTGGAAGTAAAGTGTTTCCTCCCAATAATGGGGTGAAACACTTTACTTCCCTTTCATTTCATTTTCTTTAATGAAAGAACTCGAGAACACAGTAATAGTTTCTTTTTTGCACCTTTCTTTGTAGTTTTTTATGGTCGGTGAAGAAAGAATAAGAAGCTTTCACATGGGGTCATTAAAAAGGAGAGGAAGGAGTCAGCTGAGAAAAAGAACAAGTAGAACAAGAAAGAAGCTCGTCGTCATCCATAAGTTGTTTTTGTTTTTGTTTCAATCTGGTAATGATTGTTGTAAGTCGGGAAGAACTTGTAGTGGGGTTTTATATAATCAAAAATGGCCACCAATTCCAAATCTCATAAGAAAGAGGGGGCGTGAATATGAGGCAGTGGTGGCGGGAGGGTGAGGAAGATGTGTACTATGAAGTGAAGGCGTCCAAAAGGTCTTTTAACAAGGATCGGGTTTCATATATCACGTAAGGAGAGGTATAACATATTGAGAATACTGTTACAGAAGAGTGGACACAATCACAACATAGCTTCTCTCAGCCGCACTCTTTCCCTACATAAAAACGTCTCAACAGTAAGTATACAACTTAAATGTAAAACTATATTAATAAAACTATATTCAACCTACAGCCACATTATTTAAAAAATAATAAAAAAAAGCTATGTTAATGTTAAAATCAACAAAGGATTTTACCCTAAGCCGACATAAGGTAGGGATGTAAGTTCTGAAAACATCTGTTACAACAATGAAGAATAAGAGATAATAATCTCCAAGGCACAAGCCACACCCATCTTTCTTCAACAACAGCATTCATCACTACTGATCCAATCATCCACACTATGATAAGTCAGTCTGTGTGATAGATAAGGTGAGTTGTGATTATTGTTTTGGGAAATGATATTTGGGATCTAGATGAGAGGATATAGAGAATGGTGGCGGCTGATATTTAGGGTTAAGAAACCCTAGTAAGTGTTATATATACGGGGAGTGTTATATTATTATGGATTGGACCGGGTTTTTTATGGGTTGAAAAGTTTTAACCGATATATTGGGCTGGACAATAAATGGTGGCTTTTAAAACTCTTTTTTTAAAATAAGGGGGTGTTTGGTTTGGCTTAACGTAAGCTAATTTTGACTTATATAACATAAGTCATAATTTTGTGGCTTATTTGGACACTTATGAGCTTATATAAGTTTATCATATCATGATAAGCATATATAAGCCCCTAAGTCTCAAAATTGGAGCTTATGTAATATAAGCCGAAAATAAGCCATATTTCGGATTATATTTCATAAACCCCAATTTTTTAAGCTTATTTGGAGCTTATGGGCTTATATAAGTTTATTATGATATACTCTGTAATAAACATATCTAAGCCAATAAGCCTCTAAATAAGCCATAAAATTGAGGCTTATGTTATATAAGCCGAGATGGGCTTACGTTATATAAGCTAAACCAAACAGTCCCTAAGGTAGGCACACCCGCGCTTTGCTACGGGGCCGTGTCACCTTCCTTAAATATAGAAACCACTCACTGACTCATGACGGGATGTATGTGAACGAAATTACCAGGTTTTAGTTATCTTTGGGTCACAAAACAATACAAAACTAGTGTAAAGCTTGTCAGTTGACTGTCGATGCCTAGTTTCCACAAAATGCATCGGCGACATATTTTTTTTTTTGAAACAACACAATCAAAAGACAAATATATATAACTTTAAAGTTCTTGATCATTACTACACGCTGAAATTAATGAGGACTATGTCTTAATCGTCATAATATAAACTGGTATTTTAGGTGTACTCATAATGAAACAGATAAAGATATCAATAATCCATTCATTTGTATACCTCATCATCCTACAAAACACATTTAATGTAGAAGTTATTAGTAACTCATAGGTCATAATCATCAAGCGTCTATATCTCAATTCTTTAACACTTTTATAAATTTTACCATCTTCAAGAATCTTCTTAATGTTTTGCACGTCAGTGTTTCTCTTCAATTCTTGAGGAGTTGGTTCTCTCACATTGAGCAACTTACCATTCAAACGAAATAGACCATAATTATCTTGGCCCACTTCAGATAATGGAGACTTCTGCAAACAAAATAACATTGG
Organism: Glebionis coronaria; assembly: GCA_025667525.1. Lineage (NCBI taxonomy): Eukaryota > Viridiplantae > Streptophyta > Magnoliopsida > Asterales > Asteraceae > Glebionis > Glebionis coronaria. The sequence continues at coordinate 573,513,243 of CM046880.1, forward strand.
AATAAATGATAAACAAATAAGCATATACATGATTGTTTATGTGAATACAGGTATAACAAAGACAATAAAAATTAACTACTTCTACCTATCCTAAAACATAAGTTCAGAAATTTCTAATGTCTTCATGAAACGGCTTGTTACATGTCATTTTGTTCATTTAGCCTAGTTTATTGTATAATTACCAAAAGTAAGCAAACATTATAAACCGTATGAATACAACGTCAAATCGCAGATGCACACCGAAACACTATTTTAAGCAGTTGCAACTTATTATATGATATGGGAATTCGATATCACATTACAAATAACATGAAATAAGAAGGAAAAAAACTGTAAAAGTTACTGATTCCTAACATACGAAAACTACTTAAGAGATACACAATGACATATAGTAGACATGATAGCTTATAATGGCATGTTAATATCATTTATAGCTTCGTCATGAGTGGTATTGCATACATTATCATGCATTAATATGATACTTGCAATCCTACAATGATAATAGCTCAATAGTTTTCATTCCCCTATTACAACATCATCAACTATTACGCCAATTTAGCTTATCTTTATCTTTCCACATGAAAACTTTTTGGCACGGTGACGCCTAAATACACCACCCTCAAAGACCCCACACCAATTTTTTTATGAATCAAATAGCCACCACTTCATACAACAACAAAAAACCAAACAATCCTAGAATCTAACAATGCACACCCACCTACTTCATGAAATAAAGCAGATGAAGTGCTTGTTGTGTTTTTTGATACATATAAACGTTTTTTTAGTGAAATAAGCAATCTCAAACACCACAACTCGGCTTTTCTTTTATCAAACTTATAAACTGTATTACCTCCATTCTTTTGAACACATGAGAGTCCGCAATTGCAAAAACATGAACAATGACAGTTGCATAAGTTCTGAAGCCTACTAATATCATTTTAGGAAGAAAAAAGAAAGATTTTTTGTGCATACTTTTCTTCAAAAACTTTTCTGTGAGTTCACACTTTGATCCAAAACTTTCGTCATTAGTAGTGAGATTCTCTTTAGCTTGCGAGTCAAAGGCAGGATCGCCAATGTGTGCATTGACAAACACCCAAAGGTAGTTCTTCGTGTCATCAGGGTCGAGATTCACAATCTCCGTCATTTTGTCGGGTGTTTTTTTCTCACACGTAGCCCGTCACGTGTTTCGTATCGAAAAAGATTTACAAAAAAATAGACCTCTGCTTTCATCTTCTCGCAAGCCCCATTTTTTTCACAGTCACTTCTAACCAAAGAAAATAACACACAATGTCGCCCCTCCAAAACGCAGCCTTTAAAGGCCTTACCAAAGACTTGCGCGATTGGGCTCAGATTTGTATAGGCTAATCAGATCATAGAGTTTTTTTACCTCCGCTAAGGGTGCATAGTTATCCGGTTTCATATCGGGCACGTATACAATGCCGTCCAGGTTTTGCCATACCAAATTAGGGGCAACATATCTCGTTGACATTATCACAATCATCACGACCCTATAAGCTATGGACCTTATCCGTATCCCCATCGAAACATACGCAGTTTCAAAAGGGAGGAACCCGCGATCGTTACAAAAGAAATTATTTACCCTGCCAAAGCACTGATGTCTATGCCTTTAATGCAGAGAGAACATGCCAAAGAAAGAAAGATTTGAACCTTAAATTGGTGACTAGATGTGAAACCCAATTCAGAACAGCAGTTTTCTACATTCCATATAAGGTTGTTCCTTTTTTTAGACCGACACACGCCACGGGTCACGCGTGCGAAAAAATGTATCGCCAAAATAGCAGGATACTAATTAAAAAATTGTTACTGTATACAATGTTGAGAGATCACCACTACCACGAACAGATAAGAAGTTGTCCTACAAAGTCAGGGGTGAAATATGCATTGATATTACAATAATCAACACAAATGAGAACGACTTTTGGCGATACATCTTTCCTGTTTCAGTTTTAGAAAACGCAGGCACCCGCGATGGTTGCAAACTAAACACTTTACCCTGCCAAAACGCGGGCGGCTGCGTTTGTGGAGGTTGTTGAGGCGGAAAAAATATTGACCTCAACCATCCGTCCACTCAAATCAACGATAACAACTGTGGGCCTATGTCCGCGGTGGAGACAAACATAATAGGACGTCGTGCCAAACCGTGGACTTTCAGAACTTAGTATATCCATCCGATCAACTGACAATTTATCAAGTCTAGAACAACAGTAATCTACTATTGTGTCAAAGGGCAGTAGGGCACTACGTTTCACATAAACCTCAACCTTTGCCACCATAATATTGGAATCTCACTACCAGACCAACAACGATCCTTGATGACAACAATCATATCGAAAGCGATAAAAAAAAATAACCTTACTCATAGTGTTTTCGTGCGTATGTCTTTGTGGAGGTTGCTGAATCGAGAAAGTGTCAACGTCTACCATCCGTCTACAATACACATCAAGACCATACCCTTAACCGCCAACAACAACCTGGAAAAACCCCCAATTATTCACCTAAATCGAAACACGAAGATCAATCAATAAGAAAAGAGGGTGAACAACAATAGTAACTACGAATTGAAAGAAATTTATGCAAAAAAAAACTAAAAAGGGCAAAACAACCTGTCGACAGATCTGAGAATCGGATGGAAGACAACACACATCGTAGAATGGGTATGAGGCAAAGAAAACTAACGCATATGAATCAGTAAGAAAATAAGCGAGTGTGTGTGTTTTCTTGTAGATCTGTGTGTTTTTTCAGATCTATCTGGAGATAATAAAAAGGTTAATATACAAGAAGGTTAATAAAGTTTGGTCAAAGTAACGATTTTGTTATTAAAGTTTAAAACCTTACACTTATGTTACTAATGTATACGGATGTGGTTTATTTGTTACTAAACATTAAGAAAAACTATCCCCCATTACTCAGTGGATGGGTTACCGGTTAAGCAACTGGTTGGTGGGCCCCATTTCTATTTTTTGGCCAAACTTTAGTAACAAAATCGTTACTTAGGCCAAACTTTAGTAACCTGCGTGTATATTAACTCTTTACGTTTTGGTCAGTTTTTTTTCTCGTTTACATTCTTACTTTTACGTTTTCGTCAGTAATTTAAGGTTTTCGTGAGTAAATTTACTTTTTCGTCAGTAATTTTACTATTTCGTAAGTAAATTTACGTTTTCGTCAATAAACTTACGTTTTCGACAGTAAACTTACGTTTTCGTCAATAAACTTAAATTTTCGTTAATACATTTATGTTTTCGTCAATAATTTTACATTTTCGTCAGTAAACTTACGTTTTCATCAGTATTTTATGTTTACGTCAGTATTTTTACGTTTTCGTTAGTAATTTTACGTTTTCGTCAGTACTTTTACGTTTTCGTGAGTAAATTTACGTTTTCGTCAATAAACTTACGTTTTCGTCAGTAAACTTATGTTTTCGCCAGTAAATTTATGTTTTCGTCAGTAATTTTACGTTTTTGTCAGTAAATTTACGTTTTCGTCAATAATTTAACATTTTTCGTCAGTAAACTTACGTTTTCATCAGTATTTTATGTTTACGTCAGTATTTTTACGTTTTCGTCAGTAATTTTACGTTTTCGTCTAAACTTACGTTTTCATCAGTATTTTACGTTTTCGTCAGTAATTTTACGTTTTCCTTAGCACTTTTTACATTTTCGTGAGTAAATTTATTGTTTTCGTCAGTAATTTTACTATTTCGTCAGTAAATTTACCTTTTCGTCAATAAACTTACGTTTTCGTCAGTAAACTTACGTTTTCGCCAGTTAATTTACGTTTTCGTCAGTAAATTTCCATTTTCGACAATAAACTTACGTTTTCGTCACTAAACTTACGTTTTCGCCAGTAAATTTACGTTTTTGTCAGTAATTTTACGTTTTCGTCAGTACTTTTACGTTTTCGTGAGTAAATTTACGTTTCGTCAGTAATTTTACTATTTCGTCAGAAAATTTACGTTTTCGCCAATAAACTTACGTTTTTGTTAGTAAACTTACGTTTTCGCCAGTAAATTTACGTTTTCTTCAGTAATTTTACATTTTCGTCAGTAAACTTATGTTTTCATCAGTATTTTATGTTTTCGTCAGTATTTTTACTATTACTGACGAAAACATAAAAACACAGATGAAAATATTCATTTACTGATGAAAACGTAAGTTCACTGACGAAAACGTAAATTTACTGACGAAAGCGGAAAAGTACTAACGAAAACATAAAATTACTGGGGAAAATGTAAGTTTATTGACGAAAACGTAAATTTACTGACGAAAACGTATATTTACTGACGAAAACGTAAATTTACTGACGAAAAATGAAAATTTACTGACGAAAAATGAAAATTTACTGACGAAGACGTAAATTTACTGACGAAAACATAAATTACTGACGAAAACGTAAAATTACTAACGAAAACCTAAGTTTGCTGACGAAAACGTAAGTTTACTACCGAAAACGTAAGTTTACTGACGTAAACGTAAGTTTACTTACAAGAACGTAAGTTTACTGACGAAAACGTAAGTTTACTGACGAAAATGTAAATTACTGGCGAAAACTTAAAATTACTGACGAAAACGTAAGTTTAGACGAAAACTTAAGTTTACTGACGAAAATGTAAGTTTACTGACGAAAACGTAAATTTATGTTTACTGACAAAAACGTGAATTTACTGACGAAAACGTAAAATTACTGACGAAAACGTAAAATTACTGACAAAAACGTAAGTTTATTGACGAAAACGTAAGTTTATTGACGAAATCGTAAGTTTACTGACAAGAACGTAAGTTTACTGACAAAAACGTAAAATCACTGACGAAAACGTAAAATCACCGACGCAAACGTAAGATTACTGACGAAAACGTAAGTTTACTGACGAAAACGTAAGTTTACTGACGAAAGCATAAGTTTACTGACGAAAACGTAAGTTTACTGACGAAAACGTAAATTTACGTTTACTGACGAAAACATTAGTTTACTGACGAAAACATAAGTTTACTGACAAAAACATAAGTTGGAGTCCACGTAGACATGCAACTTATAACTACGGGTAAAAACATTATGGGTAACTTGAAGTTCATGTAAACAGTACATTAGTAACCCAAGTATAAGGTTTTAAACTTTAGTAACAAAATCGTTACTTTAGCCAAACTTTAGTAACCTGCGTGTATATTAACCCTAATAAAAATGTAAACGTTGTCTGCAACGAAGATACGAGTGGAGGTTGGAACGAAGATGTTGGATTTTTTTGGACTTCTTAATAAACTCATATGTGACGGGGGATTTTTTTTGACGAAATAAGAATGGAGGATGGAACATAGATGTTGGTTTTTTTCCTTCTTTAACCGTTAGAAAACCGTAAAAAGTCATATGTGAGGAGCGTTTTTGTTTTTTTTTCTAATTACGTAAATTCCCATCTTTTATTATAGTTATAATTTTCTGCAATAATGATTAAAGCTAATATTTGACATATAAATTGTTAACGTTATATTGAAATGGTTACGTGCGTGGTTTTAGTAAATGTGGAAAGATAAGTGTTTGTCTGTATGACCATTAGGTTAAATATGCATCAGATTAGAACATAACGGATGAGAGATAAAGTTAATGTAACTAAGACGAAGTTTTAGTCTCCATGTGTGGGAGGTCAGGGGTTCAACTTCTGTCATTCCTCATGTGGAGGATTTTTTCAGAATTGCCAGCCGGGTTCGAATCTTTACGCAATGCCTTGAAGCCTTTAATGGGAAACTGGATTGCTAGCATGGGGTTGATATTCTCTTCGTGAGATGATTCAAACTTAGGTCGAGAGACTTGGTGCCTCAGTGGCACGCGAGATACTCTGCTGCACCAAACTGCTGTTAAAAAAAACGAAGTTCTAAAGGTTTTTATCACATAAAAATTCAACTATTTTGAAATAGGCTTTATTACATGCATTTTTATATACTAAATACTTACTAAAAAAAGGTTAATAAAAGTACCTTTAAAGAGTTTGAATTAAAATGCCAGTTTTAGAACTAAAAGCACATAAGGCGATAAAAAGCGTCCATTCGAGGCGTCAAAAAGCACCGTCTCAAATCGCTTTTTTTAACGGATGCGAATCAAGGGTCCGGATGCGATGACCCCATCGCCTCAGGCGCAAAAAAGCGCGATTTTTTAAACCAAGGCACTAGACACAAGAAATATGCCAAACGATAGGTGAGCCAAAGCAAAGCACGCCGACTCACATGTCAGGACATAAAATAAGAGACAATTATCAAAAGCAACAACGTATCTTAGGGAAAGCGCGAGGCGTTCTATTATCCAAAAACCTCATAATAACCATCCGTCCAAATGGATGGCCGAGCGTGATCCAATTTTTAAGAGACATTTCCCTAAGGCACTACAGTGACATAAACCTCACCTCGAGGAATAACAGGCTGCTATGCCCATGTACAGTATTTGAGGCCATAGATATACCCAGTGCATTCAATGCAAACCACTTATTCCAACTCATATATTACACACATCTATTACATTAGCCTAACGGCTCTAGCCAAATATGTATTCTCACACCGGATCTTGGCTCTGAGCATACACCCTTGGTGAGGCTAACATGTGTACTCTTTGTGTAGGCTTGCCGAGAAGATTTTTAGCAGGCGATAAGGCAGATCCAAGCCCATTGACGGCCGAACAGACTTTTACATCAACAAATTTGTGCCACCAATGGGACCATAATTCCATTTTCCAAAAGTGCTATAAGATGATGGGTTATCGCACCAACATCACTCAGAAGGGAAACCCATGATAATTGTTGGTCCCTTGTAATTCGTTGTTACTTATTATCTTAAGTAATAACTTTTTACTTCGACTCAAGTGTGCTGTTTTAACAATAGATAAGAACTATGAAAGATTAAAACAACAATACCAATATACTTTTCAATGTATAGAATTTTATTATATTCAAATAAAGAATCCATAACCCACTTTGTTTATGGAATAACAAAGTGGTTGAATGACAATGGGTTTTGATCTCCTTTACTTAAATGTCTAACCAAAGTTAAAGTCTAAGCTCCAATCCAAACGTTCATATGCATCTTGGCTATATGGTTTAGTTGGTATCAAGAGAGAAAGGTTTTCCAAAGTTTAATCTCTTGTATTGGTTAACCCTTTCTCTCCCAATATACACTCCTTATATAGGCAGTGTAAATTAGGGTTTGCATTTTGCATGTTTCAATGCATGGGTTTATCCAGTGGGTGGTTGATGCCCATGCTAGATAAACAGTACAAAGTACATATTCAACTATTTTAGAAAAGATAAAGGTTGTACTTATATATAAGTATACAAGCAACCTACTTTGACTTAAAGTTATCTTTTTCCGCCTAATGTAAACCATCAGAATACTGAAGAGTCTTCAGTATCCTAGAGAAGATCGACATTATTCAGTTTGGTATTGTCAAACCAAACTGAATTGAAAGCCCTTCTTCAGTCCTTGTTCTTCAGCAACTAGACTGCCTAGTATTTGAAGCGAAGACTCCTTTTTCTTCTAAGTTCACTAGAATGGGAGTGCTGAACTTTCTTCAGCTATAAAGTCTTTTGTAGGAACTTTGTTCCTCTGGTCATCCTTCAGCAGACTGGCCTTACTGCTGAGCATGAAACACTTAGGGGGATTTTATATTCAAATCCTAGAGTTGCTTCAGGATCAGTAAATACTGACCCAACAATCTCCCCCTATTTTGATATACAAATAGCCTAAGTCTAATGTCAGTAGTAAGTGAGCATAACAACTTCTTCTTACTTGCACTGAACAATTAATAACTTATAAACATCTGATAATCATTAATTTATGAAACATTACAAATTACAACAAAATCAATACAAATGATTATTCAATTCTCCTTATGCCTAAGTTCTTTAATTATGGAAGTCTGAGTTAATGGATCTGAGTTTCTGTGGTACAATATAGCAAGCAAGCACATGCTGAAGGTTTTAGCAGCATCAGTAAGTCCTGGACCTCCATGAAGAGAGTAAAAGATCCTTTGAACATTCGATAGAAGTTCATTGTTCATTTCATCAAGATCACTTATGCCCACAAAGTCTTGACGTTCTTGATGATTGAACATAATAATTCCTAGTTCTGGTTCGTCTAGTACATGACTAGGGAGATGATTTTGAAACTGAACAAAGCCTTTGTATTTCTTTGTAGTGACAAAGATGTCACCAACTTCAGGTTGTATCAGATTTGCTCTTTTGTTCAACTCTAATATTGGATCTTGATCTTCCAGAGAAACTTGAGTGTTGATGTTCAGAATCTCACCTAGTCTTTCATGATTTCTCATATAGTGCTTGATTCTGGTGCGAACTTCATCCCATCTCTTGGATTTTCTTTTCTCGATCATCATACTCATTTCAATCCATTCAGTGTAAGAAAGTTCTTTTCCTTGAAAGTTTTCAAGTATCTCATCAGTATCATCACTCCTATAGAACTTGAGATGGATGTCACCTTTGCTGGTCAACATATCAACATTGGTGATTAGTGAGATATTTCTTCTGTTAAGCCTTGTTATACAAAACTTTTCATATAACACTTTCTTCTTGAATACACTTTCTAATTTAACTTTCCCAATTTGTTCACACAAGCTTAGCTTCAGATCTCTTAGCTTTTCTTCTTGCTGAAGCTTGTATAACTTGTCAAGTTCTTCCTGAGTGGCCACTCCAGCTCTGATCAAACGGTCATTCAGAGTAAAGTCTCCTTTGTTTTTGGGTATAAAGGGAGGTGAACCACTATCAGTTGTTTCCCCACTTGTGGTCAGCCCTTGCATATGATAATCTTTGGCTAATGACTCCCCCTTACCCTTTGCTGGGATCTTTTCAGTTATCGGTGACTCATAGACAATAGATTGTTTCTGAGCCTTCTTTTGGGCATGTTTCTGAAAGATCTGCTGGATTGTGTTTTTCTCCCCCTTAGCAGAAGACTGTCCAGCAGCTTCTGATGACCCACCAGCAGGGAAGAGGCCACAAAGATGATTAAGAGTGGTAGTTACCTTGGCCAACATTGCTGGAACAGTTTCAAGGGCTTGTAGCTTATTCTGAACCTCATCAAATATGGTCAGCTTTTGTTTCTCCAGAAACGCCACTCTATCTTCGATCTTTGACACAGAATCACACAAGGTATTAACTTGGCCAGGAACTGGTGTGAATTCTGGTGGAAACTCCATGGAAGCACTGTTGATGGAGTCCATAAGAGAGGATATCTCTTGCTTTAAGGAAGTGGTGGTGGCCACATCTTGGACTAAAGGCTTCAAAGCAGCAATGATGACATCTTTGATTTGTTCAGCAGAAGGAGGAATTGGTCTTGCTTTGAGAGTTGAGATTTCAGTGTCAGCAAGCACCTTTTCTTCCTTTAGTCTGGCCACCTGTGATTGAAGAATCAACACTTGATTTGTTAATTCTTGTACCTGTTTAGTTTTGGGGGAACGTGGCTTTTGTGTTGCCTCAGCAGTCTCTTTATCACTGTCATCTAGATTGACTGGAATTCTTTCACTGAACCCTAGTTCTTTTTCAAAGTCATCCCAAGACATGCTGACAACAAATGAAGGCAAGTGTCCCACCTTGGCTCCAGTGGTGAGATTCACTTCTTTGGTAATCTTCTGAGCATCATCTTTAGTGTGTGGATCAGTTTCAATCCCTTCACCACCAGGGTTGGTTTGATCTGATGGATCTTGAGAAAGAGTCCCTGATAAGTTTAGATCAATGATAATGTTTTTGGTTCCTTCAGTAGAACCCTGTTGTGGGGGAGCTACATAATTAGAAACAGATAGGCCAGGGTCAGCATCAGCTGTTGGATTTGCTGACACATCATTCCCTGATGCAGACTCAGAGTGACAAGTGATTGAAATTAGTAATGAAGTATGACTTGTATTCAGAATGAAAGTACTTACCAATGCCGACTCCACACTACTGAGCTGAGGGTGAGCTCCATCTTCACCCTTCTCTACTAAAGAAGTTGAGAGAGGGGTTGCCTGTTGGGCCTCTTTATGCATATCACCTCCAGTAGAGACTGAAGGTGACGGCTGGTTAGGGTTCTTGTCCTTGGCCAGGGACTTGGTCTTCTTCAAAGCATGGCCTTGGGAATCATCATCAATCTTCTTTGAGGAAGATTGTGTGAGGGTTTTCCTCTTTCTGGACTCACGTCTAACCTTCTTGGTATTAATTGACGTTTGCTTCTGACGAGGTCCAGATGAAGCTCTAGGCTTTTTGCCTCTTAGATCCCTTTCTCCAGTTGGAGAAGTGTCTTTGGGAGCTTTGTACACTACTGGGCCATCTACTGAGCAGATGTCCAACATGGGTTGTGTAAGAGGAGGATCAGTGGTGCTGACTGGAATGTTCTAGCGAGTGAGATCAAAGGTCTTAAAAATTAATTTCTCTCCATTGATTTTTGAAAACTCATTTCCAAGATGGTCAACAAAAAAGAGAGATAGAAATCTGGTGTACACAACGTTTTTCTCTCTAGTCTTTTTCTCCAGCTTCCCATGGGGATCTTAAAAAATAAGCCTCCCAAAATCAGCTTTGACACCCTTGGCCAGACAGTATAAAATAATAGCATCTTTTTGGTTGATCTGGTCAAGGGCTCCAGTTCCCCCCCCCCCCAACATTCAATGAGAATGGACATCAGCAATTTCCATCTTGGTGGCAAAGAACTTCTTTTTAACCCTCCTTTTTCAGTAATTTCTTCAGTATACCCAATCACTTTAAAGAAATTTTTGACAACCATAAAATCATCAGGTACTGCTTCATAATCATTAGGGTTTTCCAAATAATCTAACCCCAAACCTTTTCTAAATAACTTAAACCCAAATCTACCATGAATCCCAATCGTGGTAGAATCAAACTCAATGGACTTCTTGTTGTTAGAAGCCTCTGCTGTAAACCAAAATTCTATTAGCACATTTTGAAACATCATACCAGGATCCTCAAATAAAGCATACCTTAAAACACTTTTGGATAAATAAGTCAAAACTTGTTCCCCAAGAACAGACTTAATGGATTCAGGTTTGAGCAAGGTGATGTTGTTGGGTTTGAAAAAGATATCATCAATGGGTTAGTTAACATGAGTGGATGGTTTAAGATTGATCTTGGCAATCTTGGGGGTGGAAGATGATTCATCCATTGATGCGTCTGTGTGTGTTTTAAAAGAGAGAGAGCTTGTGTGTGTTTTTTGATGAAAAGATTTGTAAGCGTGGAATGAAATCCAATTGTTAGGGATTATATAAAAACTTTAACTGATTTGTAAAAAGTTTTTAAAACCATTTGAAATAATTATAAATCTTTTAGGGTTTCTTTTGAACATTTGGCACAAACTTTCTCATTAATGTTCTGCAAAAATGTATGATTTTCTGTTGCTTTGAACAGTGAAAGGCCCATTGTGTCAGGGAGTTGTTGACTGTGGATGGAGACGTTTGAAATTTCCTTAATTAACAAATGACACATTTTTGAAAGAATGTTTGTTTTATTCACAAGAAATTTAATGCCATTAACTCTTTTGAATCACACCATTGATAGGTTTTAAATGCTATTGCTCAGATATACTGAAGCTGATGGCAATACTTGTGAGCTTCAGTGCGTCAGATGAGGCGACAAAACCCCATATACATGTTCACATAAGTAAACAAGACATATGACATTGCACGCTCCTCTACTCGGGCCTAGCTACTCAGTTGTATTAAAAATTTGTTCAGCATTGCTGAAGGAACCTTTTGATGACTGGTGATTATTTGTTCAGCTACGGTAAATCAGATAAGGCGACAAAACATCATATACACAATCACATAAAGTGAAATAGACACATGACATTGCACACTCCTTTACTCAGATAATGCTACTTAACATTAATCAAAATCTTTTATGAAATGCTGAACCTTCAAGCTTCTTCAGTGAATGCTGAAGGTTCATGTTTTGTATCATCAATGTTCAGCATACCAAGCTCCATTATCAATCTTGTGAAAGTTGGTTCATCCAGTGCTTTGGTGAAGATATCAGCCAATTGGTATTTAGTGGGGATGAAATGTAATTCAATGTCCCCTTTCACAATGTGATCTCTGATAAAGTGATATTTGATATCAATGTGTTTTGTTTTTGAGTGGAGGACTGGATTGTTGGATATTGCAATAGCACTAGTGTTATCACAAAATATTGGTACCTTTTCATATTCTATGTCATAATCATCCAGTTGATTTTTCATCCAAAGAACATTGGCACAACATCCAACAGCTACTACATATTCAGCTTCTGCTGAAGACATGGCAACTGTTTGTTGCTTTTTAGCACTCCAACATACAAGTTTGCCACATAGCAATTGGCAGGCACCAGAAGTGCTTTTTCTGTCCAAATTGCATCCAGCATAGTCATAATTTGAATACCCATTTAGGTCAAAACTTGAGGATTTGGGGTACCAAAGACCTAGACTTGGTGTACCTTTTAGGTATCTAAAGATTCTCTTTACAGCAGTAAGGTGTGATTCCTTTGGATCTGCTTGGTATCTTGCACAAAGGCATGTAGAGAATTGAATGTCAGGCCTGCTTGCACTTAAGTACATGAGTGACCCATTCATACCTCTATACTGAGTCTCATTGACTGATTGTCCATTGAGATGAGGTCCTAAGTTTTTAGGGGTACCATTGGAATCTTCACTAAAGCACAATTGATATCATACTTCTTCCACAGATCCTTGATATATTTTTCTTGATTGATGGAGATGCATTGGTTAAATTGTTTAATCTGAAGACCAAGGAAGTATATGAGTTCACCCATCATACTCATCCCAAACATGCTGGTCGTAAGCTTGGCAAATTGTTTGCAAAGTCTCAAGCTTGTGGAACCAAAGATTATGTCATCCACATAAATTTGTACCAGAATGGTGTTAGTTTTAGATTTATAGATAAACAAGGTACTATCTAATTTTCCTCTGACAAATTTATGTTCAATGAGAAATGTTGAGAGAGTTTCATACCATGCTCTTGGAGCTTGCTTCAGTCCATACAAAGCTTTGTAAAGCTTGTAGACATGATTTGGGTATTTACTACTCTCAAAGCCAGGAGACTGAGTAACATAAACTTCTTCTTTTAGGTCACCATTTAGGAATGCACTTTTGACATGCATTTGGTAGATGGTGAAGTTAATGTATGTGGCATAAGCAAGGAAGATTCATATGGCTTCCATACGTGCAACTGGAGCAAAGGTTTGATTAAAATCAACACCAGGCTCTTGATTGAATCCTTGGGCCACCAGCCTAGCTTTATTTTTGGTCACTACATTGGTTTCATCTCTTTTGAGCTTTTAAACCCATTTGGTGCCAGTGGTTGATTTACCATACGGAAGAGGAACCAATTTCCAGACTTTGTTTCTTTCAAATTGATTTAGCTCCTCTTGCATGGCATCCATCCATCCAGGTTGTGTGAGTGCTTCAGAAACCTTTGTAGGTTCAATTTCTGAGAGAACATTTTCATAAAGGCATTCTCCAGATGAAGCAACACTTAGTTTCTTAGCCATAGATCTAGTGACTCTACCTTCACCAGGATTACCTATTATGTTCACCAGTTGTATGTGACTATTTTGAGTCCAAGATTTTTGTGGAGTTGAAGAATAGGTACTGGTATCATGATTAGAGCTAGAGCTTGGAAGTTCATGACATAGACTTGGACTTGGATTATCTCTAGTGTCTACTGAAGGATATTCAGTGGACAAAGGTTCAATCAATGGAGGGCTTCCTTCTTGGTCAGAAGCAACATATCCAAGACCTAATTCCCTAGAGATAGTAGGAGAGCTTTGAGCAAGGGGCTCAGATTGTTCATCAGCAGCTGCATATGATTGATAATTTTGATCACGTGTGTCAACATGCTGATTGTTTTGAGACTGACCATTTTGGTCATTTGTGTTGCCTTGCTGATCATTTTGATCATTTTGAGATTGATCATTATTTGATTGACAGCCATCAGTATGTGATACTGAAGGATTTCCTTTTGTAGGACTTGTCATATATTCAAATGGATCAATATGAGGGACTGGGTTGCTTGTTTGATATTCTTGATAAGGCTCATTATGTTGAAATTTATCAGATGGATAATTGTGAGATTCATGAATATGAAGTTCATCATCTGATAGATTTGTAAAAGTGAGAGCTTTAGAACTTTCATTGAAGGTGATGTGATAGGTTTCTTCAGTACATTGTCTTCTTGTGTTGAAGACTATGTATGCTTTAGATACTAGAGAGTATCCAAGGAAGTAACCATCATCAGATTTTTCATCAAACTTTCCAAGGTGATCCTTGTGATTGTGAATGAATATTGGACACCGAAACACATGTAAGAATAAGATGTTTGGAATTCTCCCCCTAAAGACTTCATAGGGAGTCTTCATGTGTCTCTTCACAATGATGGATCTATTTTGAGTGTAGCAAGCAGTGGCCACAACATCAGTCCAAAAATGCTTAGAGAGAGCAGATCCAACAAGCATTGTCCTTGCTGCTTCAATCAAAGTTCTGTTCCTTATGTTAATGCAAAGCAATGCCTAAAAACATTGTTAGTATTAATTAATCTTTCTTAGTTTTGATCACGACAAATTACAAAGACATTTATTGTAAAACACAATCATAAAACGAATTATCTCACAAACACTATCATCAAGGTAATAATCATTACACTAACATATCTTAATCATGCTTAGTGATCATAAAAGTGATTAGCCTTAAAACTCACTTTTGTCAAACATTACAAAAGATTTTTAATAAACTTTATTTTTAAGAAAATGTTTTATTAAAATGAAAATGCAAATTTGAATATGGCATATTCCAAATGCCATAAGAATATCCTTTGAAGGTTTAAACAACCTCAGATATTTCAAATTCACTAAAAGACAAAAAGGAGCGGAGTCTACGCCAACGGTACCTTAGCACCTATGGCGGTTCCTTATCGATAAGGAACCGCGGGCTCCAATAAGGAACCGCGGGCAGATATAGCCATTGGATGTTTTGTCCAGTAAATAGTGAATCAAATCTACATTCTCATCAACCTTTTTTGGACATCTTCTTCAGCCTTCTTTCTCCTTTCTAATCCTAGTCATTCGTAAATGATCACTTAATATGTTAAGTATGTTTACTCATGATTATCCTCTTGATCTCATTCTTTACCTTGTTCAAAGAGAAGATCACTCACACACTTGTGATGTGATTAAAGATCTAGCATTGATGAAGATCACCTCCTCCTAAAGATCTAGTCATGTTCATCATTTGTTTATTTGTGTCTTGTGTAAATCCAATGTATTTGTGAATACTTGGACTAGTTGTGTTCATCCAAGTTATTTGTGAATACTTGGATTAGAGTTGTGTACATCCATTGCACATGTGTGTGCTTGGATTCATGTTGTGTAGATCCAAGCTACATGTGTGTAATTGGATATGATTAGTTGAGTTTTAATTAGTTGTGTTATTTCTTACTAAACTATAAAGTGATTTGGTTGTGTCTTGTGAGTTCTCACTAAACTATAAAGTGATATGTAGTTGTGTTGTGTGAAGTTCTCACTTAGCTTCAAAGTGAAGTGTCGTGAAGATTGGTTCTAGCTTTGGATTATAACTCGACATCTAGCCTTGTGTCATAAAATGGTGAAGTAGGCAACGTTGTGAAGATTGGTTCTACCTTTAGATTATAACCCGACATCTATCCTTGTGTAGTAAAAGAGTGAAGTGGGCGACGTTGTGTAGATTGGTCCTAGCTAAGATTAAGTCTCGACATTTAGCTTAGTGTCAGAAAATAATGTAAGTGATGTTGTAAGGTTTTCTCCGCCAAGAAGGGAGCTTGTGGATATAGTGGAAATCACGAGTAAGGTGTACTCGAGGAGTGGAATAGGAACGAGGATAGAGCCTCGTTGCCGAACCACTATAAATCTTGGTGTCTTCCTACTAGGTTGTTTCTTTCCTTACTCTTTACTTACATTCATTATCACTACACTTACTATACATTGTTAATGCATTAGAATTGAACCTAATCATTATGCAACTAGCTTTCAAGTACAAGATAGTTATGTGCACTCACCTAATTGAAAGAAATTTTAATTAGGAGATAAACCGATGAGAAACTATTTAACCCCCCTTCTAGTTTCTACAATTGGTATAGAGCGATGGTGACACAAGATTTTTGAAGTATATTGTACTTTAAAACTTGGATCGATCCATTGTCTCCTCAAATTAGAAGGTTAAGTTGTACTAAAGTTTTTCTTTGGTCAAAACTATTTTTTGTTGAAAATAAGCCTATTAAAATGTTAATATTGCATATTACTTAAATTAGTAGTATTAATGCATTTTAGATTTACTCTTGAAATGTATCTACTAGTTTGCATATTGTTATGTGTAGGTACTCATGAAGATAAATCATTCTATTGATTGTGGATTGAGTTACTTACACTTGTAGAAGACTCATCTTCTTTGATTTCCAACATCATTGAATAATGATATCAAGATAGGTAGAAGTGATACTAGTCTTTGAAGACTTAGTAGTAACTATTAGTCATAGTTGGGCTTTGCATCGATTCCTTGAATGATTGGAATGCAATTTGTGGCCAATGTACGCTTTCGTTCTTCCACACGCCCTATTGATCATTCTTTTGATCATTAATTGACTATATGCTTATTCTTGGCATCCTCGCCTTAACATTGATTTGTGGTTTGTGATTCTTTTCTTTTTCCCTCTCAAACCTTAATTGCTTGGATACTTGACTCACTATGGAGATGTAGGGTGAGTTAGTAGAAGCTTAAAGTATCAAGCATGATTTCCATGGTTTGCACCCTTACGGTTAGTAGGCCCTATATCATGTGTAACATGAGAAATTAAGCTCATCTCTAGGATGATTAGTGAATCCCTTGAGATACCAAACTACTTCATTAAGTTGTAGGTGGATTTTACACATTTGGAATTGAAATATTCCAAGGATATTGTTATTGCTAATTCTAGCAATAATTATCCGATCATGTGGGAGAGAAAGTGAATCTATACTTTGCTCATATTTTGAAATAGAATAAGACTACTCTTGAAAATGATCTTATTCTATGCATCAAAATTGCTTGGTTTAATTCATTACTAAAACCGTTTAGACTATCGTCAGAAAGGCACGTCTTAAACCACTATATATGACACAAGCTCTTCACATCATCAATTTGAAGAATGTCATTTGTCCTTTGAGCAATGTCCTTGGTCTTGATTCACTTCTCTTGACCCCTCTCCCTTTGCCTTTTCGCTACGAGTAGTCGTTCGTTTCGGTCTTTTCCTATCTCGATTCAACTCGTAATCCTTCAACAAGGCATTATTACCTAGTGTTGTGGTGGTCCAATGATATCCTAAAAGGTTTAAGATATATTTTTAAGTATTTTAAAAATTTTAGTTTTCAAAAATTCTTCGTTTTTCTTTGATAAAAACCTGCCACTGTAGGCGGTTCTTTATCTCGGCGGCTCAATAGCGCGGTTCTTTATCGATAAGGAACCGCGGACAATAACTTTTGTCAGAGCGCCAGTTTTATTAAAATATCTTTTTCAAACTAGACCATCTCTCTCCTTCACACACAGCAGACGGTTTTTCTTTGTTTTTACACCATTGTTGAAGCTTCAAAAACCTTCAATCACTCAAATTAATTGATTCAAATTCGTGGGTTTCACTCATCCATCATCCAAGATCAATTACTTGTAAGTTATTTCTTTCAATTTTTATCTAATTTGTTATAGGGTTCATACATTCATAATTGAGGATTTTTAAAAATGACATTGAATTAGAACCTTACTAGGAATAAGAGTTGACATACTATTGTTACTATGATTCCTTAGGTTTATATTCATAGAGATTTCACTAAAACCCATTTGTAGAACAAATCCAAATTTTGACTAAATATTTTGGTTGATTGATGGAATTGATATTAACCCATAAACAAGTTGGTAATGGCATTGTTAAATGCTTACCCAAAAACCTTGTTTTTGAAAAACCAATGTTCTAGTTCATTGTTGATTTTACATAGTTCATATGTTTTTATCAATGATGAAATGGGTACATTGTGAACATGAGAATGACAAGGATTAATCCTTTATTTGTCAAGCTATTGATAAAACACATTCTCATCTTTTAAAATTTTGATTTTTAATTTTTCATATGAGTGATTGGAGAAATATCTTTGTTTGTTGTATTTAGGTACTAATCATGCATTCGGAATATCAAAGAGATCATTAATACACTAGAAGATATATGCCAAAACTTTCTCAAATTGTTGCTTCTATCCAACTTCAAAACTCCTATTCGTCTATTTCAAAACGTTGTTTCCATGAAGGTAGAACTGTTGATGAAGAAATTACGGGTTATGACTATATCAAATCTATGTTTGAGCCTACGGGGTTTGATTGTTTACTTTACATAGATGAAGTGATATATCCCGTATTTCTTTTGGAGTTCTTTAGCACGTATTCTATCTTTGAATGCAATGGTAGAATATTCGTTAGGTTCTTATTGAATGATCAAGTCATTCAATACTATCTTGAAACCTTTGGTCAAATTCTTGGTGTGCCATTTGAGGGTACTTGTCGTTTCACGAACAGATGGAGACTTGATGCTCTATGAATCCAACGATAAACCTCCAAATGACAACTATGAAGTTGATCTCGATTTTATCCTTGAAATCATTTCCAAAGAGCGTGATGGGAAACGTTGTGAGAAGCCTTCATTCTAATAAACGACTTGTAAATTGTTATGAGGTTCTCTCAAGCGACCTTAAGGATTTTTTGGTTCGTTGGGCCGAGATCCTTAGGGATAATGTATTTTGTCTTGGTGGGAACTGGAATCACATTCCGGCATGTATGGTGCATATGCTATTTTGCATCTTTACCGAAACCAAGTACAATTTGGCATACTACATCGCTCGACGAATTAATTATGCTCTTTCCAAACCTAAAACAAATCTACCCTATGATATGCTTCTTACTCGCCTCTTTAAGAGGGTTATTCATGATTTCCCCTTCCTTGACTTCTCTCGCTTTCAACCGGTTCAACGGGTGATGTTACCTATTCAAGAGGTATATGAAAGAAAGCCTAGAAGTGATAAAGGTTTGAGAAAACATAATCAACAAGAGTCTGATGAAGAGGACTTTGATATGTCACCAAGTGATGGTGGTGACATAGGTACTAGTGCCCATGTCGGCTCTTCAAGTAACTCCCGTCAATCCACAAACTCATTCATGGATGGACTTGAAGACTTAGCTCCACATCTTCACCATTCCTCTAGTGAAGTACCGGAAGACCTCAACATGGAGCGTCTCTACCATGAAAATATTAGGACTCGAGGTGAGTTGTTTGATCATCGAGTGGAGTCAGGAAAGGGATTCAAATACTTGGGAAATTTGATCAAGGGATTTGGCAAGAAAAGAAGATAAAGACTTTAATTTAATTCAAGGAGTACATGTCGTTGAACATGCTTTGTGTTGAACATTTGCTTTCTTTTCTTTTATGTGTGTGTATTAACTATTACTACTTGTTGGATTGCTAACTATTTTAATCCTTAATTAAATGTGTAATCGCTCGTTCGATTTACATAGCTTTGTGCTCATTAGATGTTTGTTAGCCTCCTAGATTTTTACTTATAGTTAACTTTGGCTTGATATTTACCTGTGTGAAATCTGGGCTGACCAAAGTTTAAGGGAGTGCACTTTTCTGTCACCACTGGACGCGGTTCCATATCGAACCCGTGGTTCTTTAGCGATAAGGAACCGCTTGTTCCTGTTTTTCCTGTTTTGGCATAATCTTTGCTTTACATTGTTTTCCTTAATTTGTGTACCTAATTTCATTATTCACCTAAAATGATTTTAACCCATTACTAGTTTAGATCATTCCCTTCTCTTCTTAAACCCTCTCATGCTGATTGTGTTCTTCATCCCTTCTCTAAACCTTAACACACAATCATGGTGTCCACTATAACATCTACTTCTTCTAAAACCTCTTCCTCAAAAAGAAGCCTCAAAATTAAGATTAAGATACCTAACATTGGTTCTTCATCTTTTCACACTCCCAAAAATGAGATCTCTCCCATTCTCATTTCATCTTCACCTTCACCACCCCTTGCTCCATGCAAGACAAACTCAACCATGGTACTAACCATTCTTATGGTTCTACCTCCTCTTCATTCCAATCAAGAATGAATGAACTCTCTTCACCTTTCACCCCTAGTCCTCCTTTGGATGGGATTTCTCAACCTCAACCTCTACAAAGTATCCCCTTTGTACTTGAGCCTTTGGTCACCTCTCCTTTCACTCCACCAAACTCTCCCATCTCACCCTTAGGCACCATGCCTCCACCACCTCCTCCACCCTCTAACACTAATGCTCCTATTTTGGGCATTCCTATCCCTCACTTCATGGGTGATCCTTACTTCGTTGGGTTCTTAGAAGCTCATGGTGCAAATTGCCCATGTTGTCTCTATAATAACTACATCATTCAAAACCCAAGGATGGAGATGCTTGGCCTTCATAGAAGGTTGCATGATTTCTTGCTTGTCTTGTTCTCCACGCCTCCTCCTAGGAGATGAATAATGGTTTTCAAATTAACATGCTTTTTTAAAAAGAAGGTCAAGCCAAAGAGAACTATGAACTCAAGACCTAGTTGTTAGCTATCTTTGTGGTAGTTTATTGTCTTTTTAATTTTTTTATTTCCTTTCCTTTCCCTCATGATTTTCTCATGTGGATAATTTATGAATTTAGTTTTTATGTGCTTTAATCTATGTGATTACATTAAATAACTTTAATTTATTTAAAATTGAACCTAAATCTATTACAACCTCTAAAAACTTGACTTAGAATTGGACCAAAATGTTATTTAAATATTTTGTCACCCTTTGTCAAGACATTCTTTGTGAATGTGTTGCTTTTATGCAACCCTAGCATACTCTAGTGCTAAAAGAGGTAAAAATACAAGATTTGCAAATTTTTGAAAAAGTCTTATCTTTCTTCAAAACTTTTGAAAATCTGGTTTTGTAGTCCACTGGACGCGGTTCTCTAACCTCCAGGCGGTTCTATATCAATACGGAACCGCGGGCCTCTTTAAAGAACCGCGCCTAATAAAGCCGATTTTGGCTTATTTTTGGTCTTTCTTCTTTGACCACTGTCTTGATTAAGATTCTTTGATTACCCAATTTGGCTAAACATTCTCTAAAACCTTTCTTTTTCATTTCAAATCTTTGCCTTGTCTATTCTCTTTAAATTCTTCTCTTTTGGGAGTTCTTTCATTCATCCCTCACCATGCCTAATTCTTCCTTTTCTAACCTTGACATTTCTTTGTCACAAACTTCTCAACCTAAAGCTTCTTCTTCTAATCTTTCAAAGAAATCGAAAATCTCGGTTAAACCCATTTGGATCACAAAGAACAAGAATCCTCATGATTCTTCTTCTCCAAAATCCTCCAAGAATTCCTCTTTCTCTCTGATTCAATATTGGAATGAGACTTACTCTATAAATCCACTTACCGGAGAAAAAGACATTCTTCCACCACCACCTAAACCTTTCAACTCTCCTCAACTCAATGACCTATATTCTTTCCCTAACCTCACTAGGCATTGTGAAAACATCTCTTATCCTTTATCTACCTCTCCACCTACCTCTAATCTTGATGGACGTCCTCCAGCTAACGACTTTGTTTTGCATCATGGTTCCTCGTGTGCTTGTTGTCGTTTTCAACAAATTGAACTTGCTCATATCTATGACAAGCTAAATTTTCTTGAATTCCTCCTCACTCGACCTCCTCTCAAAGTTTTCATTCCCGTGAACAAAACTTCGAATGATGCTTCGTCGTCTTTCTTTTCGAACTAAGGCACTTTTTGTACTTTAGTTGTTTGAGTCAATAAATTTTAAGCAGTCTTGGAAGATTATCACTATTAGAGTAGCTTATGCTTTGTGGTCTATTTTTCATATTTTTTGTTTTAAATATTCATATTGTGTATATGAATATTTATCTTGTATGTTATTTCATATTTTTGTAATATGAATGTTATGTGTGTTATCTTTCCCTCTAATTCTATTTCACACATTAGTTAAGGAGTGATCATGGTTAAAACTTAAAATTGATTATGGGTGATTCCATAAATTCTAAATTTTAACCCATTGACATTTTAAATCATCTTTGATTGGTTTGGATTCCTTTTCTTCCTTTATTCCACCAATTGAACTACGATGTTGTCAATACACACTCTTTGGACATACTTAGCAAATGCTTGCTTCTAATTTGAGATTTGTTTTCCTTCTCCCTCTCAAGTTAGTTAGTAAGTAGTACACATATATACATTGGTGTTTCTTTTCTTTCTTCTAACCTTTGTGTAGCATGTCACCTTAGCTCATTGACTTGGTGCCCCAAGCAAGGGGGAGTAAGCACCAAAGGGGAGCTACTAGCAAAAGTCTGGTTCTTTTCTTTTTCAAAGACTTGTGCTAACCTTTTTTCTTCGACGAAGGGGGAGAAATGATAGTGATAAACTCGTTAATAATTCAAATAAACTTGTATTTTACATAAATAAGTTTATAGTTTGTCGTAATCAAAAAGGGGGAGATGGTTAATGCAAAGCAATGCCTAAAAACATTGTTAGTATTAATTATTCTTTCTTAGTTTTGATCACGACAAATTACAAAGACATTTATTGTCAAACACAATCATAAAACGAATTATCTAACAAACACTATCATCAATGTAATAATCATTACACTAACATATCTTAATCATGCTTAGTGATCATAAAAGTGATTAGCCTTAAAACTCACTTTTGTCAAACACTACAAACGATTTTTAATAAACTTTATTTTTAAGAAAATGTTTTATTAAAATGAAAATGCAAATTTGAATATGGCATATTCCAAATGCCATAAGAATATCCTTTGAAGGTTTAAACAGCCTCATATATTTCAAATTCACTAAAAGACAAAAAGGAGCAGAGTCTACGCCAGCGGTACCTTAGCACCTATGGCGGTTCCTTATCGATAAGGAACTGCGGGCTCCAATAAGGAACCGCAGGCAGATATAGCCGTTGGATGTTTTGTCCTATAAATAGTGAATCAAATCTTCATTCTCGTCAACCCTTTTTGGACATCTTCTTCAGCCTTCTTTCTCCTTTCTAATCCTGGTCATTTGTAAATGATCACTTAATGTGTTAAGTATGTTTACTCATGATTATCCTCTTGATCTCCTTCTTTACCTTGTCCAAAGAGAAGATCACTCACACACTTGTGATGTGATTAAAGATGTAGCATTGATGAAGATCACCTCCTCCTAAAGATCTAGTCATGTTCATCATTTGTTTATTTGTGTCTTGTGTAAATCTAATGTATTTGTGAATACTTGGACTAGTTGTGTTCATCCAAGTTATTTGTGAATACTTGGATTAGAGTTGTGTACATCCATTGCACATGTGTGTGCTTGGATTCATGTTGTGTAGATCCAAGCTACATGTGTGTACTTGGATATGATTAGTTGAGTTGTAATTAGTTGTGTTAGTTCTCACTAAACTATAAAGTGATGTGGTTGTGTCTTGTGAGTTCTCACTAAACTATAAGGTGATATGTAGTTGTGTTGTGTGAAGTTCTCACTTAGCTTCAAAGTGAAGAGTCGTGAAGATTGGTTCTAGCTTTGGATTAGAACTCGACATCTAGCCTTGTGTCAGAAAATGGTGAAGTAGGCAACGTTGTGAAGATTGGTTCTACCTTTAGATTAGAACTCGACATCTAGCCTTGTGTCGTAAAAGAGTGAAGTGGGCGTCGTTGTGTAGATTGGTCCTAGCTAAGATTAGGTCTCGACATTTAGCTTAGTGTCGGAAAATAATGTAAGCGACGTTGTAAGGTTTTCTCCGCCAAGAAGGGAGCTTGTGGATATAGTAGAAATCTCGAGTAAGGTGTACTCGAGGAGTGGAGTAGGAACGAGGATAGATCCTCGTTGCCGAACCACTATAAATCTTGGTGTCTTCCTACTAGGTTGTTTCTTTCCTTACTCTTTACTTACATTCATTATCACTACACTTACTATACATTGTTAATGCATTAGAATTGAACCTAATCATTATGCAACTAGCTTTCAAGTAAAAGATAGTTATGTGCACTCACGTAATTGAAAGAAAATTTAATTAGGAGATAAACTGATGAGAAACTATTCAACCCCCCTTTCTAGTTTCTACACCTTCTTTCAGCCACACCATTTTGTTCAGGCGTGTAAGGAGATGAGAAATATTGAGAAATTCCTTTGTCATCACAGAATTTGATCAGTGTGTGATTTCTGAATTTAGTTCCATTGTCAGTTCTGAGTTGTTTTACATGAATGTCATTTTGATTTTCAACTCTTTTGATGAATGACATGATGGAATCTGGTGCATGGCTTTTCTTTGTCAGAAAATATACCCAGGTGTACCTAGAGTACTCATCAACAATGACAAGTGTATATTTTTCATGACAAATGGCCCTAGGTGATATTGGGCCAAATAAATCCATGTGAAGCAAATGAAGACTTTCTTTGATTGAGAAAGTTTCCTCTTTTTTAAATTGGCCCTATGGTGCTTCCCTTTTTCACATGCTGAGCATGGTTTGTCTTTGGAATAGACAAGTACAGGAAGACCAATAACAAGATTTTGTTTTGCCAGCAGAGTTATTGTTTTGAAATTGAGATATGAGAGCCTCTTATGCCAAAGCCAATTGGTAATATTGGAGGCTTTAGCAAAGAAGCATGTCTCTTGAGTAGAGTTCATGTTCATGACATAAACATATTTGACTCTTGGAGCAATCATCACAATTTCATGATTGGAGTTGAAGATTGTACCTTTTTTGTCATCAAACAGCATAAGATACTTTGCATATGCTGATGAGGTTGTGCTTCAATCCATTGACATATGCTACCCTTGAGAAAACTATACCATTGCATTTTACTGAACCAAATCTTTCAGTAGTAGCTGATGAGTTATCACCAAAAACAACTTTAGGACCTTGTTCCTCCTTATACTTATGCAGATAACTTTTGGTGCCAGTCATATGCCTTGAGCAGCCACTATCTAGGTACCAAATAGGCTGAGATCATACTACACAAGTTAAGGAAATGGTCAGTTTTGTTTTGAAACTCACCTTTGTTGGGTGGGGGTTTTAGATCTAGAAGGTGTTCTAGATCTAAAGGGTCCTCTAGTAGAGGGTATGTGTGATTGCTCAGAAGAAGAAGAGGTCTGAACAGCTTTTGCTTTCTTAGCCTGGAGGGCTTCACCTCTTCTGAACCACTCTATATGGTTGTGATCAGATGTAGTGTGGACATTGCTTCCACAAGTTTCACAACATTTAGTAATAGAGTTTGGGTTTCTTGGTTTAATATCTCTTCTGAGTGAGATGATACGATTATGTCCATGAGTGTCATGGTCATAACTTCCACAAATATTACAAACAGGGTAATAGTGGCAGTCATCTGAGTGATGATTGCCCATACCACAATGAATGCATGGTGGGAAAGGCATATTTCGCCTGGAATGAGATGCTTCAGTTTTGTGAGCATCAGCACTTATTTTGGCCAGCATATACTGAGTGTGTTCACAAGTGCGATGATCAGTCCTTTCACATTTAGTACAATAAATCACTCTTAGGCAAGTTTCAGTGAGATGGTTGTTTAGACCACATAAATCACAAGCCTTTTTAAATTGTGTCTTGTACTTGAAATGAGGAGAATTTGAAGGTTCATCTCTGAATCGTGTTGGTGTTTGTTGCTGCTTGAGTTGTACTTTAAGATCATTGATCTCTTGCATAACAAGAGACATTCTCTCATCTTCCCCAGATCTAGCATTCTTTAGTTTATTTGTTGAAACTAAAGAGGTAGTTCCCATATATGAACCTTCAACATGAGCTGAAGAGTTCATTGAAGTGTCAATTTTGACATGTTTGGAATAACTACCTTTGTGTGTGGTGTGTGACTTGATGATAGACTGGATAGTATTGGGTCTAGTAGAGGGTTCAACACCAGCCAGCTTCTACAAAGGAGGAAGTGGGGTACTTACTTCATTCTCTAAATCATCATCTGAGTCATCCTCAGTAACTGAGGACTCAACTAGTGCTGAAGTGTCAACACTTACTTGAAACTCAGGAAGAAGGATTCGTCCAGTGTCATAATTGGGTAAGTTCTCTTCACCTGACCTTTTAATGTTAGGGATCGAGCTACCATCCTTATTTGAGGCTTTGACAAAGACAATAGATTTGGTGCAGGAGGATCCTTCAGCACCAAGCATTTTCATCTTTTGAGCAAGTATTTGTTCACTTATGCATTGATTTACCCTATCAGAGTTTCTAAGCCAAGATTTAACAATATCTTTTGCTTCTTTTAGTTCA
Organism: Glebionis coronaria; assembly: GCA_025667525.1. NCBI lineage: Eukaryota > Viridiplantae > Streptophyta > Magnoliopsida > Asterales > Asteraceae > Glebionis > Glebionis coronaria. The sequence continues at coordinate 573,539,618 of CM046880.1, forward strand.
ACTCTAAGGGAGTTATTTTCCTCCAAAATTTCTTTGTTTAATTGTTGAAAAGTAAGAATATCAAGTTTAGCTTCTGATAGGTGTGAAAACACCCATCCTTTTACCACTTAACTATAATAATAACCAAGCCAAAACGTGTATTTAATTTCGTAAAAGTCGAAATTATGCGTGTTTTATGTTTCTATTGTATTTTAGGACCAAAAGATAAAAAAGGAAGAAAACACGAGCTTTCACGGACTTTTATCGAAGAGAAAGACAAAAGTCAAAGTCAAAAGATCAAGAGTGCAAAAAGAACGGAAGTCCAAGGCCTATTCTGAAGATTTATCAAAGAAAAAGACCAAAGACGGAAGTTTAACGAAGTCGAAGAACCAAATCTAATTAATAAAGAAATTAGAAGACGAATTAATTTTATCTATCGACAAATCCCGAGACAAAGTCGAGAATGGCGAGTTTATTGTCAAAGGCGAAAGACGAGAAGACAAAAGGAAGTAAGAAAGAAGAAATCAACCTACTCCTCCCTCTCCCCTATAAATAGAAAACTTAAACCTCATTAGTAGGTGTTAGCTAATTTGACAAATTAGTTCTCCACTTTATTCTATGCACTTTTCATATTGTCATTTACATACTTGTCTTTAATTTCAAGTTATTTCAAGTAAGTCTTTAATTTGTGTTGTTGAATCTTAATCTTTAATCAAGCTTTTCATTATTCTCATTCTACCTTTCTTGTTTTGTTTAAATCTTTATGCTTATTTTCTTATTGTTATGCTTAATTGATTGTTCTTTATATTTGTATGTGTTTGATTGTTTTAGCTTATTAATCTTATAGCTTTTTGTGTGATTTTCTTAATTTTAATTAAGTGTTTTTAAAGTCTATTTTATAAAAAGTTGATTTTAAATATTTTGATTATTTAGTGTTTTTAAAAGTTTTTAATTTTTGGCTTATTTGCTTTTTCTTAAAGTTGATTTGGTTAAGTTTTTAAATAAGTGCTTATTTAGACTTTAGCTTATTTGCATTCGTGTTTTAGTTTGTTCCTTATCCGGGTTCCCAAAACCCTAGTTTCCCGAACTAATTGCAAACCTTCTTTTCCTGACTTAGGTTTAGATTAACTTTTCCCGAATTAAGTACTTGATTTCATTCCGACTTAGGTATTGATTCTCCATATTCCGAATTGAGTTCAAACTGTTTATTCCGAATTGTGTTCAGAACCTAGCATTCCGGATTACACCTAGCACCAATATTCCGGATTAAGTTCAAAGGGTTGATTCCGAACTAGGTGTGGGATCTACATTCCGAATTAGGTGTTGGTTCTGGATTCCGAATTAAGTCCAACTGCCTGATTCCGAATTGTATGATGAAAAGGTATTCCGGATTAGGTCATTGATACGGATTCTGAATTATGTGCATGACTTGGATTCCGGATAAGGTTCTAAACTTTGATTCCGGATTGTTTTGAGTTCTCTCATTCCGAATTAGAATCCGGATAACATTCCAGATTAGGTTAGTTATAACTTATTCCGGATTACTTGCAAGTGTCACATTCCGAATAAGGTTTAGCATAGGGATTCCGGATTGTGTGATAGACACACATTCCGGATTAGGTTAAGATTGAGCATTCCGACTTATGTTTTGGTTTTTATTTCCCGACTTATTTTTAAATTTACATTTTTCCCGCCAATTCTCTTAAGTGTTATTTAAATTGTTTTATCTAAGAATTATTTTAAGTTTGCATTTTTATTAAGTTTTCAAATTTACTTTTGGTTAAGCTTTAATTTTTCGCCACTTACTTTTTAATCATTCATCGCTTTAATTACTTTGTCATTTACTTTAAAGTTTGCAATTTTATTTTACTCAACGATAACCTTTTCTTTATTTCACCAAAGACGATTGAGTCGCACATTAATCTGTGATCAATTCGATAAGACCGTGAACAACGAACTTTATTTTTATACTTGGCAAAATCTTGTTATTAAAATGGAAGAAAATCGGAGAATATGATTGATGTGCTTCAAGACGAGCTTGATACAACTACTTGTGAAAGTACAAAGCTTGATGATTTTGTCGTCTACAACAACCCTCTTTTCGACGCATATATGATAATCCACTTTTTCAAGAGAATGTGGAAGATTCTGAAGATCCTCTCTCCAATTTGGATGCCCCACCAATATATGATGCTCCACCAATCTATGATGATGATTCTAGTTCCGATGTGGATGATTATGATGATTTTTCTTTAGAGTATAAAGACATGCCAACTTATGATGATTTTGATGATGTTGATACTCTTTCAAGTGATTCTTCACATGATAACCTTGCTCCTACTTTAGATGAAGATCCTCCACCAACAATGCTTGATCCTACTTTGGATGACTACTCATTTGAGGAAGATTTTGCTACTTTTCTCAATACATACTTCTCCAATGAGAATGATTCTCCTCCTTTGGACTTTGATTTTGGTCTTTACCCTCCTTCGGATATTAAGAAACCCGTTTCAAAGGGGAAGAAACCGGAAGACACCAACATCCGCAGTACTTATGTTTTGACACATCTCTATCCACCTTCGTCGGATGAGATTGTGCGATTTATGAGCGGATCTTCTTCAAGTTCTACTGAGTCTAAGTCTTATTTTCCCCTAAAGGAAAAGGTGTTCGATCCGGGTATCACGATTTTTAAGCCATCTTAGTATCCATCTGATGCAATAAAAGGAAAGACTTTTGGAATCTATGGAGCGATGCTTGCACTTCATCATACTTCTACCACCGTGCTCAACAAATGCTTAAGGGAACCTTGCCTACTCTTCTTTGGATCGTCTTGTTCACCTTAAGCTTGTACTATTTGATGGACGAGAACCATGTATTTTATCCCGGTGGATGTTCTTCAAGGTTCTTACCATGCTAATCAAGGTCGAGTCAGGCTCACGACTCGGTGAACAAAAACAAGCGCTTCTCGGGAGGCAACCCGATTATCTATCCTTTTAATCCGTTTTTATAATAAGTGTAGGGGAGACCCTAGTATGTGTTTGTTCTTTTCTTTCTTATCATGTGCAGGGCTTTGAGCTTTCAAAGATCCATTCTTGATGACTTTTGACGACCCGTGATTCCGTGTACCCGTCTTCCCAGTTTTATCCTAAACTCTTTTGATTTACTATTTTATATTTTTCAATATTAAAATAGGAATCACTTTATTTGTCTCTTCCTTAGCAAGATTTAAACAAAGTGCACAATTTCCTAAGAGTAGGGGAGTTTACTTCCACATGCTTAAACATTGAGGACAATGTTTATATCAAGTGTAGGGGGATTTCTATCAAAGTTAAGTGGGCTTTTCCATGAATTTGTCCTCATTTTAAACGGAAAATTTATTTTTCGACATTTTTGATCTATTTTGGCCTAGTTGTATTTCCCTTTTGTTATCTTTATTTTCTTTCATTGCTAGAATGAATTTTAATAAAATGGTTTTGATAAGTTTAGATATCTGTGACATATTAGGCCCGTCATGAATCATTTGACTCAACCCGAGTTTACTTATCCAAATTTACTCTAGCTAGTATCCTTAACGTGTTTAAATCAAGTTTTGCTAGACTTTTATATAGGGAACTTTAAAACGCGAAAGTCTTAACTCTTACGGGTTAAGAACAAGAACAAGAACTCTTCGCAAGTTCCTATAATTGATCCAAGAAATTCGTTTATCAAGGGAACTTTAAAATGCGAATTCTAAACTTGAAAAAGTCTACGAAGTTGCAAGATCCTATAGATGACTTGAAAACCCAAAACTTTGATTTAATTGGCTAAGCATCCACGAGTCTCATTCCTTGAGATTTTAAATTGTGGAGAACGAGAGATGATAGAGTCAATTATAAGTTTGGTATTCTTTCATGAATTTATGTGAGTTAATTATGAGCTTTTTCTCCCATCGCTTGTTAATAAATATAATTGCAATAAGTAAGGTTGTACGATTTGAAAAGTTACATAGCTTCTAGCACAAGATCATTTAAAAGTTGCTCGGTATTAATTAGAGTTCATAGCCAAGGCATAACTTATTGAAGCGGGATGCGAAGATTGGCGAGTTCGAAAAGGCCCTAACAAGGCATGAGGGCTACATTTTGTTGCTAAAGATCCAAAGTGATGTGAAGAATCATTTATCAAAAATCAATATGAAGGATCAAGACACACGACGAAAAGCTAATACTCCCCTAAAGATCATGGAGAAGTCTATCCCAAAAGACCCTAGCAAGGTATGAGGATAAATAGATCCAAGTCCTAAAAGGAGGCGGATCGTTGTATATCAAAATCCCAAATAAATATTGGAGAAAAATGAAGAAGTCGTGGTCCAAGTATGAAGAATCTCTCAAAAACTTCAAGTGAAGAAAGTCCTATTATGAATAGAAGACCATTATTTCATGAACGTCTCTCAAGATTCGAAGTATGAAGTCAATGCCAAATATCGATCCGAGAAAGGTCTCAAATCGTGAAACGAGTTATGTCAAGATATGAACTTTATGAGGTCTCGAGAAGCAATTTTAAAAGATTTTGTCATGTAGCTAACTATTGATTAAATCGTCCTACTTTATTTTCGGCCTAAATAAACTATCGAAATAAGTCAAACAATGCATCCTCGTGATCATTCAAGATAACAATAAAATATAAGAGATACACCTAGGAATAAGGGAGTCTAAGTGAATAATTAGGCCACATGAGTTTGTGTTAGTTTGCTAACTTATAATAACAATGATCTCGTTTTTAAGCATGGTTTGGGGAACGGGAAACTTAAGGGTGATAAACATTCATGACAACCAAAGCCCTAATGTAAGTCTTCGATCTCTTTACTTGTTTTCTTCCTTCAAATATTTTGTAATTTTCTATCTCTTTAAGTTTCCTTAATGTCTTGTGTTTAATAAAGGCCAAGGTGGGTTATTTATGATGAAAAATGTAAATCTTGCTTTGTAACTAATGCATTGCATGAGGGAATTGCAATGGTCAAGTGTAGGGATTTGATAGGTGTGAAAACACCCATCCTTTTACCACTTAACTATAATAATAACCAAGCCAAAACGTATATTTAATGTCGTAAAAGTCGGAATTATGCGTGGTTTGTGTTTTTATTATGTTTTAGGACCAAAAGATAAAAAAAGGAAGAAAACACGAGCTTTCACAGACTTTTATCGAAGAAAAAGACAAAAGTCAAAGTCAAAAGATCAAGAGTGCAAAAAGAACGAAAGTCCAAGGCCTATTCTGAAGATTTATCGAAGAAAAAGACCAAAGACGGAAGTTTAACGAAGTCGAAGAACCAAATCTAATTAATAAAGAAATTAGAAGACGAATTAATTTTATCTATAGACAAATCCCGAGACAAAGTCGAGAATGACGAGTTTATTGTCAAAGACGAAAGACGAGAAGACAAAAGGAAGAGAGAAAGAAGAAATCAACCTACTCCTCCCCCTCCCCTATAAATAGAAAACTTAAACCTCATTAGTAGGTGTTAACTAATTTGACAAATTAGTTCTCCACTTTATTCTATGCACTTTTAATATTGTCATTTACATATTTGTCTTTAATTTCAAGTTATTTCAAGTAAGTCTTTAATTTGTGTTGTTGAATCTTAATCTTTAATCAAGCTTTTCATTATTCTCATTCTACCTTTCTTGTTTTGTTTAAATCTTTATGCTTATTTGCTTATTGTTATGCTTAATTGATTGTTCTTTATATTTCTATGTGTTTCATTGTTTTAGCTTATTAATCTTATAGCTTTTTGTGTGATTTTCTTAATTTTAATTAAGTGTTTTTAAAGTCTATTTTATAAAAAGTTGATTTTAAATATTTTGATTATTTAGTGTTTTTAAAAGTTTTTAAATGTTGGCTTATTTGCTTTTCTTAAAGTTGATTTGGTTAAGCTTTTAGATAAGCGCTTATTTATATTTTAGCTTATTTGCATTCGTGTTTTAGTTTGTTCCTTATCCGGGTTCCCAAAACCCTAGTTTCGCGAACTAATTGCAAACCCTCTTTTCCCGACTTAGGTTTAGATTAACTTTTCCCGAATTGAGTACTTGATTTCATTCTGACTTAGGTATTGATTCTCCATATTACGAATTGAGTTCAAACTGTTTATTCCGAATTGTGTTCAGAACCTAGCATTCCGGATTACACCTAGCACCAATATTCCGGATTAAGTTCAAAGGGTCGATTCCGAACTAGGTGTGGGATCTACATTCCGAATTAGGTGTTGGTTCTGGATTCTGAATTAAGTCCAGCTGCCTGATTCCGAATTGTATGATGAAAAGGTATTCCGGATTAGGTCATTGATACGGATTCCGAATTATGTGCATGACTTGGATTCCGGATAAGGTTTCAACCTTTGATTCCGGATTGTTTTGAGTTCTCTCATTCCGAATTAGAATCCGGATAACATTTTGTATTAGGTTAGTAATAACTCATTCCAGATTACTTGCAAGTGTCACATTCCGAATAAGGTTTAGCATAGGGATTCCGGGTTGTGTGATAGACACACATTCCGGATTAGGTTAAGATTGAGCATTCTGACTTATGTTTTGGTTTTTATTTCCCTACTTATTTTTAAATTTACATTTTTCCCGCCAATTCTCTTAAGTGTTATTTAAATTGTTTTATCTTAGAATTATTTCAAGTTTGCATTTTTATTAAGTTTTCAAATTTACTTTTTGTCAAGCTTTAATTTTTCGCCACTTACTTTTTAATCATTTATCGCTTTAATTACTTTGTCATTTACTTTAAAGTTTGCAATTTTATTTTACTCAACGACAACCTTTTCTTTATTTCACCAAAGAAGACTGAATCGCACATTAATCCGTGATCAATTCTATAAGACCGTGAACAACGAACTTTATTTTTATACTTGGAAAAATCTTGTTATTAGCTTCTTTTAGCTCTATTTGCTTATTTTGAAAATCTTCAAGTTTTAGAACAAGTTTATGAAAATTTTCAAGCAAATTGTTTCTTTGCTCTTCAACAAATTTTAGATCAATGCATAAGTAATCAAAGACAAATTTAATGTCATCTTTATCTTCTAATTCAAGAAGAGTTTGTACCTTTTTGATTGTGACATTGACCCATTAACCATTTCTGGCACTTTCTCTGGTCACAACATTTGAATTAGCCCCTTCATCATCAGCAAGTGCCATTAGCACTTTCACATTAACCATTTCATCATCATCTGAAGAAACATCTTCTTCATCCCATTCATAGGCTTCAGCAACAAGCCCTTTGTTCTTGTCTTGCTTGAGAGTCTTGGATGAGGAGCTTTCAGTACTCATTAAGGCAAATCTTGCCTTAATTTCTCTGTATTTTCCCTCAAAGTCATTTGTTGGTCTGAGTTCAACCCTGTTTTGCTGAAATGAAGTAGAAGCAATTTGTTTTGGTTGAAATGATGATTGACCATATCGTCTTGATTGAGCTGGTGAGGAATATGAAGGGATAGATGTTTTTGAATAACAATCCCTAGCATAGTGACCACTCTTCTGACATTTGTAGCATTCAGTGTCAACTGAAGCTTTTGTGGAGCTGGAGAACTTGCCTCCTTTCTTAAAAAACCTTCTAGACTTGGCCAGAAGTGCCCTTTCATGAAATTCCTTTTTGAGGTCATTCAGATATTCCTCACTAGATCTAGTGTCTTCCTCATCATCAGGACTATCTTGGTAGTCTTGAATGATAGCTTCACTGAAGAAAGTTGTGGACAAGGGTGTAGCAATGGTTAGTGCTTTACTTTTGCTTGAGCCTTCATAAATCTTATCAACTAGGTTTTCTTCATATATAAGTTTCCCAAAAAGAGAGGCTATATCACAATCTTTAATGTGATTAGCATTTCTCAAGCTTTGGCAGAAACTGAGCCACTTCTTTGGCAATGCATTAACAAAAACTGTGTTGATTTCAAGTTTTGAAAGCTCAACACCATCATTCATAAGTTCATTCATCAGTTCTTTGTATCTGGTGAATGTATGTGTGAGGGTTTCCCCTTCTTTGTGCTTGAATGTGTTGTATTGAAGCTTTAAATCCATGATTCTGGTTTCTTTTACATCAGAGGGTCCCTCATAGTAAAGAATAAGGTCCTCTCATGTAGCTTTGGCTTGCAATTTACAACAGAAGTCATTTGGTCATCTGGGAGCACATACATGATGAGACTTTTGAGACGCTAATCTAGGTTAGCAGTTTTTCTCTCATCAGCAGTCCATTGTGCTTCAGGTTTTTTTCCCCAACCATGGGAACAAAAGGACCATTTTCAATGATTCCAAAGAATTGAGGTTCAATCCCAACCATGTGGAAAAGAAACCCCTTCTTCCAATTTGTAAAATTGGCTACCTCTAGTACAGGAGCAACATTGAGTTGGCCACCTCTGTATTCTAGGGTTTGTGGTATAACTTGAGCCATTTTTGGATCTTGATTTGAAAACTTTTAAATGAACAGTTTAATAAAATAAGAGTTTAGCTAATCAAACTTCTCTGATACCACTTGTTGGTCCCTTGTAATTCGTTATTACTTATTATCTTAAGTAATAACTCTTTACTTCGACTCAAGTGTGTTGTTTTAACAATAGATAAGAACTATGAAAGATTAAAACAACAATACCAATATACTTTTCAACGTATAGACTTTTATTAGAATCAAATAAAGAATCTATAACCCACTTTGTTTGCGGAATAAGAAAGTGGTTGAATGACAATGGGTTTTGATCTCCTCTACTTAAACGTCTAACCAAAGTTAAAGTCTAAGCTCTAATCTAAACGTTCATATGCATCTTGGCTATATGGTTTAGTTGGTATCGAGAGAGAAAGGTTTTCTAGAGTTTAAGCTCTTGTATTGGTTAACCCTTTCTCTCCCAATGTACACTCCTTATATAGGCAGTGTAAATTAGGGTTTGCATTTTGCATGTTTCAATGCATGGGTTTATCCAGTGGGTGGTAGATGCCCATGCTGGATAAACAGTACAAAGTACATATTAAACTATTCTAGAAAAGAGAAAGGTTGTACTTATATCTAAGTATACAAGCAACCTACTTTGACTTAAAGTTATCTTTTCCCGCCTAATGCAAACCATCAGAATACTGAAGAGTCTTCAGTATCCTAGAGAAGATCGACATCATTTAGTTTGGTATTGTCAAACCAAACTGAACTGAAAGCCCTTCTTCAGTCCTTGTTCTTCAGCAACTAGACCGTCTAGTATTTGAAGCGAAGACTCCTTTGTCTTCTAAGTTCACTGGAAGGGGAGTGCTAAACTTTCTTCAACTATAAAGTCTTCAGTAGGAACTTTATTCCTCTGGTCATCCTTCAGCAGACTGGCCTTACTGCTGAGCATGAAACACTTAGGAGGATTTTATATTCAAATCCTAGAGTTGCTCCAGGGTCAGTAAATACTGACCCTACAATAACACAAATAGAAACATCACAAACAAACAAATCATAGAAGGTCATCTCTCAGCTCTGAAAGAATTATTGAAAGATAGAAACACTTGTGACTACATAAAGCCTAGACTAATAAGTTTCGATGAAGAAAAGGAATGGCATGGTAACCGACGCAGAAAAGATGGTTAAAAGGAAAAAGAGGACAAGGGAAAAAAAGGTAGTTGTAGAAAACGACTTGGCAAAACCTTTCATTAGCAAAGTATCCTCTTAGCAAGAGAATTGTCGAGTTCTCATCCTCACACCATAAAATTTTGGCGAACGTGAAGATTTATGAGGGAAATGGGGACCCGACAAACCATGTGAAACACTTCAAAGGTATGGAAACAAGGGATAATGGCACATGCCCGTGTGGTGTTGGATGTTCTAACATGCGTTAGATGAAAAATATGGAGCATGGTTTTATGAACTCCTTCTTGGAAGTACTGACAACTCGGATGACCTAAAAAGTAAGTTCCTCACTCGATTTGGGATGTTAAAGATATGTGCAAAGGACCTCATGGAGATAAAAAATCATCCGTCGAGAAAATGAAAGCCTTCAGGCCTTAAAAAAGGTAGGTAAGTGAATCTAACGTTATTCACAACGTACATGACCTAATGAGAATCTCTTCATTCATGAGCTACAAGTGCCCCGAGCTGGAACAAGTGAACAAGTGCCCTCTCACATTAGTATCTTCCTCATGTAGTTTTCCAAACAAACTTCACAAGGTTTCTTATTTCTTTATAGGAATGAGCATTTTGACTTGAATCTCGAAACTGAATCGGAATCGTCACCGTACCAAATTTCGATACCCGTATCCCGTTCGATACGATATAGGGACTAAGAAATAAGGTGAATAAAAAATTAGGACCACTAATTTGATACGGGACCGTTATCAGGAAAATAAATGGTGTTTTTTAACATTTTAAAAAAAATAATTGTGCAATAATGATTAAAGTTGATATCTGACATATAAATTGTTAACGTCATATTGAACGTAGGTGGACCAACTTAGGTTGACACCGAAGGTAAACATCTTTTTCGCTGGGCTCGGTTGACATTTTTTGTATTTGTAAGTTGATATATCCGGTTGATAAGGCGCAAATGGCCAAGGATGTTGTTGCCGACAAGATTGTAGGCACTGTTGCATATGGCAACACGAGCTTTACTGTTCGAGCTGTTAGTGGCCATGCCAAGGTTTGCATTCCGTAATTTTTAGTTTTCATTTGTTTGTCTCGTCATTATCCAGTAGTATACTTACCATGAATATGTTTTGAATAGTATATAAGCTATAGTTACTTTTTATGGTAGTATATAAGAAGTAGTGCGAGGCTAAAACAAAACTGGCTATGTGTGATGAGAAACTTTTTAGATTTTTTGTTTTCTGTATCTTTAAAGAAAATATATTTATAGGATGCATCGATGCATAGTGAAAGGCAATGAACTACAAAAGTTGCACGTCTGATTATTGTGTGCGGTTACAGTTGAGCGAAGTACCACCTATTTAAGTTAAGCCTCTCTAGAACCCGACCGCATAAGAGATCAAGAGGCTTCAGGTCAAATGGGTTGGTTTGGCTATCAGGTTGTTAGCGAGTTGTCATGATAATTTCTGATTGATATATTTATAAGAAGTTTAGCATACTTAGAGAAGAAAGAAATAAAACTAAAGTAGTATAAAACAAATATCAACTAGTTTTAAAAAAGAATTGTAGTATAGTTGGAAGAAAATGTAGTACATTTTATTGTAAAAAATGAAAGAGCAGTGAGTTAATATCAAAAAGAAAAGTGCTATACATTGGTATCTGGTTTTTCATGGGCGAGACTCAAACTTTTTGGAAACTATTGTTTGGTATATGTCAAAACCTCTGACACAAGATTGTATCCTCAACATTCCAATTCATACTCATTTGATGGGTTTATCCTAGAAACTTAAAGACCTTGAACATGTGTGGGTTTTGGGAACTTGGGTTTTACAAAAGTCACATTTTTGTCCTTCATTTATTGAAATGTAGAAGTCAAAACTCCTAAAAACATTGACATTAACATTAACACTATTATTATAAGACATATTTTTTATAGGCTGGAGTTTAGACGGGTGGGATAAACCATTAGAAAAACATATAGAAGACTAAGCTTACAAATGTAGGCATATTAACCATATGAAGTAGATGTTGGAAAACTTTGATAGTGGCATCTGACATGGAGACAAAAAGGTATCATATTTGATACATGTATTAAATTATCAACACTAATGTTCTTATATGACTTCTTGCCCACTTGATGAGTATGTTATGTAGCTAAACTCTTATTGTCTCACTTTTAATTAATCCTTTGATTTAGTATCTAGATACAGAATGAAGTCGTAATGTTACTGATATGGTTATCAAGGATTCGGTTATGTAGAGAAGTCAAATGCAAAGGTCATATTAGGAGTAAAGTATCAGCTGATATTTGATGAGTAAATGGAGCAGTACAACAACTCTTAACAATAGTTTTTTTTCCATTTTCTATTTTTTGACTTTGTAGATCGTTGGGGAAACCGAAAGGGCTTTGTGCTTCTTAATGAAACAGAAGTGCCGACTTGAACATAATGTATATCATGTTTATATGGTCGAACTTTGTATTCCTTATAAATTAATATTGGCATCGATATACTTTTATAGATAAACACGGGGCGAAGCCCGGGCTTAAATCCTTGTTGAGCATATAAAGCAATATATTCTTTACTAACTTCTTTGTTACTCATGTCATTGTTATTGTGTTGTCCTTATAAATTTTTATGACTGGTAGGGCCGAGCGTTGTCTAGATACTGAACCGACCCGACTAAACGTGGACCGGTGGATAACCGATTTGGTCCAAAGCACCGACTTAAAGATCGAAACGAAATGTTTCGTCCATCTTTGGTTTTGTTTGGTTCATTGGTCCAGCACGGTCCAACAAATCATAATATCTTATTGTCCGCAAGACCGAACCGAACAAGAACGGGAAATGATTAAAAGGGTAGACCGAGGATCGAAATACATTCTTCCGGTCGGTCGCGTTCAGTTTGTTTTCTTGGTTCTATCCGGTCCACAATCTATAATGCCCATCTCTAACTAGCATATGAAAAAAAAAAGAATGCTAATACCAGCTTAACTCATAGAAAAAAATGTTAATATCAGCTTCATTCGACACTTATCAAATTTTTTGATTTTGATTTTTTGCTAAGCTATACGGTATTCGTAGTTGCCGACGTATTATCTTATATGGTATTCGTAGTTGTCGACGCATTATCTGAAGCTAGATCAAGGCTTGAGATTCGATTGGTTTGATTAACAACGTTTCACCTGCAAACTAGGTATTTATAGATAATTCATTATTAATGTAATGACTATGAAGTCAGAGTACCGCTAATTATGTGTCGCCAGATATTTCCGCAGCTATGCGCGAGTATTCATCTAGTAATATAGAAGTAGGAAAAAGTTCAACATACACCCTTGGTTTAGCATAGACTCAATCAACCAATCACAACCATCCATTTTTATCATGTAACAAACAACTCATTTTTTTAAAATTAAATATCTCACAAACCGTTCATCGTTACGTAAAATAAAACATATCATCGCGACGAAAATTAAATCATCTATCTATCGAGGGGCACATGTATATACTTTCGACGAACTTATTATTCAATTTTTTTTTCTTAAATCACGTCTGAGAGGAATCATGTATGATTCGTCACGAAACATATATGTTTTTCAGAAAATCATATATAATTCATATCACGAATCATATATGATTTTCTGAAAATCATATATGATTCATGACGAATCATACATGATTCCTCTCAGACGTGATTTAAGAAAAAAGTTCGTCGAAAGTATATACATGTGGCACTCGATAGAAGATGATTTAATTCTCGTTACAATGGTGTATTTTTTTTTTCATTTGACGATTTACCGTTTATGAGGAGTTGGTTCTTTCACATTGAGCAACTTACCATTCAAACGAAATAGACCATAATTATCTTGGCCCACTTCAGATAATGGAGACTTCTGCAAACAAAATAACATTGGAATAAATGATAAACAAATAAGCATATACATGATTGTTTATGTGAATACAGGAACAAAGACAATAAAAATTAACTATTTCTACCTATCCTAAAACATAAGTTCGGAAACTTCTAATGTCTTCGTGAAACGACGTGTTACATGTCATTCTGGTCATTTAGCCTAGTTTACTGTACAACTACCAAAAGTAAGCAAACACTATAAACCGTATGAATACAACGTCAAACAGCAGATGCACACCGAAACACTATTTTAAGCAGTTGCAGCTTATTATATGATATGGGAATTCGATATCACATTACAAATAACATGAAATAAGAAGAAAAAAAACTATAAAAGCTATTGATTCCTAACATACGAAAACTACTTAAGAGATACACAATGACATATATTAGACATGATAGCTCATAATGGCATGTTAATATCATTTATAGCTTCGTCATTAGTGGTATTGCATAACATTATCATGCATTAATATGATACCTGCAATCCTACAATGATAATAGCTCAATAGTTTTCATTCCCCTATTACAACATCATCAACTATTACGCCAACTTAGCTTATCTTTATCTTTTCACATGAAAACTTTTTGGCACGGTGACGCCCGAATACACCACCCTCAAAGACCCCAAACCATTTTTTGCGAATCAAATAGCCACCACTTCATACAACAACAAAAAACCAAACAATCCTAGAATCTAACAATGCACACCCACCTACTTCATGGAATAAAGCAGGTGTTTGGAATTGCTTATTGAAGTGCTTGTTTTGTTTTTTGATACATATAACCGTTTTTTTTAGTGAAATAAGCAATCTCAAACACCACAACTCGGCTTTTCTTTTATCAAACTTATAAATTGTATTACCTCAATTCTTTTGAACAGATGAGAGTCCGCAGCTGCAAAAACATGAACAATGACAGTTGCATAAGTTCTGAAACCTACTAATATCATTTTATGAAGAAAAAAGAAAGATTTTTTGTGCATACTTTTCTTCAAAAACTTTTCTGTGAGTTCACGCTTTGATCCAAAACTTTCGTCATTAGTAGTGAGATTCTCTTTAGCTTGCGAATCAAAGGCACGATCGCCAATGTGAGCATTGACAAACACCCAAAGGTAGTTCTTCATGTCATCAGGTTGAGATTCACAATCTCCGTCATTTTGGCGGGTGTTTTTTTCTCACACGTAGCCCGTCACGTGTTTCGTATCGAAAAAGATTTACAAAAAAAAACAGACCTCTGCTTTCATCTTCTCGCAAGCCCCATTTTTTTCACAGTCACTTCTAACCAAAAAAAATAACACACAATGTCGCCCCTCCAAAACACAACCTTTAAAGGCCTTACCAAAGACTTGCGCGATTGGGGTCAGATTTGTATAGGCTAATCAGATCATAGAGTTGTCTGACCTCCGCTAAGGGTGCATAGTTATCCGGTTGCATATCGGGCACGTATACAATGCCGTCCAGGCTTTGCCGTACCAACTTAGGGGCGACATATCTCGTTGCCATTATCACAATCATCACGGCCCTATAAGCTATGGACCTTATCCGTATCCCCATCGAAACACACGCAGTTTCAAAAGAGAGGAACCCGCGATCGTTACAAAAGAAATTATTACCCCGCCAAAGCACGGATGTCTATGCCTTTAATGCAGAGAGAACATGCCAAAGAAAGACAGTTTCGAACCTTAAATTGGTGACCAGATGTGAAACCCAATTCATAGACCGACACACGCCACGGAAAATATATTAAAAAAATAGAAGGATCTAATACCATGGTCTTGTAGCTCAGTTGGTCAGAGCGACGGTCTTATCAACCGCAGGTCGAGGGTTCAAGCCCCTCCGGGACCAATAACTATAAACGTGTTTTTTTCTTTCCTCAACGATCAAATGTATATAGAACTAGCTCCATTTCTTTAAGATAGCCAGCACTTGAGGCATATTGCAAATGAGAACACATTTTTTTGAGACGAATAAACTGTTGATTCAAAAAGGATGTATATGTTTATCATCATTCCCAGAGGTTGGCTGATTTCTATTTCCACACGATCATAGATAATCAAAATAAGGTGGCCATTCTTTTCAAGGTCATTAATCAAAGAGTAGCCTTGAAGTACTAAGAACACAATTTTTTTGACTCAAAAGAGCATGTCACCCCGCTGCTTCGATGAACTTGGCAAACTAATCGATACATTTTATAAGTCATGGTCTTTAGTTATATTAACGGGTTGAGCGAACACAATCACATACGTACAAATAACAAATGGCTTTCTACCTGTAAATCAAGACACTGATTCCGCTTGCCATTAGCTCCAGAATCACTGGTAAGACTGTAAACGGCATGTCCGTCCAGTGTTTGGCAATGTTATGACAAAGTACAAGAAATATATTATGGCTGAGCCAGATGATCTAATTAGTACGTGAATTTGAAGGGTTAGATATTTGTCTTACTTCCTTGCAAGATTTCCAGATGATCTGTATAAAAACTTAAGTTCATTAAAAAAGTCTAGTGCTAATAAATTTAAAATTTCTAGGAGGGCCAAACGCCCAAACCCCTCTTTGATCATCTCATAGTTCACCTAATCTTCTTGGTTACCAAGTTACATGTCCGCAAACTGAACATACAAAATTGATCACCCACGTTATGGTTCGAATCATTTGTTCTTGGATGTAGATGATAGCAATGAGGATATTCATGTGCAGGGGAGTGGGCATGGTGATGGTGGTGGTTTTGAGCGTATAGTGCCATTTCTGTTCTTTGATGATATGACATGTGGATATATATTAGAATGGAGTCCGCTGAGAGTTTTGTGAATAGTGAACCTGGCGAGAACAATAATTGAGGTGATCATGATCATTATTCCTTAGATGATAGTATATATGTTCCTTATATGAAAAAGTCTGCACAAGCTCTTCGTACTATGATTCAACAGGAAGAAGTAATCAGATACCCTGAAACAGGTCAATGGTTGATCCAACACAGTATGATCCATATTGCAGTGAGTATAGGTAGAGATTTCCTTATGGTGGGGCACTTGCACCATCACAACCTCCGCAAGATCCAAGGTAACCAAAAAGTCCCCCACCTGCTCCTATGGCAACTTGTTATATGTAAAGAAGTTAGTTGTTGTGTCCTTTGCAAAATGGCCCATTTAGACTGTCCTAAAAACTTATATCTGAAACATTACTGAGCCGCTATCAACTCGGTCCTTTGCCATGTACGACATCTGTTTGTATGCTTATAGTGTATGTTAGATCAATTAGTGTTGAGATACATGCATTGATATTTTGATTTTAAGGAGATAACTTTACTGTCTTTTGCTACTAAGTAAAATCATTTATTTTTTCTCCTATCATTTGTCATATTTCACTTGAAACAAAACCAAAAGTGACCCATTTCTTTCAATGAAGGGGTTGATTTTCAACTCAAATCAAGTTGTTGTACTTTTACTTCTTTTTTCTATGCAAATAGGGCTAAGACGTTTGACTATTTTGATGAGGACGTTGACACTTTACTCTTGTTACACAAGTCTTTGTTGGAAAAACAGTGGACCCTGTCAACGGAAGAGATAACGACTACCGAGAAAACCATCCAAAAGGTACATGTCACGGGTTCAGGGATATCTGCTAGAAGGCGCTGAATAAATGCTCAGAATAAAACACCAACTGTAAATAGTTCAGCAGGTGGAAGTAAGCAGTTATGATCCATAATAAGTCCGGAACTCCTTCAAAATTGTCATAAGGGGTTTCTTAAAGGTGTGAAAAATGATGCGCTGCTCACTCACGCAGAGGTTGTTGCTCCATCAGATAAGATCAAAATTGGTCTATAGTTCGAAGAAGAGAGGTCAAAAAGAAAGAAAGAAAGAAAGAAAGAAAGGAAAATGGAGCAGCGGTGAGGGGTGATAGACCCGAAAGTCCGGCATGTGGGCTTCTTCCTGTTATTGGGAGTTATAACCCTTCTAGTTTGTACAAGGGATTATATTTATGTTTCGCGTATGTTACATAGACTAAACTCTAGCAGATCTTTGCAAGTATGTATTCATACTTGACATTGGTGCATATATGTTCAAGGAAAATCTGTCGTTGGTCCAACACCATTATCCACGCAAACAGGTTGAGAATTCATTAATGCTATCTGTCGTTGGTCCAACACCATTATCCACGCAAGCAGGTAGCTAGGTTAATGCAGACCCCTATAGCCGTGTCTCTGCAACAAGTGCCGGTGTTCAGGCAGCCAACGGGGTTACATTTACCACATTACCCTCAGAGTTTTATCCCATATGGCCCGTACTTTTCCCCGTTTTACCTTCCTCCTCCGGCCATTCATCCGTTTTTGAGCAATGGCGCATTCCCTCAACCGCCTCAACCTGGCGGGAATTCAACGACCTCGCCTTACATTGGAATTCCGGGAGCCTGTGGACCATATGGCTCATCTCTAACTCGTTTGACAGCTGGTAATTCAACTTCTAACGAAGACCTTGGCGGGTCTCAGTTTAAGGAAAGTAATGGATACGTTACAGGGCAACAGGTTTGTTTCATTTTTTTCTTGATCTTTGTTATGTAATTGTGAGCATTGAGTTTATCTTCTGGTTCAAGGTTCAATACTAAAAATATTGGATTTAGTCAGATATTAAGTTGAGCTTGGGTTTTTGTGGCATGCCTGAACACGGGTGTGACCATTGGTTGACCCAGATCCCTTGTTAACGTGTTTTAGTCCACAATGGGCGTGTTTGTCAATATTTGAAAGCGCTTATTTGCTTACTGCGATTTTTTAAGGAGATTTTGTGCTTAGATGAGACTTGACGATCAGCACCCTAAATTGGCGATTCCAAGAACCCGATACATACTCTAGGATAAGCACGCAGGTATCTATTGTTTTCAAAGCAGATAAGCACCCTAAATTAGCGATTCCAAGAACCCGATAACTGATAAGTATAGGTTCGATATCTACCATTGCAGTTCTGCATTTATTCGTTCCATTTCATGCTAAAATTAAAAAAAAAAATCGAGCCTTATTTAGTTATAGCTGATGAACGAACTTTGTTGGATACGAGTCTCGTAAAGTCTTATAAACTGTATTTGAGATTATTCTTTGAATGCATATTATGTGTGGATAGCAGCACCTGGACATGATATTACTGGTTTGCATTTTAATCTTCCATACAATCGTCAAGTTGCCTATGCCCCAACACAAGCTGCACATAGAAATTTTGCTGGTATGTATTACCACCACCCTGCACAACCAGTGACCACCGGACCCATTCACCCACTTCTTCAACAACCTCAGTCAGCGGCTGGCGTTGACATGGTGGGATCCGCATCTAGTATGTATCAACAAATAATTACTGAACTAGTGTCAAAAATTTTTTATAAAGAAACCAGGAAAAATTAGGCATATTACCCTTCTGTTTTTTTTACTCAACCGGCAAGTGTTTATTTCTTGTCTGTCTTATGAAAAGTAAACGAGGCTCCACTTATGTACATGACTTAGTTTTTGGAATTAATTGTATATTATATAATGCAAACCAACTTTCAGAAGATAACCAGAAATAACATGTCTAAACAAAGGCTATTTGTAAACACAAATTAACTTACCATTGAAAACAAACTACACCTTAAAGAATTGCTAGTTTAAACTACTGCCAAAACTCAATTAAAGGAAAGAGATGGTCAAAGTAGAATGCAAATACGAAATCATAACAAGTTCGCTCTACATTCCCGCAAGATATAACATCCAAAAAGAGCTCATAGGGTAGAAAATCTATACTATCACTAACTAATGACTATAACATATGTCCATGTATCTTAAATTACAATTACATTATGCTCGGGCTTCAAGGATTGATGGACCTAAACTTATAGTTTCTTTTTTGCACCTTTCTTTGTAGTTTTGTTATGGTCGGTGAAGAAAGAATAAGAAGATTTCACATGGGGTCAATTAAAAAGGAGAGGAAGGAGTCAGCTGAGAAAAAGAATAAGTCGAACAAGAAAGAAGCTTGTCGTCATCCATAAGTTGATTTTGGTTTTGTTTCAATCTGGTAATAATTGTTGTAAGTCGGGAAGAATTTGTAGTGGGGTTTTAGATAATCAAAAATGGCCACCAATTCCAAATCTCATAAGAAAGAGGGGGCGTGAATATGACGCAGTGGTGGCGGGAGGGTGAGGAAGATGTGTACTATGAAGTGAAGGCGTCCAAAAGGTCTTTTAACAAGGATCGTGGGTTTCATATATCACGTAAGGAGAGGTATAACATATTGAGAATACTGTTACAGAAGAGTGAACACAATCACAACACAGCTTCTCTCAGCTGCACTCTTTCCCTACATAAAAACGTCTCAACAGTAAGTATACAACTTAAATGTAAAACTATATTAATAAAACTTATATTCAACCTACAGCCACATTTTTTAAAAAATAATAAAAAAAGTCATGTTTATGTTAAAATCAGGAACATTAAAATCAGGAACAGTTATAACAAAAAAATTGTCAATTAATTTATTTGGTCGGTTCAGTTATAATCGACCACGAGATCTTACAGTTAGTTTTTGAAAAACAAAGCAGATATTAAAAAAAACAACAAAGGATTTTACCCTAAGGCGGCATAAGGTAGGGATGTAAGTTCCGAAAACATCTGTTGCAACAATGAACAAGAGATAATAATCTCCATGCCAAATGCCACACCCATCTTTCTTCAACAACAGCATTCATCACTACTGATCCAATCATCCACACTATGATAAGTCAGTCTGTGTGATAGATAAGGTGAGTTATGATTATTGTTTTTGGGGTCTGATATTGGAATCTATATGAGAGGATATAGAGAATGGTGGCGGCTGATAACTAGGGTTAAGAAACCCTAGTAACTATTATATATACGGGGAGTGTTATATTATTATGGATTGGACCGGGCTTTTTATGGGTTGAAAATTTTTAACCGATATAATTGGACTGGACAATAAATGGTGGCTTTTAAAACTCTTTTTTTTAAATAAGGGGGTGTTTGGTTTGGCTTAACGTAAGCTAATTTTAACTTATATAACATAAGTCATAATTTTGTGGCTTATTTGGACACTTATGAGCTTATATAAGTTTATTATATCATGATAAGCATATATAAGCCCCTAAGTCTCAAAATTGGAGCTTATGTAATATAAGCCGGAAATAAGCCATATTTCGGCTTATATTTCATAAACACCAATTTTTTAAGCTTATTTGGAGCTTATGGGCTTATATAAGTTTATTATGATATAATAAACATATATAAGCCCATAAGCTCCAAATAAGCCATAAAACTGAGGCTTATGTTATATAAGCCGAGATGGGCTTACGTTATATAAGCTAAACCAAACAGTCCCTAAGGTAGGCACACCCGCGCTTTGCTGCGGGGCCGTGTCACCTTCCTTAAATATAGAAACCACTCACTGACTCATGACGGGATGTATGTGAACGAAATTACCAGGTTTTAATTAACTTTGGGTCACAAAACAATACAAAACTAGTGTAAAGCTTGTCAATTGACTGTCGATGCCTAGTTTCCACAAAATGCATCGGCGACATATTTTTTTTTTTGAAACAGCACAATCAAAAGACAAATATATATAACTTTAAAGTTCCTGATCATTACTACACGCTGAAATTAAGGAGGACTATGTCTTGATCCTCATAATATAAATTGGTATCTTAGGTGTACTCATAATGAAACACATAAAGATATCAATAGTCCATTGTTATTAGTAACTCATAGGCCATAATCATCAAGCGTCCATATCTCAATTCCTTAACACTTCTATAAATTTTACCATCTTCAAGAATCGTCTTAATGTTTTGCACGTCAATGTTTCTCTCCAATTCTTGAGGAGTTGGTTCTTTCACATTGAGCAACTTACCATTCAAACGAAATAGACCATAATTATCTTGGCCCACTTCAGATAATGGAGACTTCTGCAAACAAAATAACATTGGAATAAATGATAAACAAATAAGCATATACATGATTGTTTATGTGAATACAGGAACAAAGACAATAAAAATTAACTATTTCTACCTATCCTAAAACATAAGTTCGGAAACTTCTAATGTCTTCGTGAAACGACGTGTTACATGTCATTCTGGTCATTTAGCCTAGTTTACTGTACAACTACCAAAAGTAAGCAAACACTATAAACCGTATGAATACAACGTCAAACAGCAGATGCACACCGAAACACTATTTTAAGCAGTTGCAGCTTATTATATGATATGGGAATTCGATATCACATTACAAATAACATGAAATAAGAAGAAAAAAAACTATAAAAGCTATTGATTCCTAACATACGAAAACTACTTAAGAGATACACAATGACATATATTAGACATGATAGCTCATAATGGCATGTTAATATCATTTATAGCTTCGTCATTAGTGGTATTGCATAACATTATCATGCATTAATATGATACCTGCAATCCTACAATGATAATAGCTCAATAGTTTTCATTCCCCTATTACAACATCATCAACTATTACGCCAACTTAGCTTATCTTTATCTTTTCACATGAAAACTTTTTGGCACGGTGACGCCCGAATACACCACCCTCAAAGACCCCAAACCATTTTTTGCGAATCAAATAGCCACCACTTCATACAACAACAAAAAACCAAACAATCCTAGAATCTAACAATGCACACCCACCTACTTCATGGAATAAAGCAGGTGTTTGGAATTGCTTATTGAAGTGCTTGTTTTGTTTTTTGATACATATAACCGTTTTTTTTAGTGAAATAAGCAATCTCAAACACCACAACTCGGCTTTTCTTTTATCAAACTTATAAATTGTATTACCTCAATTCTTTTGAACAGATGAGAGTCCGCAGCTGCAAAAACATGAACAATGACAGTTGCATAAGTTCTGAAACCTACTAATATCATTTTATGAAGAAAAAAGAAAGATTTTTTGTGCATACTTTTCTTCAAAAACTTTTCTGTGAGTTCACGCTTTGATCCAAAACTTTCGTCATTAGTAGTGAGATTCTCTTTAGCTTGCGAATCAAAGGCACGATCGCCAATGTGAGCATTGACAAACACCCAAAGGTAGTTCTTCATGTCATCAGGTTGAGATTCACAATCTCCGTCATTTTGGCGGGTGTTTTTTTCTCACACGTAGCCCGTCACGTGTTTCGTATCGAAAAAGATTTACAAAAAAAAACAGACCTCTGCTTTCATCTTCTCGCAAGCCCCATTTTTTTCACAGTCACTTCTAACCAAAAAAAATAACACACAATGTCGCCCCTCCAAAACACAACCTTTAAAGGCCTTACCAAAGACTTGCGCGATTGGGGTCAGATTTGTATAGGCTAATCAGATCATAGAGTCGTCTGACCTCCGCTAAGGGTGCATAGTTATCCGGTTGCATATCGGGCACGTATACAATGCCGTCCAGGCTTTGCCGTACCAACTTAGGGGCGACATATCTCGTTGCCATTATCACAATCATCACGGCCCTATAAGCTATGGACCTTATCCGTATCCCCATCGAAACACACGCAGTTTCAAAAGAGAGGAACCCGCGATCGTTACAAAAGAAATTATTACCCCGCCAAAGCACGGATGTCTATGCCTTTAATGCAGAGAGAACATGCCAAAGAAAGACAGTTTCGAACCTTAAATTGGTGACCAGATGTGAAACCCAATTCGGAACAGCAGTTCACTACATTTCATATAAAGGTTGTTCCTTTTTTTAGACCGACACACGCCACGGGTCACGCGTGAGAAAAAATGTATCGCCAAAATAGCAGGATACTAATTAAAAAATTGTTACTGTATACAATGTTGAGAGATCACCACTACCACGAACAGATAAGAAGTTGTCCTACAAAGTCAGGGGTGAAATATGCATTGATATTACAATAATCAGCACAAAGGAGAACTACTTTTGGCGGTACATCTTTCCCGTTTCAGTTTCAGAAAACGCAGGCACCCGCGATGGTTGCAAACTAAACAATTTACCCTGCCAAAACGTGGGCGGCTGTGTTTGTGGAGGTTGTTGAGGCGGAAAAAATCTTGACCTCGACCATCCGTCCACTCAAATCAACGATAACAACAGTGGGCCTATGTCCGCGGTGGAGACAAACATAACAGGTCGCCGTGCCAAACCGTGGACTTTCAGAACTTAGTATATCCATCCAATCAACTGACAATTTATCAAGTTTAGAACAACAGTAATCTACTATTGTGTCAAAGGGCAGTACGGCACTACGTTTCACATAAACCTCAACCTTTGCCACCATAATATTGGAATCTCACTATACCAGACCAACAACGATCCCAAATGACAACAATCATATCGAAAGCGATAAAAAAAATAACCTTACTCATAGTGTTTTCGTGCGTATGTTTTTGTGGAGGTTGTTGAATCGAGAAAGTGTCAACGTCTATCATCCGTCCACAATACACATCAAGACCATACCCTTAACCACCAACAACAACCTAAAAAAACCTCAATGATTCACCTAAATCGAAACACGAAGGTCAATCAATAAGAAAAGAGGGTGAACAACAATAGTAATTACGAATTGAAAGAAATTTATGCAAAAAAAAAACTAAAAAGGGGCAAAACAACCTGTCGGCAGATTTGAGAATCGGATGAAGAAGAACCATTAACATTGAGCAGACTCATTAACTTGAGCATCTGCTCATTACTCAAAGAAAACATATTACTGTTATCCTTATTAAACTCCACATTGTTACTTTTGGTGTTATTAAAAACATTTGCAGGTTTTAGATTAGGATTCTTTTTAAACCCTAGAGGATAACCAATAATCTCAAAACACCTTTCAATAGTATGACCTTTTAACCCACAATGCTTACACAACAAAGAATTATAATTTCCTTTATTACCACCACTATTCCCATTGGACCTATTACCATTACCAGTATTACCACTAGACCAATTACCAATTTTATTCTTATCATCAACAGTCTTAGTCACAAAAGCAGACACTTGAGGTTTTTCAATCTTAACAGAACTAGAAGGAATCCTTCTATGGGATTCTTCTCTAGAAATAACCAGAAAATCATTTTAACTTCAGGAAGGACTTCCCTAGTCAGAATACTACTTCTTATGGGTTGATAAACATCATCAAGACCCATAAAAAACTGCATTAATTTTAACAACTTTCTATGATCAACAATTTCTACTCCAGCATCACAAGTACAATCAGGAACCTTAGTTAAGATATCAAACTCTCTCCAATAAGAATTCAATTTATGATAATACTCAGAAACAGGCAAACCACCTTGCTTAAAAGAATTAATTTTCTGAAGCAAATTAAACACAATAGAACCATCAATCCTATCATATGTCTCTTTAAGTTCAGCCCAAACATTAGCAGCATTATCATAAAAAAAACATGACCAAGATACACATCCTGAGTCAAAGAACCAAGTAACCAATTAAGAACAACAACATTACATTTATCCCATTGAGCAAGAAACACAGGGCTAGCAAGATAAGTATCTCTAACACAACCACCATCAACAAAACCAAACTTACCCTTAATTTGTAAATCAAGTTTCATGGCACAAGCCCATATTCTATAATTTTCCACACCAAACAATTTAACAGAAACAATAGATGCACAATTAGAATCACCAGGATGCAAATGAAGAAGATTACTATGATCTAAAGAATTAATAAGAATAGCCATCAAGAACAAACAATAACAAGAAACAAGGAAAAAAAACAGAACCAACCAAACAAGAACAAAAAAAACCAACTACCAAATCTAGAAACAGCTAAACCAACTACCAAACCAAGAAACAAGAAAAGCAACTAAACCAAAAAAACAAACAAGAAACAATCAACTAAAAACAGAAAAGAAAACTCACACCCAAGCTCCTCAAAACTTAACCAACGAGAATGGGACTGACCAGAGCAGGTATCCAAACCACTCAAATGGTGGTAGGTCAAGATGTTAATCAGCCTGTTTGCTCCCCGTTGACCAAGTAAGATTCACTTAAGAGAAAAGAAGACTTACAGAGCGAAAAAGTAACGGAATAAAAAGAGAGAAAAAAAAAAGAAAAAAGACAAAAGAGACTTTTCAAAGAAAGAAACTACAAAACAGAAATGTACTACACTTTCACTTTGTTTTTCACCATTAAACTCCTTTCCGCCATTGTTTCCGATCAAACAAAATCACCGGAAATAACTTCAATTTCTAGTAATCTTAGAGTGGCACTCATATTTATTTATTTAGACGGGGGCACTCGCAAGAATTTCATGGGGGGCAACGTCCCCCATCCTATGCACATGGATCCGCCCCTGCTTATGAGAATCTCTTCATTCATGAGCTCCCACAACTTCCCGGAGCTGGCACAAGTGCACCCCCCCGCCGGCCATTCATTCATCATGTTAGTTTTTTTTGGTTTTGTTTCTAATGTATTTTTTAGTCTTTAAAATGTGATAAAAATTTCTATCTTTATTATTTTCGAGTGGCCTTTTGTTGCTGAAATGCGGGTTTTCTCGATTGAATATGGTGTGCAAGTATTGATTGTAGTGAACCTATTGTTAGGGTTCTAGTGGTGTTTTTGAAGCTGTTTTTTGGCATTAGAATGATGTTTGGGAATAGATATTGATCAACTGGAGTTTTAGTTTTGCAAGTGCCACTGTACTAATTGGTTTACCTTTTTTGGTATTTTGATTTGTTTTCGTGATTAATGCGATAAAGTTCTCATCTTTATTAGTTTCAAAAGTTTAAGAGCAGGGGGAGCGGTAGGCTGTTGGTGGGCTGTTAGCCCTTTGGCGCCACCCTCCCCTTGGCGCACCGTAGCCAACCTGGTGCCATCCGACCTCACGCCAACAGCAACAGCTCACGCCAAAGGTTTTTTGATTTTTTTTTTTTTTGTTTTTTAGTTATAAAGTGGGGTTTATGTGGGCCCATTTTACCCCTTTGGCACCACTTTTTCTCGTGCCAACCACTCCCCCACAAATGTGGTGCCAAAGGGTTTTTGGTGCCAAAGCCCCAAAATCCTACGTGGCAGCTTTGGCACCACCTTCTCGTGCCAACGACTCCCAGCTCTCAGGTTAGGTTAGACCATTAGAGTGGTGCTTGATAGTGATATGTTGTTTATTTGTTGTGACTCCTTATTTTCTTAAAGGAATTACCAAACTAGACCATATCACAACCATGTTTACGAAACTAGACCAAATTTTATCCTTCCAAAATAGACCAAAGTGCATAACCTTATGCACCTAAGCGCACAAACTTCATGCATAATGGTGCATTTGGAGTGCATCCCAGCGCACAAGGTGCATCTCACAGGGCATTTTGGTGTTAGTTTCACAATCTCACAGGACATTTTGGTGTGCACCTAAGTGCACAAGGTGCATCTAAACAAGTTCTTTAATTACATTACAATAGGATATCAGACTTTAATCCTAGCTATTTTGCCTAAATCACAATATATAGCATTACTTTTTGCCTAGATGTTTTGCTACCCATCTAAGTTTTATCGTTGTACATTAACTCGGGCGTGTTTAGCCAATATTCCAAGGAAGAAACCATCCACTCTTGGTGTAGAAGGAAATACTGCGTCACTGAAAGCATGAAAACTTGAGGAATATAGGTACATTTCCAGGTTTATGTTCATGGAAGTAGTCGAGTTTAGCAAGTCTTTTTATCTGCAAGTTTTGCAGAGAGAAGTGAAACTATAAAAGATGGAAGGAAAAAATGCCTCTATATTGTATACATGAGGTGTAATTAGAATGTCCATAGGAATAGTCAATGGTTTTAATTTGTTCGTGGTGTATATGACATAATCTTATGCTCTCTATATATGATTTAGGTCTCGTATGGTAACGATGATAAATTGCTTACAAAGAAACGTGTTTAATAGGCAAAGGTTGCAAACTGCGTTGTACTCTAAGTTTCTAAGTTTGTATCATATTCGTTGTTGGCTAATCAATTATTATACCAGCTTTATGACGACTGGTTAACCATAAACAACTACAAAAATTAGTTTCTAACTTTATAATAGGCATTGCTGTAATTCACATTGTATACATAGATGATGTGATCATGTTAACTACTCAGGGCCTCGTGGGTCGCCTAATGGCAAAAAAACTTGTGGTTAGCAATCTAAAATGTTCGAAGTCTCAAGTTTAATTCTTGCTAAGTGCAAATGAGATTGAAGTGGTTAGGCAAATCTTCTAAAAAAGAAAAGGGCTTTACGTGGTGGTCTTAAATACTTGGTTTTGTAAGTGCCACTGTACTAATTGGTTTGCCTTTTTTGGTATTTTGATTTGTAGATGTGTGTTTTTGTGATTAGTGCGATAAAGTTCTGTTCTTTATTAGTTTCGTAAGTTTAAGGTTAGGTTAGACCCCATTAGAGTGGTGCTTGATAGTGATATGTTGTCTATTTGTTGTGACTACTTATTTTCTTTGTTAGAACTTAGAACCATATTTGGGATTCAATGTTGTGTGAAAAATGCGATTAATGCGATAAAGAATTGGATTTTGGTAGTTTTGCAAGCGGCAGTGTACTTATTGTGACGATTAGAGTGGTGTTTTTTTATTGTTTGTAAAGACAAAAGTGTCGTTTGGTTGTGTGAGGAATCTGATAAGGCTTTTTATGCTTATTAGTTTTTTAAGAGCTGCTGTAGTTAGAGTTAGGGGGTGTTTGGGAGTGCGATTCATGTGTGATTATCTGATTATTTCAGTTATGAAACGCAATAAGTCAATGGACAGTGTTTGGGTAAGGAAATCACAAACGTGATTATGTGCGGTTAAGAAGCATGAAAACGTGGATGTGAAACAGCAGCCCCACACGTGCTTTTTCCAAAACGCAACATACTTTTCTTTTCAATTTACTTATTTGTCCTTGTATGCATGCATATTTATGATTTTTTTTGCCACTGTTGATTAGGTTTTTAGTAATTCTACAAGTTAAGTTTTTAATATAATGATTTTTCAAATATCAAACAAAATAATCAAACCCAAACACTATATTTCAAAACCACGTTTTATAAAATCTGATTATTTGATTATTCATTTTCAAAACGCATAATCTATTTTCAATAAGCAACCCCAAACACCCTCTTAGAGCTGTGTTTTGGTGGTTTTAAATTTGTAAAGTGTTGGTAACCGTGCGTTTCTATTTGACAAATGACATAGGAGTTGTGATTTTTGTTGGTTTTGAAAGAAGTGGTGTAGTTGTCGCTAAGGTTTCAGTGGTGTTTGAAGCTGAATTACTGCTCTTTTCTAGTTAGGTTGATGTGCGATTGGATATTGTGTGGGGCGTGTAATAAAGTTTTGATTTTTACCAGTTTTCTAAGTGGTGGTGTAGTTTTTGTTAGGGTTATATTGGTTTTCGAAGTTGAATTGATGTTTATTGGCTGTGATTACTTTCTTTTTCACGTTAGAATGATGTTTGGTAATGGATATTGCGTGCAAAGTGTAGGTTACTCTTTGTTATGCTCTGGATGTACTGTTGTTTGTAGAGATAGTTCCGTTGATAAAGTGTTGATTTTTATTAGCTTTGTAAGTGGTGGTTTAGTTATCGTGAGAGTTTGAGTGGCTTTTGAAGCCGATTTGTTGTTTTCTGGGGGTGGTTTGATGTTTGGGATTAAATATCGTGTGCAGAGTGAAGCTCCATGTTTTGTCGGTTATGTAATTCGTTGTGAGAAATGTGATAAACTTTAACTGAACTGTAGTATACCCTGTTTGTAACCTTGGTTGCATTGTTTACCGTAGATTGTTCATGTGTAAGCCTGTAAGGTCAGCCAGATTGCAGCGAGCCTTTATCTGGGGAAGCATATGACAATGTTATGTTTCAGTCAATCTTTAGTTTTAGAGTCATAGTCTACCTAGAAATTCACGTATCATAAGTGAAATGTTGAATGATAACTGGTTCATATGCACAATTTATACAAGCCCTGATCACTTGAAAAGTTTCTCCTAGCTTTGTTGTTATATACTGTCTCGAAAGAAAGTAAGCACAGTTAATTTTTTTGTTTTAATCTTCTGCAGATCCATTTCATGAAGTAAGGAGGAAGCGGGACCGCAAGAAAGAGGTACGATCAGTTTCTGATGTTTAACGAAGCTAAAATGCAGGACCTTAGGGGTGCATTAACTTTCTGCATTAGCATCACCCTAAACAATTATTACTTACGCCTTTACACTCATGTGCTTGAAAGTTGTTTGTGCTTCTATATTTGTGAAGTTAACTTATCATCAAAGAATCTACAGAGCCTAAATGGAAGCCTGGGATGCAGGGACGTGGGAACAGGGGTGGACGGGGAAACTACTCAGCCCGCCACAGTTCTCAAGGTAATCTACAAGGTTAATTCCTTTGCCTTTATGCCTTTATAGTGTTAATGGATATATTAGTGTGTTTCTTTTATTATTTTTAATAAACCCTCAGATGTGCTAGTCATAGCAGGAACGTTCTCTTTGCAAAGGACAATGAAATAATAAAGGTGCTGGTGATGGTGTAATCTTGCCCGCATCTGAGGATAAGAATAATAAAGAGATATTGGCTGCAAGGTGTCGCATTCGTTATATTTTTATTCTCTTTCTTCTTTTTTGTTTTTTATGTTTATTCCTCACTAAGTACATGTTACACTCCACTTTTTGCAGTTCTTCGAATAAATCTGAAGTAAGCACTGCCACTGGAAGTGATAAGTTGGAGGGATCACTCCCAAAAGTCCCTTCAGAGGCAAACAAAATCACGACTGCTGCTTTGTCTGCTTCAGATCCTATTCTTACGCCATCACAGAATTCACGACCTTGTGTTGGTACAATTAGTCGTGAAGTTGGAACTCTGAAGAACTTGTTGAACAATCCCAAGAGACCCCTGCTGAGATTATAACTGCACGTGAAGATTTTTTTTTACTTGAAAGTCTTAAATAGAAACACATTAAGATTATGGATTTTGTGCCATTATATTCCATGACTTTTTAGATAGTAGTTATTGGAACTTATATTTTGAAATGCTTACTATGACAGCTGGTCTCGAGGTTGGAAGCTCCTTCGTGCAAAGAAAGGTGTTGTATGGAGGGGAGAATAATTTGTTCTCAGAGTCTTCACTACCTGCACCTTCGACTAATGTTCTCTTCCAGTAGCAGATCATCTTCAAGCTACCATAACAGGCCACAACAAGCAATTGTGCCTGAAAAAGGTATTAATTCATCTGGCATGTATATATTGAAACCTCAAAGTACCAAAAAATGTTTTAACTGAATTCTGATCATTGTTTTATATATTTTTGTGCGTTCCTACAGTGGCTCCTGGTAAGGAGTGAAACCAAAACAAACAACTCTTGTTCCTGCTCAAGAACTCGGGACAGAGGTGTCAGTCATTCCAACTGAAGTTCATTCTTCATCCAAGTCGAGGTCCAGCATTCCCGAGTCAAAGGAGAGGAAAGTAGAGAAATCACACACATTTCTGCTGGTCAGCATGTTCTTATTCCAAATCACCTTTATGTTCTGAAGTTGAGAAACTTGGGTTTCAGTTTGCTAGTTTTGGTCTTAATTCAAGGTCGTTGAATGGTCCAACGAGCGACAAGAGTCCGTCTCCTTCTGAGGCTTCCGAGGAGGTTGCTGAACATATAGAGGAACAGACCACTAGGTTTGTCTAATGCTCTTATGTGTATTAGATTATATTTTCTTAATGCATTTTTTTGACCAATTATTTTATTGGATTCAGGAATCAAGATGTGTTGGTCACGGCTGAAGATGGACATGATTCTGACCGTCCACCATCTTCTTCTAACGTACCTCAAAATCTGTCAGCTGAAGGTGATGTCTCATCTAACGTGGCGCCTGACCACGTAGAGCGGAAACACGAGACTTCACTCCCAATTCCTAACTTGAATTTTGGTTTCAATAATAGGCAGTCATGTTGCACCTTTTGAAACCAACGACTCTCGAGCGCCTGATTCTTCTCGTGTCCCAAGCTTAGTTGTAAGTATGAAATACTATTGCTATTTAAGATTAGATGTAACTTTTCAGGTCTCTTACGTGGATCATTTTTTTATTTTTACACAGGTTCAACAACCATTTGACCCAGCAGGTTATTATTCTCAGCTTTATCGTTCTGGTGCTGATAGTGATGGCCGCATATCACCTTTCCACCCACCCACCCATGGTGGTCACCAAGTACAACGGGAATGTTCCAGTTGCATCTCAATCTTCTCAAGGTATGCGTTTTAGGATGAAATGTTCTTAGAGTACTTGGGAAATCATTTAGTTGTATAATCCCGTTTTAATGACTTCATAATTTACACACAGATTGGGAATTCATTAATGCTATCTGCCGCTGGTCCAACACCGGTATCCACACAAGCAGCTTGGTTAATGCACGCCCCTATAGCCGTGTCTCAGCAACAAGTACCCGTGTTCAGGCAGCCAACTGGGTTACCTTTACCACATTACCCTCCAAATTTTATCCGATATGGCCCGTACTTTTTCCCATCTTACCTTCCGCTTCCGGCGATTCATCCGTTTTAAGCAATGGCGCATTCCTTCAACAGCCTCAACCTGGCGGTATGTTTCCAGCTCCGCCAGTGGCGACTCCGAAATATCCACATCCACATCCAGAATATAAGCCTGGGGGTTATCCAACGAACTCGCCTCACATTGGAATTCCGGGAGCCTATGGACCATATGGCTCATCTCCAACTGGCGGTATGTACTTTGAACTGTTGTAATTGATATTATTATTTGTTATGAGCAGCAAAAGCAGCTTTCAAATTTGTTAGTTGATATATATTTGTGCTTTCAAAAGAAACATCAAACTAATAATTGGGACACACGACCAATCTATGTATTAGATACTTACTGTAATACACTATTTGATATCTTGGTTTCGTGTGTGCGAATCATCTCCTGTTGAATATCCCTTGTGACAAAACACAAGCTCCATTTCTCCCGCAAGGAGCTTAATTTGAAAAGGTTTCCACTCGCCTTTCCTTGTAGGAAATTTTCTTAATTATATATATAAATCAGCATCGCCAAATTTATTGCAACACATCGAATATAACTTCAAAAACCAAGGCATAAGCCTTTTCAATCGTAAAAACAGATTCATTTCAATTCGTATTGTAACAAACCTAAAGAGCACTGTAACCATATGTGTTTGATTTTTGGATTTAAATATAAACTTTATAATTAAATAGTTTACAATATCACTTATTAAACACACAACTCCTCTATGGTAAATTTATAGCCGGAGTAGTTATGTTATCTTTTGTTTACAACCTTTGGCTGGGAACATAACAATCTAACGGATGCAATTCGACCAATTGTTTTGGAGGAAACACTTGCCAAAGTTTAGAATAGATTGCAAAGAATTATGTCACAGACTCTAACCCCATGACCTTTCGCCAAATAATTTGAAGGATAGTCACTAATATTAATATGCTGCAAAGCAACTTTCAAAAGAAAACCAGAAATAACATGTCTAAGCAAAGGCTATATGTACTATGTAGCATTACGTGCGAGCGTTGTGACAGTGCAAACTCAATTAAAAAAAAAGAGATGGTAGAAATAGAATGCAAATACATAATCATAACAAGCTCATTCTCGCAAGATATAACACGAACGAAATGCTACACCACCAAAACTATTGCATCAACATTCATGCTATTCGTTCGAGCCAAAACTTCAAAGAGAAAGAAAAGACACGATAACCAATCAATTGCGGAGCTGTCCACCCCCACCGTACAGGTATCTTAAATTACATTCTGCCCGGGCTTCAACATTGATGAAGCCAAACTTGCGGTTTGGATGATGTCATTCCTAAAGTTGAAGAAGAGCATATATGTAGCGAAATCAAAATGGACTCAACAACCTAACCCATAAAAACCAAGCACTAAGAATTGACTAGCTTGTTTTTTGACGTCTAATAGTACGTTTGAATGCGTATTCCAACATCATCTTCCAGTACCAAAGACCATCTTCAAGCTACAATAACATGCCACAACACGCATTTGGACCATCATCAGATCGTTTTCGTGTGGAAGAAGTGAAATGGATTAGGAACAGATGTTCTTGGCCATCGATGCTCAGTATGTCAGTAGGTGTCTCACTGCACGTGGGTCTGCTTTTTGTATTTTTGCACCAGTTCTGAGCACGAATGGCCAATAGCTTCGTCACCGGTTGGCGTGAAGAATATGAACTGTACTCCGTTAATTCGTTTGCTGTTCCTTCTGTGGCTGTGGCATTGAAGTTGTACTTGCTTTTTTAATTGATCAGAAAGTAGTGAGTTTCTTTTGTTAATTATTGTCAATGATATGGTAGTTGTCGGAGAGTCGTAGTATTTTCTGCTCCATCAGCCTCCACATAGTATGATTCGCTGAGTAATTCTCGTATAACATGTATGCACTTCCAACAGTATCATTAGGTGCTGTAGAAACAACAAAATGGAAAAAGACATCACGAATATACAGGTTATGAAGTTCACCTGCTTGAACATAGTCGAAATGGTTCTGGTGCTTGTAGCTGTTTTAAATGAAGCATTATGGTATCAGACTATAACTCCTACGATATTTACAAATGGCATCTATATTACAGTAGTTCTCTTACTGAAATAATAAGAACCTTAAAAAAAATGGTGCTTGTGCGACATGTTTAAATGTTGCAAACTATAAGACAAGGTGTAATTAGAGGTTCTCGCCTGCGTTGGCTGCCTCTTGTGACATGTCTTCCCTAAAACCTTGCTCACCACTCACGCATCGTTCATGCAAAAGAGAGAAGTCGATTTATTGCCTATAAAACACTGTAATCATATGCGTTGGTTTTGGATTTAAACGTGTACTTTATAATCATATACTTACAATATCACTTATTAAACACACAATGCAACTCCTCTCTGGTAAATTTATAGCCGAGGTTATGTTATCTTTTGTTGACAGAGTTTAAAATAGAATTCAAAGAATTATACCTCACACACTTTAATCCCATGAATTACCGCCAAACAATTTGAAGCATAGTCGCTAATATGGATATGCTGCAAAGTAACTTTCAGACAATATCCAGAAATAACATTTGTCTAAGCAAAGGCTTATGTAAACAGAACTTAACATACAAGTCTGAGGATGAAATGAAACAAACTACACTGTAAAGAATTGCTAGCTTAAACTACATACGCTATTGTATTGCGTGCGTTTGATATTGCAAACTCAATTAAAATAAAGAGATGGTTGAAGTAGACTGCAAATGCAGAATCATAACAAGGTCAAGATATAATATCGAAAAAGAGCTCATATGAAATAAAAGTTATACTATCACTAACTAATGACCAAAACTTGGTTGGTATTGCATCAACATAATATAACATCCAAAAATAGCTCATAATATACTATCACTAACTAAGACCAAAACTTGGTATTGCAACATTCATGCTATTCGTTCTAGCCGAACACAAAGGACTTCATAGGGAAAGAAAAGACACGATTAAATTACATTCTACTCGGGCTTCATCGACTGATGAACATAAACTTATAGCTTGATTGCCATCGCACTTTCTAGCAAATAAAATGAATTTTGCGGGTTAAATATCATTGCATCGTTGCTTGTATGTGCAAAGAATAGCTCCAATCGACTTCATGCTTTAAACTTCCTTCCTCATTTTGTAAGATGGGAAGACTTTCCCAAAGTTGTTTTCAAAAAAAAAAACCAAAGAGGAACAACAATGACAGGAACTGACCAATCCCGCACAAGCATGACTTTGTAGAATCCAAGCCATGATTCCTCTAAGTCAGTAAGTCACTGTTATAACAAAACCCAAAGAGGATAAATAATACATTAAGAGATCATGAACAGTTATAACAAAACTTAAAAAAACTAAATGTCAATCAATCTATTTGGTGGGTTTAATTATAATCGAGCACAAGAAAATCGTAGTTTGTTTTTTAAAAACAAATCAAATATAAAAAAACAACAAAACTGAAAAAGATTTTACCATGAGGAATGGATCTAAGTTCCGAATTCCGAAAACATCTGTTACAACAATGAAAAAGTGATAATAATCGCCATGACACATGCCACACACATCTTTCTTCAACAACATACATGACAAATTCGAACATTGAAATTATGATGTAAAAAAATGAAGCTGTGCTATCATTTTATAATGAAAGTGAAAAAGATAAAATGATCGTTGGGCATTTATTGGGAGTAAATAAAATTTTGTTAGGTGTGCTTGTTAGCTGGTGGACAGTTGGGCATTGAATTCTTTGATAAGCACCTAACGTAATTTAAGATTTAGATTGGTAAAAAAAACTACCGTCAAGATCAAGGTTTTTAAGATCGGGATCTTACTTATGGTCGTTTTCGTATTTGCAAGATCGAGATCGTAAAGTAAGATCGGGATCGTAAGATCCTACTAAATGTAATTTTTTTAGTAGTCTTTGCATTTTTTTATAAATTTACAAATTAATATACATCGTAAACACAAAGTTATACCAATATTTCATAAAATGTGGTCCTAAATTATTATTATGAAATGTATAAGAAGATTTACATGTTGTTTTTTAGATTATACAAAATAAAACCTATAAATTTGTAGTTTTTTAGTTTGTCGCTCGAAAAAAAGTAAGATCGGATCGTAGTAGATATTAAGATCATATGATCAAGATTGAGATCCTATAAGATCTTAAGCAAGCAAAGATCCTACGTAAGACCCGGATCATTTTTTCTTTGCAGTATCGTAAAATCGTAAGATCTTAAGATTAAGATCGGGATCTTGACAACCTTAGTCAAGATTATAGATAGCCTGAAAGCTTTAAGTTTAATGAAGCCTTTTAGTTTTAAGACGTGAAATTAAACGGCATAAGCCAAAAAATATATTTATAAGTCACTTTATTTCATATTAAAATATACAGAGTTTAGCAAAAAATATTATATATAAAGAATAAAATCAAAAAATAATATTTTCTGTCATTTAAGAAACAAAGATCTATTTATCAAATTTGAAATGAAGAAAGCATTCTTGTATCATGATTTATTACGCCTTATCACGTTTTTTTTACTTTTTGTATCACGTGAAACTTTAGTAAACTTTTTGATGTATTCTGCAGTGTGAAAATCAAGCTTCGCGCATTTGTGAGGTCGCAAGCCTTTTAGAACATTGCGTGCCATTGTATGACATTCTAATTTTTGGTTTCAACAATTCACAAGTATATAGTTGATTAGAAGTTTAGAACCGAAAATTGAAGACCCAAAAGACATCTTACACGACAAATTGAAATTATACTAATAAAGAAGTAAGTGAGTTTGTCGTGGTGAAGAAACTTAAAAACAAATAAGATAAGAGCATATGTAATGCATAGTTTTACTAAAAGCTTTTTACTGTTTTTACAAGTCTTTCAAAGATTTCTTAGAGCATCTCCAATGTTAGCTTAGAGAAAGACTTTTTACTATATCAACAAGTCATTTATACCATTTTTTGCATTGCATGAATAACTTGATGAATGACTTTCTCCCCATTGACTTGGTAAACTCCAAGTGGTTTTAGCAAAAGCTTTTTATCCCTTCAAGCACAAATCTAATCAAATTTATTATATAAAATTATTGAAAAGCTTTTGGTAAAAACATTTTGCATTGGAGCATATTTGATGAATAACTTGTTGATTTGTAAAATTTTTATTCAAACATTAATGTCATTAAATACATCAAGTCTTTTATGACTTGGTGCATTACAAACTTGGGCTTTTTCAAAAGCTTTGCAAGATGAGTTGGTGTAACCCAAACGTTTGAAGCATGGTACTATATGAATATTAAACTAAAAACATCATTGCAACCTATTTTGGTACTACTTTATTTATGTGAAAAGATTTTCTAAAATCTCATACCATTGAAGACATTAAAGAGGAAAGCTTTTTGATATTAAAACATTAGTAAAATTAAATGTCAAAAAGCTTTCTATAATATTTGAGCATTGCATATGCCTTAAAGTACTTGCGGTGGTTGAGGTGATTAACGCCAAAAAGTTAAAATGACTTTTTACATATAGGGTATACAATTTTTATTATAGTTGTATTTATTGCATTTAATATATAAGCAGGGGCGGACCTAGGATTATTTATTGGGTGTTGCACAATTTTTTTTTTGAAAGCGTTACATATCATTTTTTATCGTAAATGATAAATTTTACATCATAAACATGTTTTAGCCTAAACCGAAGTAGCACAAACCTTTTTTGGGTGTTGCACATACTAGAAAATCAATACTTTTCGGAAAATTTTACTCTTCGTAGCCTCAAATCGGGTGTGGCCCGTGCCACACCCGGCTCCCATGTGGGTCCGCCCCTGTATATAAGTTGCTTAATAGGTTTTTATAAAATCTTTCGATTAGTTAAGTCTTTTGTAAAAAAAACTTTTCTAAAACATCATCTATGTAAAAAGCTTTTTTAAAAGGTTTATAAAATGGTAAAAAAATCTCTAGTTTTGTATGCATTGAATGATGAAAAAGATAAGGTTGTTTGCAAGTAGTAAATTCAAAATGTTGGGTAGGTGTGTTTGTAATAAGTGTGTGATTTGAAGTATGATATTATAAGTTGGGGTGTCGAAAAAGTTGACATGACCTGAACTCGAACCTGAATAATTATATTCGGGTCGGGTCACTCAGGTCCAAAAGTATATTCGGGTCAATTCAGGTTGACCTGAATTGACCCGAGTTCTAATTAGGCTCGGGTTCGGGTTATATATTTTTTACCCTTGATCCGACTTCACCCGACCCGACTTGACCCGAACCCGACCAACCCGACTTGACCCGACTAAAATTACACTTTTTACATTGTATTAGTACTTAATTGAGCCACTTTTTACACATTTTCCTTAAACTCGGGTTGACCTGAACCCGAATTGACCCGACCCGAGTTGACCCGACCCAAATTAACCCGAACCCGAGTGACCCGAGTTCTAATTAAGCTCGGGTTCTGATATGATTTTTTGCTCTCAACTCGACTTGACCCGACCCGAATTAAACTAAACCCGACCGGGTCAACCCGAATCACAACCTTAATTACAAGTACTTTAGTGGTAATAAAAATAAAAGGATGATATTAATTACACAACTTATTTAAGAGAGCAAGTGCATATAAGTAAGTGGACAGATGGGCATTGAATTCCTTGATAAGACAAGACCTAAAGCGGGTTATGGCTTAAGCCATGACTTATCAGCTTAGAACATCTCTAATACAATAAATCTTTTATCACTTTTTACATTTAATGCTTTAATTGCATATTTTATTTACTAGCCAAGGTTTGAAAAAAGACTTTGAATATGCAAAGTCTTTAAGAAAAGCTTTGTAAAAAGGTATTGCTCTAATGACAAAAACTACTCACAAATGACTTTACCAAATAGTGAAAAGCTATTAGCATTTGTATGCATTGGAGATGCTCTTAGAAAAATAATCGCCTAATGTACTCCATTTTTGTGTCGTGGTTTTGGCGTCGTATTTACCACTTACCAACCAACAAATATTAGCGTTGTATTTTTTTTTTTAGTTTTTTTAATTATTAAAATAAGGTATTTCAAATCTATAATGTGGTGTAATAACATTTTGAGGTTATAACTTACATGACAACACTTTTAGTTATGACACTACTTTTAGTTATAACATAATAATAGCACTGTATTATGTGCTTTAAAAATGTTGATCTGAAACATATGATATTACATTAGATTTAGTACTACTAATAAAAAGGGATAAAGATTGATTTGATCATTTAAATCTCGGTCATTTTTCATAAAAAAATTATATTTAGTTATACACAATTGTACAAATGTTCAACTCCACTAATACATTAACACATGTCTACTTGAAACTCATTTTTTAATTATGTGTGATCTTACATATGTACTCCCAAAAAAAACATTATTTGTTTTATTACCTTAACAAATTATCACCTTACGGCGCTCAAGTAATACACAACTAACCTACTTACCTACTACTTTTTCTTAGAAATTATACAAAATTTATTTTCAAAATTTTTATATTTTTTTATATATCCGTAACAAATTTTCATTTTCATTCCTCAAAACACATAACCAAACAAAATCATTTCTCCCTTTTATTTTCTCTTTTAATTTGCAATTCAAAAAGAGCTTGCGGCGTATCTTGTTGCTCGCTTGCCTTCTACAATTATGTAATTAAACTTTTAAGTGATTATTATAATGTGATTTACTACAAATAAAATTAAAAATTACAAACTTATATGGCATGTATTATGATGGCCTTTAAAGCATATTCCGATTGCATTCGAGTTGTTGTAACACTTTTATGTCTACAAACATTTTATATATATAAAAAAAGAGTTTTATTCAACCATAACACATGATAACAAACAGCTTGACGATTTAACATGAAAATTATATACTTGCCAATGATCAAAGTTAACAAATTAATGAGTAAAATTATCCCATATACAAGAAATACAAACATAATTGGAGAAGTCTAAATATCCAACTAAATACGTGTACTATAAACAATATGCCTTATAACAAGGAAAAAAATACGAGTTCATTCTTTGTAACGGATCTTCGATATCATTGAAAAGTGCAAATCTGCGAACAAATAAAAAGTTTAGAAATTTTATTTTTTGAACGGCAACTTTATTAAAAAAATTAGTAAAACGTTAGAACAATTAAATAAAAAATCAAATAAAGATGTTGTAACCAACTATCCGAGTTAATCAAACGACTACATCTAGAATTAACGACCCATAAAAATGTTCTAGAAACAATATCATCGAACAACACATCCTTCCGAGGAACACGATACAAAAACAACATCTGGTTACGAACCAACCAAATACTTCACCAAGCCATGTAAAAACGCCTTCCAACACCAATTTAAGAGACATAGAAAGTCTCAAATCAATAAACCACTGTAACCAATTCGAGTAAGAACCAAGAGGAATCCACTGAAAATTCCACCAACGGCAAATTAACCTAGTCACACCCATGGCCACATCGCAACTGAAAAAAGTGTGCGCCGTCTCTTCAGAAGCAGCCGAACATAAAGGACAAAGAGTGCTGGTAAGAAACACTCCCCTATTAGACAGATTATCACGCGTGGCGCCGTGGGTAAACGGTCTAAGCCAAGCTTCCAAGCAAAAATATTAACCTTGATGGGAATATGCTTAACCCATCTCGTAGCAACATCAGATCTAGGCAGGAAAAAAGCATCCACAGCAACTCGAGCGTCTTTAACCCTGAAAATCCCATCCCCATTCAAATCCCACACCCACCGGTCCCCCATATTAGATAAACAAACATTACCAATAAGATCTTGAAGAGACTGCAATTGAGACTCCTCTATTCCCCCTCTAACCTGCTGACGAAGCAAAGATATACCCGCCTCTAATTTATCGTTTACTGAGCAATCTTTCTCGGTCTCAAGTGAAAATATGCGTGGGAATCGAGCACTAAGCATGTTGGAAATACGTTTTTACGTATTTAGGAAGATTCGGTCACTCCGACAATATATTAAGTAGTAGCTCGTAGTCTAGATATCTTTATATATATCAAACAAGGAAAAGCCCGGTCCATGCTTGTATGTCCGGCCAATTGTAAGCCCAAGCCCATCTTATGGGCTTGGGTATATAAAGCCTCTCCTTAGTTGGAGAGGGTGGTTGGTTCACATAATTTACACATAGTTAAGTGTGTTTTTCTACACTTTCTCTCTCTAATTGTGTGTGTGTTCTTACCATCTTTCTATCTCTTTCTCTCTCTAAACATAAGCAAGATTTACAATATCCTACAAATGGTATCAAGAGCGGATGATTGTATTGTTTATGTGTTTGTGTTCTTGATTTTTTTGTGCCTATTTTGATCTATTTCATACGAACCAATTTTGTTTTTGAGTTTTTTATGGTTTTTTCTTGATACAAATCTTCTACATAGTTGTGGTAGAGATTTGGTATATTTACTTTGGCTAAAAACGCAAAATTTTTGGGTGTTTTGATCATTTTTTGGCTTAAAATCTCGAATTGGTTGAGTTTTCTCCGAGAAAAGTGGGTACTATTCCGACAGAATCCATCGGAAAAGGGTTTATATATTCCGACAGAATCCATCGGAAAAGGGTTTACATATTCCGATCATTTTTCCGATCGGTATTCCGATAGTGATATTCTGACGGGTATTCCGATAGTGATATTCCGACAGGTCATTCCGACAGGTTATTCCGATTGGTTATTCTGATAGATTATTCCGACAGAGTATTCCGATAGTTTATTCCGACAGGGGTTATTCCGATACATTATTCCGACAGAGTATTCTGACAGTTTATTCCGACAGGGGTATTATGATAGATTATTCCGACAGGGTATTCCGATAAGATATTCTGATCAATATTCCGACGATCCCAAAATTATTCCTTAAAAAATTTCAAGAGTTCTTGTTCGTCTTGGAATTTTTTTGGTCATCGAGAACATATTTTACGGGATTTCAACATTGTTTCTCGACTTCAACTCACAACAACAAACACATTTATTTTCTCTCATTGTTCGATCAACGTTTGTAAATCTTAACTTATCGAAATGGAGTACACATCTCTTACGGATAAGTCCATCCTCTCGGGTACGGATAATCGTCCACCAATGTTGGTGAACACTATGTACGAGGATTGGACTTCCCGAATGGAACTTTACATGTTGAACAAAGAGAATGGACATCTCATTTGGGCATCGGTGCTTAATGGACCTATAGATTATGGTACTGTGACGGAAGGTACAGCTACTTGTCCTCGCACAACGGGTGAATTGACCGGAGATATGAAGATTCAAGATAAGTGTGATAAACAAGCAACCAACATCATTCTCGAATCCCTTCCTCCAGATGTCTACAAACTTGTGAGCAAACATAAATTTGCCAAAGAGTTATGGGATAGAATTCGTGTTCTAATGCAAGGCACCTCGTTAACTAAACAAGAACGAGAGTGTAAGCCTTATGATACATTTGATAAGTTTGCATATGTCCACGGGGAGACTCTCAATGATTACTATTTAAGATTTACTCTATTGTTGAATGAGCTCAATATCTATGGCATGACAATTCCTACGTTTCAGTTAAACACCAAGTATTTGAACACCCTTCCATCTGAATGGTGTAAGTACGTGACGGCTGTTAAATTGGCTAAGGACTTGCATAACACCAATGTAGATCAAATTCAAGCTTTTCTTCAACAACACGAATGCCATGTGATCGAGGCTCGGTTGTCTACACCACAAGTTCATGATCCACTTGCCATGTATGCTTCTCAACAAATGACTCCCCAACAAAACGTGGCTTACACTTATCAACAACCATCATACTTACAGCAGTCACCACCACACACCTATCAGCAACCACAACAACCATCTTATCAACCACTAATGATACCACAACAAGCATTTCAACAAAGTGTTCATAAACAGCCTTATCCACAACAACCAGCACACCAGACATCTCCCTCACAAGCTAACACTTCTCCAATGGGCTCTACTCCTCAGCAAGGATATTTTCCAATTAAAGCAACACCA
Organism: Glebionis coronaria; assembly: GCA_025667525.1. NCBI lineage: Eukaryota > Viridiplantae > Streptophyta > Magnoliopsida > Asterales > Asteraceae > Glebionis > Glebionis coronaria. Next base: position 573,582,577 of record CM046880.1, read on the forward strand.
GCACAAGCCTTCTACTCCAATGAACTTCCACCAATTCAAGCACCGGTCTTTACTCCAAATGATACACCTACTGATGTCTTAAACCATCTCACTGCCTACTTGTCAAAACTTGTTACAACTAGAGGTTTTCCACCAATGAACAATCAGCTCCGCACTTCTTCAAATCCTCGACAACAAGCCACTATTCAAGATGGTCAAGTGACGGTGCAAACCATTCAGGGAAGGCAAAATTCATATGGACCGCCTACAAGGACCGTGAACGCTCAAGCAGTGAATTATCAAGCTAGTGGTAATGGAAGCACTATTGGTCCTCAAAAGGTTGTGACTTGCTACAATTGCCGAGGACAAGGTCATATGGCTAGGGAATGCACTCAACCGAAAAGGAGAAGGGATGAAACGTGGTTTTGTGAGAAGATATATTTGGTCGATGCTCAATCTAAGGGAAAGTATTTGGATTCAGAGGAGTTAGCATTTCTTGCAGACCTAGGGGCAGCAGATAATGAAGGCATTGCAGTCGTTTCTACTTCTAATGCAGCATATCAAGCAGATGATCTTGATGCATATGATTCGGATTGTGATGACATTCACTCAGCCTAAGCTGCACTCGTTGCTAATCTCTCTCACTACGGTTCTGATGTCGTCAGTGAGGTACTAACCACATCTAATAATGTTCATGATAATCCACATCATGTTGACCATGAAAATGACAACCTCGAACAGCATTCGGGAACTAGTAACTCAAATGATGCGGTATCCAATCCAACACATTTGAGTGAACCTCAACCAAATGCTACGACAGGTATGGAATCTTATGATCAACGTGATTTGGTAATGGTGCCTAAACATATTATTGATAACATGAATGTGGCCGTTCGACAAACCATAAATATGAATGCCAACCTAACCGCTGAGCTTGCGTTGTATAAGGAAAAGGTAAAAACTATTGAAATTGTCCTCAAGCAGATAAAATAACTTATTCTGAATTTGACCAATTTCGTTTTGAAACTATTGAACACTTAAACGAAATAGAATCATTAAAAGCTACTATTTCCAATGAATTAAAAGAAAAAGAGTCGGTTGTAAATGATTTTCAGAAACTTAAAATGGATTTCGAAACTCTTGAGTCTAAAAAGTTTGAATCAGAAATTAATGCTACCAAACTTCTTAAATTCAAGGAACAACAGCTTTTAAAACAATACGCTTCCACAGAAAAGGTTCATCTTTTAACTAAATCATTTAAAGAACTCGAACTCAAGCGTCTTCAAGATTTACCACCTAATCCCGATTATGCAAAACAAGCTCAGGAATATATTCCTTGTCTTTATGATGTGACCCTAATTGGCAAATCGAAAGAAGCACCTTATGTTCGTAGTACTGAGGAGACACAGTCACTTGCGGAAGAAACTCATTCTAAAATGCTTTCAAAATTCCATAAGATTGATTATGATAAGCATAATAAAGATCAATTTTCCAAAAAAACCCGTATTCGTTTACAAAAGGAATTAGCTCAGTTATCAGTTTTTGTGCCCCAAAGTTTGCCAACGGAAAACCTTCCTAGTACGTCTCCTACACTTGTCAAAAATGATTTAACTAAGTTAATTCCACCAGTAAGTAAGGTGTCAGATAGCTTAAATGCGGTGCACCAACAGTTTGCCGATTTTGACAAGGTCATTACGGAACGTATGACGGCTACGGCCATAACGGAAGGTGAATGGAATTTCGAGCACACTAGAGCTGCGTTTCGAGACGAAATTGTTCCATTTGTAAACAATGTTAAAGTTTGTCTTAGCACTATTGATCAAGATTTGCTTTTGGAAATAGAAGAAGTTAGACGTGTTTTCAATGAAATGGATGATGCATGTGAAAACAGTTTACTTGAAGTTGAACGTATTTCACGCCAAAATGATCAGCTTCTAAAGCAAGTGATGTCTCATGATATTGTTTCCTTCTGTGTGAATAAAAGTGTTGATAATGATTCTATTGTGCATAATGTTGAATCTGTGGATAATGTGGTAGATAGTAATTGTCACAAATCTGATGCTGAATTTTTAAAGCTTTAAGATTCTTATTTTTTGCTTTCAAAACGTTTTGATGAGATTCAAACACATTGTATTTCGCTTGAATGCAAGCAACAATTTATTCGAAAAATATTTGAAACGTCATTCGAAGGTGTTAATATCGATGACGCAAATTTTCAAAAGAATTTTCGATTGAATTTACAATCAAAACAGCGTCAGCCAAGTGACAAGGTTACTAAATCTTTGCCGATAGACATAGAGAAATCTAAGGAGATTAACTGTGTGAACGTACTTGAGGCTGCTGAGAATTTTAAACTTGATCTAGATAATCGAGTTTCCAAGATTTTGTCCAAAGTTGATAAATTAAAAAAGAAAAATACACTACTCTTTGATTCAGTAAAGCCCGCATGTGCTGATACCACTGCACAGAATCAATCATTGATCGAACGATTGAATCGAAAGTCGATGGAAATATCTGATTTGAGGGAACAAATTTGTGATAAAAATATGGCTTTGGCTGAGTTAAAGGAAACACTCCGTACTCTAACAGGTAAGAGTGGTGTGGATAACGCAGCCATTGTCTCAGCATTGTCCTCTAGTGCAACAAAAAAGAACCTCATCGCCGTCACACCACTTAACAAGGGCCCTAGGACTAAACAATCTCAAACATTGGTCACTAAAGATAAGGCAAAATCAAAACCAACTTCTAATATTCCCGTGTTGCCTTCTACAGGAGTAAGCACCACTACTAAGGCTCAAAGATCTAAGCTTAAAAGAAACAAAAAGAATGATAGGATCTTGCCCCCATCTAGTAGTCAAGTGAAGAAGAAAGTAGAAGCCCATCCTAGGAACGTTATTTCTGTTTTGAATAAAAAGAATTATGTAGCTATACTTAAAGGCTCTACGGTTGTGCAGCGTTCTAAGCCTACTGTGAATTCTAATTTGAAATGTTGGAATTGCAATGAATGTATGTTGTCTAGTCGTCATGATTCTTGCCTTATTGACCATGTGAATGAGATGAATGCCCGGAAAAATGGTTTAGAATGGAAACCGACTGGGAAAGTGTTAACCCAAGTTGGTTGGATGTGACGCCCCACTGGTAGAACTTTCACTATAGTAGGAAATATGTGCCCTTTAACTAGGATCACTCCCACTAAAGCGAAGAAAGCGTGCCCTTTAACTAGGAGTACCAAGGCTACCAAAACACAAGTGTGTCCTTTAACTAGGAACACCAACACTACTCTGGAACCAAGTGCCCTTTAAATAGGTCTACTCCCACTGTAGTGCCCGCTAAAATTACAAAACCTAAGAAAGTTGGAACAATAAAACCTGTTAATGGTAAAACTCACATTAGAAAATGCAGGAAATCTAAGGATAACAAAAATGTTAGCAATTCTGATAATTTCATATATGTATCTACTAACACTCCGAAACCACTAGTTTCCAATGCATTGGCTACTGTTGTTACTGAAAACAGGTGGTCCAAATTGTTCTCTGGTATTTGGACTCTGGTTGCTCCAAGCATATGACCGGAGATCTCTCTCAGCTCAGAAATTTCGTCAGCAAGTTTCTTGGTACGGTTCGATTTGGAAATGATCATATTGCAAAGATAATGGGTTATGGTGAATATCATATTGGGCATGTTATAATTTCAAGACTGTATTATGTGGAAGGTCTCGGTCACAACTTATTTTCCGTGGGACAATTTTGTGATGCAAACCTAGAAGTTGCTTTTCGAGAGCACACCTGCTTCATTCGTAATTTGGAACGGGTTGATTTATTAAAAGGTACTCGAGGGAATAATTTGTACACTTTGTCTCTACAAGATATGATGGCCGCTTCTCCCATATGTCTTCTCTCCAAAGCATGAAAGAATAAGTCATGGTTATGGCATCGACGGTTATCTCATCTTAACTTTGACGCTATTAATCATTTGGAAAAAAACTAACTTGTTCGTGGTCTTCCTAAACTTACATTTCACAAGGACCATTTATGTTCCGTGTGTACAATGGGGAAAAGCACTAAGAAATTATACAAACCCAAGACTGAAGACACCAACCAAGAGATACTTTATTTGTTGCATATGGATATTTTTGGGTCAATGCGTGTTGAAAGTCTTAGTGGTAAAAAATACATCCTCGTCATTGTCGATGATTACTCTCGGTTTACATGGGTGAAATTTCTTACAACAAAAAATGAGGCACCTAAATTCATCATCGGATTTCTCAAGATGATTCAAGTGCGTCTCAACACTACTGTCTGACGCATTCGTACAGATAATGGAACCGAATTTGTGAATCAAATCTTGCATGATTATTATGAAGAAGTTGGCATATCTCATGAAACATCCGTTGCTCGCACTCCACAACAAAACGGTGTCATTGAATGGCGAAATCGCACACTTATGGAAGCTGCTCGAACGATGTTAATTTACGCAAAGGCTCCATTGTTTATATGGGCAGAAGCAGTATCTACACCAGTTTTCACCCAAAACCGGTCACTAATTCGTAAACGCCATGGTAAAACACCTTATGAGCTTCTCCATGGAATAGTATCAGATTTATCATATCTTCATGTATTTGGTTCTCTTTGCTCTCCAAATAATGATGGTGACAATTTGGGAAAACTTCAACCAAAGGCTGATATTGGTATTTTCATTGGTTATGCACCCACAAAGAAGGCATATCGAATCTACAATCGTAATTCTCGTAAGATCCTAGAAACTATGAATGTTGATTTTGATGAGCTAAGGGCAATGGCTTCTGAGCAAAGCAGCTCTGAACCCGCACTTCATGAAATGGGACCCAGTAACATTAGTTCTGGTCTTGTCCCAAACAACCCTACTTCATCATCATTTACACCACCTTTTAGGAATGAATGGGATACATTGTTTCAACCGTTCTTTGATGAATTTTTTACTCCTCCAAGTATTGTTGCTCTAGAACCTGAAGTAATAGCTCAGGTCAACGAACTTGTCGCTCCAGCAACCGAAGCACAATCAGATACGTCTGCACCTACTATTGGTCAAGATATACCTTCAACAAGTAATTCTCAATCAGCACCCGAATCAACTACCCATGTCATGCCTATTGATGATGAAGAGGATGATGATGATCATGACTTGGAATTCACTCAAATGCGTGAACTTCCATTCTTTAGTGTTCCAATTCCCGAATCTAATCAAGCCGGGCCGTCCACCTCAGAGGAAGCTCCTACAACGATCTACTCCAATCCACAGATTCGTGAACATGACAGCAAGTGGACAAAGGATCATCCTATAGATTCTATTATTGGTGACCATAATCGTCCGGTATCCAAACGAAGTCAGTTACAAGAAAGGGAAATGTTTTGTCATTTTGATGCTTTTCTCAATGAAGTTGAACCTAAGATGTGGCAACAAGCATTTACCCAATCTTGTTGGATCGAAGCTATGCAAGAAGAACTTAATGGATTTATACGTCTTGATGTATGGAAACTTATCCCATGCCCGGATCAAGTGTAATTACTCATTTTGAAATAGGTTTACAAGGTGAAACTCGATGAGTTAGGTGGAATATTAAAGAACAAAGCTCGGCTAGTAGCTCGTGATACAAGCAATTATTGGGTATCGACTTTATGGAATCCTTTGCACCTGTTGCCTGTTTGGAAGCTATTAGACTATTCCTTGCTTATGCAGCCCACATGAATATGATCTTCTATCAGATGGATGTGAAGACAGCATTTCTCAATGGTGAAATCAAGGAAGAGGTCTATGTTAAAAACCGGATGGTTTTGTGAATTCTAAATATCCTAATCATGTGTACAAGCTTAAGAAGGCTCTCTATGGGTTGAAACAAGCTCCACGCGCATGGTATGATCTATTGTCACAATTCCTCATTACGCAAGGCTTTGCTAAAAGCAAGGTGGATCCCACGCTGTTCATTCAGAAACGAGGTAAAGATATGATTATGGTACAAATATATGTTGATGATATTATATTTGCAGCCTCGACCCAAACCTTATCCGATGAGTTTGGGACACTCATGTCTTCCAAGTATAAGTTGTCAATGATGGGCAAGGTATCATTTTTCTTAGGTCTTCATATATCTCAGAGTCCCAAAGGCATCTTCATTAATCAATCTATGTATGCCCTTGAATCGCTTAAGAAATATAAGATGGAATCTTGCGACCCCGTGGATACTCCAATGGTGTAACAAACTAAGCTTGATGCAGATCCACATGGAGTTGTCGTTGATCCGACACTTTATCGTGGAATGATCGGTACCCTTTTATATATCACACCTAGTCAACATGATCTTCAGTTTGCTATATGTATGTGTGCTCGGTATCAAACTCGGCCTACTGAGTTACACTTAGCGACTGTTTAACGGATCCTTCGGTATCTTAAAGGAACCATTAATCGGGTACTTTGGTATTTGAAGGACTCTTCGATTGCACTTATGGCATATGCAGATGCGGATCACGCGGGTTGTCAAGATACACGGCGTAGCACTAGTGGAACTTTGCAACTACTAGGAGATCGACTAATCAGTTGGGCATCTAAAAGGCAGAAAAGCGCTGCAATTTCAAGAACAGAAGCAGAATACATAACTATGTCCGGTTGCTGTGCTCAAATTCTTTGGATGAGATCGCAATTAACTGACTATGGTCTAGGTTTCAACAAGATTCCGATGTACTGCGACAACAAAAGTGCAATTGCCTTATGCTACAACAATGTTAAATTCTCCCGGTCGAAGCATATTGACATTCGCTACCACTTTATCAACGAGCAAGTGGATAATGGAGTGATCGAGCTTTACCGACCGAGACTCTTAAGGAACTGGCAGATGAAGCGAAAGAATAGTGGTGGTAAACTATTCTCCGTATCCTTGGTGATCATCTGTATATATTGTTTATATTTTTATCCACAAAAGCAAAATACAAAAATATAAAACCATATAAAAACCATAAAAATTCAAAAATATCCAAAAATATTTTTACTTTATTTTTCAAAGGCATGTCTTTTGGTACGATAATATTTACGGCCTTAGAAATGTTGATTAATATCGACACGACGCCATAAATAGAGTTCGTACAAAAGTTGTAAATATTTCATAAAACATGCCCATATGACTTGTAGTTATTTCATACTGCAACCCGTTTTTCACATTAAAGTCAAGTATTTCTTATGAAAACTTTTGCTCAACAACGGGAATTAATTTTCTCGGGCACGGTTTACTTTATAACCATGTAAGGGATTGTGTTTACGTTATAACACAATCCAACACGAATATATGTACGCATCAGTGCATTTATTTGTTAAAACAAGAGAAATCTTGTTTTTATGAAGCTACCATCTCTACAAACATAGCACTCTACAATTGGTATCTACATACTCGACGATGCGACTACTCAAACGATGACTACATCTCTTTTAATAGAACACGGGTCAACAATTGAAGGGGAGCAATTGTCAAGCATTCAGAATCTTTGATGCTGAAAGTGCCAAGTTCACTAATTGGTGTCAAGACAACAATACCAATCGTACATGTGGGGTCAAGAGATGACTTCAGACGTGACGAGGCGACCAACATTTGCCGACAAGAACCCTTTGATCTTATCATATGATGTTCTCATCAATCAGGTCCAACCTTGCCAATTTATTCTAATATGGTGAATATGTGATCATGTTATAAATCGGTATCATATCTCACAAATTGGTCTCATGAAGATGAAACGAACTTGCATTTTTCTTCCCAAAAACCTTTTAAACTTCATTAAATCAATTGATATAAAAAATATCGGTTGGGTTAATATTTTTAATATGGGGAGAAAATGTGATTTAATAAGGGAAATTATCACAAATGGTTTGACTTAACGTAATAGCTCATCCCAACATGTGCGAAATGTTTTTGAATATCGTGGCATATGTTAAGGGGGAGCAAAATGGATTTGCTATATCAAAATGGATTTCATGGTGATTTATACTTACCCACAACCTATTTATTTCACGAAGATGAAGATTATGGTGACATAAGGATGGTAGGATAGGTTAAGTCCAATGATTCTTCTAGAACCGGAGGAATCTTCCCAAGGAAATTCTATAGCTAGAAATAGTAGTCCTTAGGAAAGATGGAGAAAGGTTGTGAACGTAGCTGAATGCCGACCAAGTACTTAAGTTAGCACTGGAACAATCACAACAAGGTGCTAGTTATGACGTATTGGTAAGCATTGAAGGGGTTGAAGAATGAAAAAGAATTGTAAAGATAAAGGGTCTAAAGAAAGAAGCCCTCCTTACAACGTAGGTAGAAACCAGGTTAACACATATGTTATTGAGATCATTTTAATGATGCTCGATATTGAAGATAGACATCATGGACCCAGTGATGCAATGCACAACCCATCCCAGCTAACTCAGATATCTCTTAAAAGGTATATGTTTTATTCACACGGAGACAACGCATTATCTATCGATTTATTCACTCTGAGTAAATTGGTATTGAAATGGTGGCACTCCTCTCCAACCTCCGATCATTAAAAATACAAAATGCACGATCGAGTATAGAGCCATTTGAGATCATCAAATATATCATTAGGACACACTTCCATATTTCCTTGCTTCTTCATACACTGTGAAAAGTAAGAAAGATCTTAAGAGTCCTACGCAAAATCTTCATGATCTTGCCTGAACGTCCAAGTAATACGAAAGTATTTACAATGAAGATGGAAATCCTTCTTGAGCGAATATCAAAAAGCTCATGGTAGGTGACTTGTGCGATTCTTTATGAATTAAGCTTGTGATAACTGGAAAGCAACAGTGGTTTAATTCTTAACTGAACTTAAACACGTTCCAGGCCTCTACGTAATATCTTAGTGATATTGCTAGAACACTCAGAGTGACACTCTATAGTGTTCACAGTGAGGAGTGGAATTCCTTCTAGTGTTAACCTCAAACAGCACTTGGTAGGTAACTTGCAAGATTCAATATGAATCAAGTTCGTGACAACTGGAAAGCAACAATGGTGCGATTCTTTAATGAATCAAACTTGTTCCAGGATTCGGAATTGACGGCTTCATCATATGGATAACTTTATCTAAATGATTCACTCTTTACGTTCGCAGTCAGCTTTGGACGGTCGAGTAAACAGAACGGGTTTACCCATGAAATCTTGTCAAGGAGATTTTTAATTAAATCTACCTGCCACAAGTACGATATTTTATATCGTCCAACGGTCTTCACCGACCAGAGGTAAAATGCTACCGAATTAGAATGAAATGTTCAAAGCCATTTCGTTCATGTCTACTTATGTTGCGACATTTGAAGACGGTGGCGTTGCGGAATCCGAGAAGAAGTCATCCCCGCATGCTTATACTTTATGCACTTAATACTTCATCTAATTCAAGAAAGCCTAAAAGTCAAGTCTTCCGCCGTATCAAACTCTGAAGCTTTCAAGAATTACAAAGGTATAAGTATGTGGGACGTGAAGTCACGAAGAGGAGAAGATCACAAGTGATGGATGCACAAGATCAAGGCAAGAGATTAATGCTAAAGATTGATATCAAAGATCACATCAACATGTTCACCAGAAAAGAAAAAGAAAAGAAAAACGAAGACTACGAGCTCAAGACAAGCATAAAATGCTAGGTTTATTTTATTATTGTAACTCGGGTAACGCCCTTGTTTAGAGTGACCTCCCTTAAGGGGAGATTGCTGGAAATACGTTTTTACGTATTTAGGAAGATTCGGTCACTCCGACAATATATTAAGTAGTAGCTCGTAGTCTAGATATCTTTATATATATCAAACAAGGAAAAGCCCGGTCCATGCTTGTATGGCCGGCCCAATTGTAAGCCCAAGCCCATCTTATGGGCTTGAGTATATAAACCCTCTCCTTAGTTGGAGAGGATGGTTAGTTCATATAATTTACACATAGTTAAGTGTGTTTTTCTACACTTTCTCTCTCTAATTGTGTGTGTGTTCTTACCATCTTTCTATCTCTTTCTCTCTCTAAACATAAGCAAGATTTATAATATCCTACAAAGCCGAGTCTCCCCAATCCAAATATCTGACCAGAATTTAGTCTCCCTCTCATTGCCTACCCGCCGATGATAGTGTGAAATCAAATCTACCCCAGATCCTTCATCTTAAAAACCTCTCGCACTATGGAGGCCCAACTAGATGTTTTGTACCTGCAGATCTTAGACAGAATAGGACCGTGCATAGCCTTAATTTAACGACACCACAAAGAATTGTCATCCGATATGTATCTCCAAACCCATTTGAACAAAAGAGCCCGGTTCAGAGCATAAAAACTCGACACACCTAACCCACCAAACTTCTTTGCTGAAAGGATTTTAGACCAACTGACCGAAGCAATTTTCCTCTCCTCACCTTTCTCTCCATAAAAAAATTCTGACGCAAGGATTCAAGCTCTTTAAGAACCATACGAGGGACCTTGTAAAAGAACATATTATATAAAGTCATAGAACCTATAACGGACCTGAAAAACGTATATCTTCCTCTAATGGACAAAGCTTTGAGTTTCCAATTTGACAACCGAGCTTGAACTTTAGTAATAGAAGCCCCCCACGCGTTCGTTTAGAACAATTACCTCCTACTAAAACACCCAAGTAAGAAAAAGGTGTCTTCAGCGGAGAACAACCTAAATTAGCCGTTGCTCTTTCGACTATCTCACTTGGAAGACCGACGCATAAGAGTTGACTCTTCTTAAGATTAATCTCAAGACAAGAAGATAACGAGAAGCACCTCAAGATATTCGTAATTGTTGGTCCCTTGTAAATCGTTATTACTTATCAACTTTGAGTAATAACTCTTTACCAAGACTCAAGTGTGTTGTTTTAACAATAGATAAGAACTATGAACAATTAAAACAACAATACCAATAACTTTTCAACGTATAGACTTTTATTAGAATCAAATAAAGAATCTATAACCCACTTTGTTTGCGGAATAACAAAGTGGTTGAATGACAATGGGTTGTGATCTCCTCTACTTAAACGTATAACCAAAGTTAAAGTCTAAGCTCAAATCTAAACGTTCATATGCTTCTTGGCTATATGGTTTAGTTGGTATCGAGAGAGAAAGGTTTTCCAGAGTTTCTACTCTTGTATTGGTTAACCCTTTCTCTCTTAATGTACACTCCTTTTATAGGCAGTGTAAAACTAGGGTTTGCATTTGCATGTTTCAATGCATAGGTTTATCCAGTGGGTGATTGATGCCCATGCTGGATAAATAGTACAAAGTACATAATAAACTATTCTAGAAAAGACAAAGGTTGTACTTATATCTAAGTATACAAGAAACCCACTTTGACTTAAAGTTATCTTTTCCCGCCTAATGCAAACCATTAGAATACTGAAGAGTCTTTAATATCCTAGAGGAGATCGACATCATTCAGTTTGGTATTGTCAAGCTAAACTGAACTAAAAGCTCTTTTTCAGTACTTGTTCTTCAGCAACTAGACCGCCTAGTGTTTGAAGCAAAGACTCCTTTGTCTTCTAAGTTAACTGGAAGAGGAATGCTGAACGTTCTTCAGCTCCAAAGTCTTCAGTAGGAACTTTGTTCCTCTGGTCATCCTTCAGCAGACTGGCCTTACTGCTGAGCATGAAACACTTAGGGGGATTTTATATTCAAATCCTAGAGTTGCTTCAGGGTCAGTAAATACTGACCCAACAATCTCCCCCTATTTGGATATACAAATAGCCTAAGTCTAATGTCAGTAGTAAGTGAGCATAACAACTTCTTCTTACTTGCACTGAATAATAAAATACTTATAAACATCAGATAATCATTTATTCATGAAACATTACAAATTACAACAAAAATAGTACAAATGATTATTTAGTTTTCCTTAGGCCTCAGTTCTTCAATGATGGGAGTCTGAGCTGATGGATCTGAGTTTCTGTGGTCCAGTATAGCGAGCAAGCACATGCTGAAGGTTCTAGCAGCATCAGTACATCCTGGACCTCCATGCTGAGAGTAAAAGATCCTTTGAACATTCGAGAGAAGTTCATTGTTCATTTCATCGAGGTCACCTATGCCTACAAAGTTTTGACGTTCTCGATGATTGAACATTATCATTCCCAGTTCTGGTTCGTCTAGTACATGGTCAGGGAGATGATTTTGAAACTGAACAAAGCCTTTGTATTTCTTTGTAGTGAGAAAAATGTCACCCACTCCAAGTTGTATCAGATTAGCTTTTTTTTCAGTTCCAGTATAGGATCTTAAACCTCCAGAGAAACTTAAGTGCTGATGATCAGAATCTCACCCAGTTTTTCATGATTTCTCATAAAGTGCTCAATTCTGGTACGAACTTCATCCCATCTCTTGGATTTCCTTTTCTCAATCTTCACACTCATTTCAGTCCACTCAGTGTAGGAAAGTTCTTTTCCTTGGAAGTTTTTAATGATCTCATCAGTTCCATCACCCCTATAGAATTTAAGATGAATGTCACCTCTGTTGGTCAGCATATCAACACTGGTGATTGGTGAGAGATTTCTTCTGTTCAGCCTTGTTATACAAAACTTTTCATATAACACATTCTTCTTAAAAAGACTTTTTACTTCAGCTTTCCCTATTTGTTCATACAAGCTTAGATTTAGATCTCTTAGCTTTTCTTCTTGCTGAAGCTTGTACAACTTGTCAAGTTCTTCTTGAGTGGCCACCCCAGCTTTGATTAGTCGATCATTCAAGGTAAAATATCCTTTGTTCTTGGGTATTAAGGGAGGTGAACCACTATCAGTTGTTTCTTCACTTGTGGTCAACCCATCCATATGATCATTTTTTACTGATGACTCCCCCTTACCCTTTGTTGAGCTCTTTTCAGTAATTGGTGACTCATAGACAACAGATTGTTTCTGAGCCTTCTTTTGGGAATGTTTCTGAAAGAGCTACTGGATGGTGTTTTTCTCCCCCTCAGAAGAAGACTGCCCATCAGCTTCTGATGACCCACCAGCAGGAAGGAGGCCACAAATATGATCAAGAGTGGTAGATACCTTGGCCAGCATGGCTGGAACATTTTCAAGAGCATTTAACTTTCTGCTGAACCTCATCAGATATGGTCAGCTTCTGTTTCTCCAGTAATGTCACTCTATCTTTTATCTTTGACACAAAATCACACAAAGCATTAACTTGGCCAACTATTGGTGTGAATTCTGGTGGAAACTCCATGGAAGCACCGATGATGGAGTCCATAAGAGATGACATATCTTGCTTTAAGGAAGTGGTGGTGGCCACATATTTGACTAGTGGCTTCAAAACAACAATGATGACATCCTTGATTTGTTTAGCAGAAGGAGGAATTGGGCTTGCCTTCAGAGTTGAGATTTCAGTATCAACAAGCACCTTTTCTTCCTTTAGTTTAGCCACTTGTGATTGAAGAATCAACACTTGATTTGTTAATTATTTTACCTGTTCAGATCTGGGAGATGGTGGCTTTGGTGTTGCATCAGCAGTCTCTTCATCACTGTCATCAAGGTTGACTGGAATTCGTTCACTTAACCCAAGTTCCTTCTCCAAATCATCACCAGACATGCTGAATACAAATGAAGGCAAGTGTCCCACCTTGGCACCAATGGTGAGATCCACTTCCTTGGGTGTCTTCTTATCATCACCTCCAGTGTGAGGATCAATTTCAAGTCCTTTACCACCAGGGTTGGTTTTGCCTGATGGATCCTGAGAAAGAGTCCCTGATAATTTAAGATCAATGATAATTTTGTTGGTTTCTTAAGTAGGACCCTGTTGTGGGGGGACTACATCATTAGAAACAGATAGGCTAAGGTCAACATCAACTGTTGTATTTGCTGACACATCATTCCCTAATGCAGACTTAGAATGACAAATGATAGAAATTGGTAATGAAGTATGAATTGTATTTAGATTTAAGTCACTTACCAATGCTGACTCCATACTACTGAGCTGAGGGTGAGCTCTATCTTCACCCTTCTCTCCTAAATAGGTTGAGAGAGGGGTTGCCTTCTGGGCCTCTTTATGCATGTCACCTCCAGCAGAGACTGAAGGTGACGGCTGGCTTAGGTTTATGTCCTTGGCCAAGGACTTACTCTTCATCAAAACATGGCCTTAGGGTTCATCAGCAATCTTCTTCGAGGAAGATTGTGTGAGGGCTTTCCTCTTTCTGGACCCACGTCTTACCTTGTTAGTAATAAATGACGTACTCTGTTGACGAGGTCCAGATGAAGCTCCAGGCTTTTCGCCTTTCAGATCCCCTTCTCCAGTTGGAGGAGTGTCTTTTGGAGCTTTGTACACTACTGGACCATCTGCTGAGCAGATGTCCAACATGGGTTGTGTGAGGAGGATCAATGGTGCTGACTGGAATGTTCCAGCGAGTAAGATCAAATGGTCGAAAAATTAGTTTATCTCCATTGATTTTTGAAAAGTCATCATCAAGATGGTCAGCAAAGAGGAGAGATAGAAATCTGGTGTAAACAACGTTTTTCTCTCTTGCCTTTTTCTCCAGCTTCCCATAGAGATCTTCAAAAATAAGCCTCCCAAAATCAGCTTTAATTCCCTTGGCCATACAGTATAAAATAATAGCATCCTTTTGGTTGATCTGGTCAAGGCCTCCAGTTTCCCCCCCCCCCCCCCCAAACATTCAATAAGAATGGACATCAACAACTTCCACCTTGGTGCAAACAACTTCTTTTTAATCCCCCCTTTATCAGTAATCTCTTTAGTATACCCAATTTATTTAAAGAAATTTTAACAATCATAAAATCATTAGGTATAGCCTCATAATCACTAGGGGTTTTCCAAATAATTTAGACCCAAAACCTTTCTAAATAATTTTAACCCAAATCTACCATGAATCCCAACTATGGTAGAATCAAACTCAATGGACTTCTTGTTGTTAGAAGCCTCTGCTGTGAACCAAAATTCTTTTAGGACATTTTGAAACATCATACCAGGATCCTCAAATAATGCATATCTTAAAACACTTTTGGACAAGTAAGTCATAACCTGTTCCCCAGGAACAAACTTAATGGATTGAGGTTTGAGTAAGGTGATGTTGTTGGGCTTAAAGAAGATGTCCTCAATGGGATAGTTAACATGGATGGATGGGTTGAGTGTGATCTTTGCAACCTTTGGTGTAGAAGATGATTCAACCATTGTTGTTTCTGTGGTGTGTTTTTTTCTTAAAGAGGGAGAGAGTTTGTGTGTGTGTTTTTGATGAAAAGATTTGTAAGCGTGGAATGAAATCAATTGTAAGGGATTATATAAAAACTTGAACTGATTTGTAAAAAGTTTTTAAAACCATTTGAAAAAAATTGAAATCTTTTAGGGTTTCTTTTGAACATTTGGCACAAACTCTCTCATTAATGTTCTGCAAAAAGTATGATTTTCTGTTGCTTTGAACAGTGAAACGCCTCTTGCGTCAGGGAGTTGTTGACTGTGGATGGGGAGGTTTGAAATTTCCTTAATTAACAAATGACACCTTTTTGAAAGAATGTTTGTTTTATTCATAAGAAAATTCAATGCCATTTAATACTTTTCATCACATGATTGATTTGTTTTAAATGATATTGATCAGATATGCTGAAGCTGATAGCAATACTTGTGAGCTTTAGTGCGCCAGATGAGGCGACAAAACCCCATATACATGTTCACATAAGTGAACAAGACATATGACATTGCATGCTCCTCTACTCAGGCCTAGCTACTCAGTTGTATTAAAAATTTGTTCCGAATTTGCTAAAGGAAATTTTTTGATGACTGGTGATCATTTGTTCAGCTTCAGTGAATCAGATAAGGCGAAAAAACATCATATACACAATCACATAAAGTGATATAGACACATTACATTGCACACTCCTTTACTCAGACACTGCTACTTAGCATTAATCAAAACTTTTAAGAAATGCTGAACCTTCAAGCTTCTTCAGTGGATGCTGAAGGGTTTAGGTTTTGTATCATCAATGTTCTGTAAACCAAGCTCCATTATCAATCTTTTGAAAGTTAGTTCATCCAGTGGTTTGGTGAAGATATCAGCCAATTGATACTGAGTGGGGATAAAATGTAATTCAATGTCCCCTTTCACAATATGATCTCTGATAAAGTGATATATGATATCAATGTGTTTTGTTCTTGAGTGAAGGACTGGATTGTTGGATATTGCAATAGCACTAGTGTTATCACAAAAGATTGGTACCTTTTCATACTCTATGTCATAATCAGCCAGTTGGCTTTTAATACAAAGAACATTGGCACAACATCCAACACATGTCACATATTCAGCTTCTGTTGAAGACATGGCAACTGTTTGTTGCTTTTTAGCACTCCAATACACAAGTTTGCCACCTAGCAATTGGCATGCACCAAATGTGCTTTTTCTGTCCATATTGCATCCAACATAGTCTGAGTCTGAATACCCCTTAAGATCAAAACCTGAGGATTTGGGGTACCAAAGACCTAGACTTGGTGTACCTTTTAGGTATCTAAAGATTCTCTTTACAGCGGTAAGGTGTGATTCCTTTGGATCTGCTTGGTATCTTGCACAAAGGCATGTAGAGAATTGAATGTCAGGTCTGCTTGTAGTTAAGTACATGAGTGACCCAATCATACCTCTATATTGAGTCTCATTGACTGATTGTCCATTGAGATCAGGTCCTAAATTGTTAGGGGGTACCATTGGAGTCTTTATAGAAGCACAATTGATATCATACTTCTTCAGTAGATCCTTGACATATTTTTCTTGATTGATAGAGATGCCTTGGTCAAATTGTTTAATCTGGAGACCAAGGAAGTATGTGAGTTCTACCATCATACTTATTTCAAACTTGTTGGTCATAAGCTTGGAAAATTGTTTGCAAAGTTTCAAGCTTGTTGAACCAAAAATAATGTCATCCACATAAATTTATACCAGAATGGTGTCAGTTTTAGATTTATAGATAAACAATGTGCTATCTATTTTTCCTCTGACAAACTTATGTTTAATGAGAAATATTGAGAGAGTTTCATACCATGATCTTGGAGCTTGCTTCAGTCCATACAAATCTTTGTAAT
The DNA here is from genome assembly GCA_025667525.1 of Glebionis coronaria. Classification (NCBI taxonomy): domain Eukaryota; kingdom Viridiplantae; phylum Streptophyta; class Magnoliopsida; order Asterales; family Asteraceae; genus Glebionis; species Glebionis coronaria. The sequence goes on from CM046880.1 coordinate 573,599,614, forward strand.
GCTTGTAGACATGATTTGGGTATTTACTACTCTCAAAGCCAGGAGGCCGTGTAACATAAACTTCTTCTTTTAAGTCACCATTTAGGAATGCACTTTTGACATCCATTTGGTAGATGATGAAGTTCATATAAGTGGCATAAGCAAGAAAGATTCGTATGGCTTCCATACAAGCAACTGGAGCAAAGGTTTGATCAAAATCAACACCAGGCTCTTGATTGAATCCTTGGGCCACCGACCTAGCTTTGTTTTTGGTCACCGCATTGGTTTCATCTCTTTTGAGCTTGTAAACCCATTTGGTGCCAGTCATTGATTTACCATATGGAAGAGGAACCAATTTCCAGACTTTGTTTCTTTAAAATTGATTTAGTTCCTCTTACATGGCATCCACCCATACAGGGTGTGTGAGTGCTTCAGAAACCTTTGTAGGTTCACTTTCTGAAAGAAAGATTGCATAGAGGCATTCTCCAAATGAAGCAGCACTCAGTTTCTTTGCCATAGATCTAGTGACTCTACCTTCACCAGGATTGCCTATTATGTTTACCAACTGTATGTGACTATTATTAGTCCAATATTTTTGTGAAGCTGGAGAATATGCACTGACACATGATTAGAGCTAGAACTTGGAAGTCCATAAAATGGACTTGGACTTAGATTATCTCTAGTATCTGCTGAAGGATATTCAATAGACAAAGGTTCAATCAAATGAGGGCTTCCTTCTTGGTCAGAAGCAACACATCCAAGACCTAATTCTCTAGAGATAGTTGGAGAGTTTTGAGTAGAGGGCTCAGATTGTTCATCAACAACTTCATTGGATAGATCATTTTGATCATGTGTGTCAATGCTGATTGTTTTAAAACTGACCATTTTGGTCATTTGTGTTGCTTTGCCGATCATTTTGATCAGTTTGAGACTGATCATTATTTGATTGACAACCATCAGTATTTGATACTCCTTTTGTAGGACTTGTCAAATCTTCAAATGGATCAATATGAGGAACTGAGTTGCTTGTTTGATATCTTTGAGAAGGCTCATAATGTTGAAATTCATTAGATGGATAATTGTGAGATTCATGAATATGAAGTTCATCATCTGATGGATTTGTAAATTTGAGTGCTTCAGAACTTTCATTGAAAGTGATGTGATAAGTTTCTTCAATACATTGTCTTCTTGTGTTGAAGACTCTATATGCTTGAGATACTACAGAGTATCCAAGGAAGTAACCATCATCAGATTTTTCATCAAACTTACCAAGGTGATCCTTGTGATTGTGAATGAATACTAGACACCCAAACACATGTAAGAATGAAATGTTTGGAATTCTCCCCCTAAAGACTTCATAGGGAGTCTTCATGTGTCTCTTCACAATGATGGATCTATTTTGAGTGTAGCAAGCAGTGGCTACATCATCAATCTAAAAATGCTTAGAGAGAGCAGATCCTACAAGCATTGTCCTTGCTGATTCAATCAAAGTTCTGTTCCTGCTTTCAGCCACACCATTTTGTTCAAGTGTGTAAGGAGATGATAAATTTTGGGAAATTCCTTTGTCATCACGGAATTTGATCAGTGTTTGATTTCTTAATTCAGTGCTATTGTCAGTTCTGAGTTGTTTGACATGAGTGTCATTTTGATTATCAACTCTTTTGATGAAAGACATAATGGCATCTGGTGCATGGCTTTTCTTTGTCAGAAAATATACCCATGTGTACCTAGAGTACTCATCAATAATGACAAGTGTATATTTTTCATGACAAAGAGACCTAGGTGATACTGGGCCAAATAAGTCCATGTGAAGCAAGTGAAGACTTTCTTTGATTGAGAAAGTTTGCTTTGTTTTGAAACTGGCTCTATGGTGCTTCCCTTTTTCACATGTTGAGCATGGTTTGTCCTTGGAATAGACAAGTGAAGGAAGACCAATAACAAGATTTTGTTTTACCAGTAGAGTTATTGTTTTGAAATTTAGATGTGAGAGCCTCTTATGCCAAAGCCAGTTAGTAATGTTGGAAGCTTTAGCAAAGAAACATGTCTCCTGAGTAGAGTTCATGTTCAAGACATAAAAATCTTTGACTCTGGGAGCAATCATCACAATTTCATTATTGGAGTTGAAGATTGTACCTTTTTTGTCATCAAACAACATTAGATACTTTATATCACAAAGTTGACTAATGCTAATGAGGTTGTGCTTCAATCCATTGATGTATGCCACCCTTGTGAAAACTATACCATTGAATTTCACTAAACCAAATCCTTCAGTAGTAGCTGATGAGTTATCACCAAAAAAACTTTAGGACCTTGTTCCTCCTTATACTTGTGCAAATAACTTTTGGTGCCAGTCATATGCCTTGAGCAGCCACTATCTAGGTACCAAATAGGATTCCTGAGATCACACTGCACAAGTTAAGGAAATGGTCAGTTTTGTTTTGAAACCCTCCTTTGATGGGTGGGGGTTTTAGATTTGGAAGGTGTTCTAGATCTGGAGGGTCCTCTTGATGAGGATGTGTGTGATTGCTCAAAAGAAGAGGTCTGAACAGCTTTTGCTTTCTTAGCCTGGAGGGCTTCACCTCTTCTGAACCACTCTATATGATTGTGATCCGATGTACTGTGGACATCGCTTCCACAAGTTTCACAACATTTGGTGATAGAGTTTGGATTTCTTGGTTTAATACCTCTTCTGAGTGAGATAATTCGATTATGTCCAGGAGTGTCATGGTCATAACTTCCATATATATTACAAATTGGGTAATAGTGGCAGTCATCTGAGTGATGATTGCCCATACCATAATGAATGCATGGTGGGAAAGGCATATTGCGCCTGGAATGAGATGCTTCAGTATTGTGAGCATCAACACTAGTTTTAGCAAGCATATACTGAGTATGTTCACAAGTGCGATGGTCATTCCTCTCACATTGAGTATAATAAATCACTTTTAGGCAAGTTTCAGTGAGATGGTTGTTTAGACCACATAGATCACAAGCCCTTTTAAATTGTGTCTTGTACTTGTAATGGGGAGAGTTTGAAGGTTCATCTATGAATCGAGTTAGTGTTTGTTGCTGCCTGAGTTGCAATTTGAGATCATTGATCTCTTGCATGACAAGATACATTCTCTCATCTTTCTCAGAACTAACATTCTTCAGTTTATTTGTTGAAACTAAAGAGGTAGTTCCCATATGTGAACCTTTAGCAGGAGTTGAAGAGTTCTTTGAAGTGTCAATTTTGACATGTTTGGAAGAACTACTTTTGTGTGTGGTGTGAGACTTGATGATTGACTGGATTGATTTAGGCCCAGTAGAGGGTTCAGCACCAGCCAGCTTCTCCAAAGAAGGAAGTGGGGTACTTACTTCATTCTCTAAATCATCATCTGAGTCATCCTCAGTGACCGAGGACTCAACAGGTGTTGATGAATCAACATTTGCCTGAAACTCAGGGAGAAGGATATGTCCAGTGTCATGATTTGGTAGATTCTCTTCACTTGATCTTACAACATCAGGTATCGAGATACCATCCTCATTTGAGGCTTTGACAAAGACAATATCACGAGAGTTGGTGCTAGAGGATCCTTCAGCACCAAGCATTTTCCTTTTTTGAGCAGGAATTTGTTCATTGATGCATTGATTTACCCTGTCAGAGTTTCTAAGCCAAGATTTAACAATATCTTTTGCTTATTTTGGATCAACTCTTAGGGAGTTATTTTCATCAAGAATCTCTTTGTTCAATTGTTGAAAAGTAAGTACATCAAGTTTAGCTTCTTTTAGCTCTATTAGCTTACTTTCAAAATCCTCAAGTTTTAGAACAAGTTTATGATATTATTCAAGCAAATTGTTTCTTTGTTCTTCAACAAATTTTAGATCAATACACAGGTAAATCAAAGAAAAATTTGATGTCATCCTTTTCTTCTAATTCAAGAAGAGTTTGTACCTTTTTTATTGTGATATTGACCCATTCACCATTTCTAGCACTTTCTTTGGCCACAACATTAGAGTTAGCTCCTTCATCATCAGCAAGTGCCATCAGCACTTTCACATTAACCAATTCATCATCAACTGAAGTAACATCATCTTCATCCTATTCATAAGCATCAACAACGATCCCTTTGTTCTTATCTTGCTTAGGAGCCTTGGAAGAAGAACTATCAGTGCTCATGAGGGCCAATCTAGCTTTGATTTCTTTGTATTTAGCCTCAAAGTCTTTTGTTGGTCAAAGTTCAACCCTGTTTTACTGAAAAGAAGTAGAAGCAATTTCTTTTGGTTGAAATGATGGTTGACCAGATGGTCTTGATTGAGCTGGTGAGGAATAAGAAGGAATGGATGTCTTGGAATAACAATCCCTAGCAAAGTGACCAGTCTTCCCACATTTGTAGCATTCAGTGTCAACTGAAGCTTTTGTGGTGCTAGAGAACTTGCCTCCTTTCTTAAAGAACCTTCTAGACTTGGCCAGAAGATCTCTTTCATGAAACTTCTCTTTGAGGTCATTCAGATATTCCTCGCTAGTTCTTGTGTCTTCTTCATCATCAGGACTATCTTGGTAGTCTTGGATGACAGCCTCACTGAAGAAGGCTGTAGACAAGGGTGTAGAAATGGTTAATGCTTTACTCTTGCTTGAGCCTTCATAAATCCTATCAACTAGGTTTTCTTCATATTTTAGTTTCCCAAAAAGAGAGGCCAAATCACAATCTTTAATGTGATTAGCATTTCTCAAGCTTTGGCAGAAACAGAGCCACTTCTTTGGCAATGCATTAACAAAAACCGTGTTGATTTCAAGTTTTGAAAGATCAACACCATCATTCACAAGTTCATTCATCAGTGCTTTGTATCGGGTGAATGTCTGTGTGAGGGTTTCCCCTTCTTTGTGTTTGAAGGTGTTGTATTGAAGCTTTAAGTCCATGATTCTTGTTTCCTTCACATCAGAGCGTCCCTTATGATAAAGAATAAGGTCCTCCCATATAGATTTGGCTTATTTGCAATTTACAACATAATTCATTTGGTCATCTGGAAGTACCAACATGATGAGACTTTTGAGACGCTGATCTAAGGTAGCAGCCTTTCTCTCATCAGCAGTCCATTGTACTTCAGGTTTTCTATTGTCCCCAACCATGGGAACAAATGGACCATTTTTAATGATTCTAAGGAATTGAGGTTCAATCCCAACCATTTGGACAAGGAACCTCTTCTTCCAATTTGTAAATTAGCAACCTCTAGGACAGGAGCAATATTGAGTTGACCACCCCTATACTCTAGGGTTTGTGGTATAACTTGAGCCATTTTTGGATCTTTATTTGAAAACTTTTAAATGAGCAGTTTAATAAAACAAGATTTTAGCTAACCAAACCGCTCTGATACCACTTGTTGGTCCCTTGTAAATCGTTATTACTTATCAACCTTAAGTAATAACTCTTTACCAAGACTCAAGTGTGTTGTTTTAACATTAGATACGAACTATGAACAATTAAAACAACAATACCAATAACTTTTCAACGTATAGACTTTTATTAGAATCAAATAAAGAATATATTACCCACTTTGTTTGCGGAATAACAAAGTGGTTGAATGACAATGGGTTGTGACCTCCTCTACTTAAACGTATAACCAAAGTTAAAGTCTAAGCTCTAATCTAAACGTTCATATGCTTCTTGGCTATATGGTTTACTTGGTATCGAGAGAGAAAGTTTTTCCATAATTTCTACTCTTGTATTGGTTAACCCTTTCTCTCTCAATGTACACTCCTTTTATAGGAAGTGTAAAACTAGGGTTTGCATTTGCATGTTTCAATGCATGGGTTTATCCAGTGGGTGGTTGATGCCCATGTTGGATAAACAGTACAAAGTACATAACAAACTATTCTAAACAAGATAAAGGTTGTACTTATATCTAAGTATACAAGAAACCTACTTTGACTTAAAGTTATCTTTTCACGCCTAATGCAAACCATCAGAATACTGAAGAGTCTTCAGTATCCTAGAAGAGATCGACATCATTCAGTTTGGTATTGTCAAGCCAAACTAAACTGAAAGCTCTTGTTCAGTACTTGTTCTTCAAACCGCCTAGTGTTTGAAGCGAAGACTCCTTTGTCTTCTAATTTAATTGGAAGAGGAATGCTGAACGTTCTTCAGCTCCAAAGTCTTCAGTAGGAACTTTCTTCCTCTGGTCATCCTTCAGCAGTCTGGCCTTACTGTTGAGCATGAAATACTTAGGGGGATTTTATATTCAAATCCTAGAGTTGCTTCAGGGTCAGTAAATACTGACCCAACAATCTCCCCCTATTTGGATATACAAATAGCCTAAGTCTAATGTCAGTAGTAAGTGAGCATAACAACTTCTTCTTACTTACACTGAAGAATAAAATACTTATAAACATTAGATAATCATTTATTCATGAAACATTACAAATTACAACAAAAATAGTACAAATGATTATTCAGTTTTCCTTAGGCCTCAGTCCTTCAATGATGGGAGTCTGAGCTGATGGATCTGAGTTTCTGTGGTCCAGTATAGCGAGCAAGCACATGCTGAAGGTTCTAGCAGCATCAGTACATCCTGGACCTCCATGCTGAGAGTAAAAGATCCTTTGAACATTCAAGCGAAGTTCATTGTTCATTTCATCGAGGTCACTTATGCCTACAAAGTTTTGACGTTCTCGATGATTGAACATTATCATTCCCAATTCTGGTTCGTCTAGTACATGGCCATGGAGATGATTTTGAAACTGAACAAAGCCTTTGTATTTCTTTGTAGTGAGAAAAATGTCACCCACTCCAAGTTGTATCAGATTAGCTCTTTATTTCAGTTCCAGTATAGTTACTTGATCCTCCAGAGAAACTTAAGTGCTAATGTTCAGAATCTCACCCAGTTTTTCATGATTTCTCATAAAGTGCTCAATTTTGGTGCGAACTTCATCCCATCTCTTGGATTTCTTTTTCTCAATCTTCACACTCATTTCAGTCCACTCAGTGTAGGAAAGTTCTTTTCCTTGGAAGTTTTCAATGATCTCATCAGTTCTATCACCCCTATAGAATTTAAGATGAATGTCACCTCTGCTGGTCAGCATATCAACACTGGTGATTGGTGAAGTCACATATTATATGACCACCCCTTAGGGGGAGATTGTTAGAAGTATTTAAAGTGATGGTCATATAAAATACCGTTACGAATCTCGTGGAAAATGCTATTTAATGATGTCGAGAGTTTCAAGTTATTATTGTTTATGTAACGAGAATTAATCCTAAACACACAAATGAGAAAGGCCTCCTAAACATGTTAGTCAAAGTATAAAAGACCCTTTCCCCTTAGTTATGTGTAGGTGTGTTTTCCCATTTGTTTGTTTTAGAGAGAGAAAGTTGGTTGCTTCTCTCACTAGGAAAATCACCATCTTTGTTTTTCTTTCTTCTTTCCTTAATCTAATCTTTCTTTTTTGTTTTATTCTTTTTTTTATCTTCATCTTATTTTCTTCTTTGTTATTTCTTCATCATCATCACATCCATAACAATCATCTCGTCCCTATACTCGTATCTCATCAAGATCAAGGTTTTTTGCGTTTGTTTGGTTCGTGTGTAAGGTCCTACAAGTGGTATCATTCTTAAATCATTATTTCATCTTATATGACCACCCCTTAGGGGGAGATTGTTAGAAGTATTTAAAGTGATGATCATATAATATACCGTTGCGAAGCTCGTGGAAAATGCTATGTAACGGTGTCGAGAGTTCTTAGTCAATATTGTTTATGTAATAGGAATTACTCCCGAACACACAAATGAGGAAGGCCTCCTAAACTTATTATTCATAGTATAAAAGGCTCACTTCCCTCATTTTTGTGTGTGTGTTTTTTCATTTCACTACAAGAAAAAGGGGTAGTTGGGAGGGTGAAAAACCGTTCCAAATACACAATAAACCGTGCCAATTGCTATTTGGCACGGCTTTGGGACGCTTTTTGCTCCGTCCTAAATATGAGGGTGCCAAATACATTTGGGTCGGGTTGAAAGCGTGCTAAATAGTATTTGGCACGGTCCTTAGGACGGGTTAACTTTAGGGTGCCACGAGTGAGGTATTTGGAACAATTGATAACTTTTCGTTCCAAATGAGAATTTGTCACACTTTTATATCCCATGCTAAATACGTATTTGGTACCAAATTCATTTCCCGTGCCGAATCTGAATTTGGTTCAGATTTAATTACCGTGCCAAATTTAGATAAGACGGTTTTATCTACCGTGACAAACACATTTGACATGGTGTCCATTTTTTTTCCAACCGTATTTGGTACTTTTTATACGCCTTGCCAAAAAACATACGACACACTTTTTCTTTCGTTATAAATGTCATTTGTCACTATTTTACATTCTATTAGTCATCAAATCAAAATCTCAAATTTTCACAAATATGTATTCCAATCGAAGCCAAAAATAAATAATCTCGTTCTTTAATAATCATCAATAGAATAAATTCTACATTATCACTTAAATAAAGTAAAAAACAATACGTCTAACATCTTTGTAAACAATGGTCTATAGAATCGCAAATGTACAAGTAGAACTCAATATAAATCTCTTTTATGGTTTATTACCAACGGAAACGAATAAAGCTCACTGGAACACGTCTTCATTGTAAACCCTGCATAATAAAATATTCTGAATAAAGCTCACCGGAACACGTCTTCATTGTAAACCCTGCATAATAAAATATTCTAACATTAGAAATATGTATGAAATCAGTAAAAAGTTAGATACGCATATATATCTGGTCAAAATATATATTAGCACATATTTGAACCTGAACAAACACCCCCATAAACTGATGAGAATATCCTACAACTTATGAGGTGTTATTTATTTAAAGTTATTATGAGCTCATTAAAACTCTGATAAGCCTCCATAAAGATTCAGTGAAGACTCATATCCATGTTCACAAGAACTGGCTGGTGGGGAGGGTATGGTCCAGTGAGAGGTACTGCTAAATTTCAGGCGGATTCACAAGTTTTATTAAAGTTTAAACAACTATTAAGAAATTATTCTGGGCAGGGTCTGGCCAAGTGAGGAAATAACGATTTTGGTGATAAAGTCTACATTATGCCCACTAAATACGCTAGATAATACAAATAGTCGCAGGAAGTTAGTATGCTAATCTAAACACCTTAGTTACAATATCCATTAAATATGATCAAATGCAATAATGGCCAGAATAGATTAACAATAACTAGTTATAGATATACCTGACTAGTGCTTGGTCCAGACCTATGTGCTTTACTCTGCTTTTTCATTTTATCCAAAGACCACCAATCCACTGCAAACATGCATCTTTATAATCATCTAGAGCATCTGTCTTATGCTGCGTGCAACAAATTTTTGTGTGTTAGCCATACTATAAATACAATTATTTATATAGTTCATGTTAACAACAATACGGGCAAAGAGTATTTATATATACTAATATACCTTAATATCTCGCCACATTAAATCAAGATTGGTATCTGGCATTGACTTCTATGAAATAATATTAAGATGAGCACGAGCCCCGCATTTTACAATTCCACCAAGTAAATTCGCGAGATCAGTACTACTATCCCCGATAGGCTGCATGGATTCATTGAAAATTCACGAGATCAGTATCTATATAAACATATCATGTCGTACAATACCAAAATAAATGCACAAATCAGCAGCCAAATGCTTATGCTGTTAATGTTTTTATAGTATTTTTTATAACAGATTAAAAATGAAAATCCTATAGCCGACATGCTTATTCTAACAGCTACAAACAACCCACTGCTTAAATCGAAATCATAAAGTCAGCCTGCTTATTCTAACAACACATAATATATGATCGTTGTAAAAGCATATAACTGAAAGACGAAATTATCAAAATCAATTTGAAAAAATACACAGACAATATTGAATGACAAGTACAGATCCAAACAGAAAAACTAATGCAAACAACAATAGAAAGGTCATTCCCACTAAATTGCTACATATGAGACCTGAAGGTGCAGATCCAAACATAACAGACAAAGTCTAAAAATGCAGACCAGCCTAAGAAGATCCAACCTATTTATTTACCAACCATTTGACCAACAAAACCATGATTAAAAAAGTACAATCATGTATAGTTACATTACCTACGCCAAATGGTATACAATTTTTTTATGCTACTTTAAAGCTACAATTTTCTTGTTTTATACAACTTTTGCCATGTTTATTGATAGTGGTCAGTAGGGTCGGGTTAACCCGACCCGAACCCGAATTAAAATCCGGTATAGCTTATCGGTTCGGGTCTTATCGGGTTATTTTCAGCCGAACCAGATAGTGTTATCGGGTCGGGGTCGAATTAAATAATTAGTTTAATCGGGTTATCGGGTCAACTCGATAAGGCCTGAAAATAAATTTTCTTTCTTTTAAGTAATATTTTGTAAAAGCACAATACTTGTACTAGTCTAGTGTCTGGATGTGCATGAGACATTTCTCTTGATATATAAGCACCTATTAATGTATGCAAACAAAGGTTACTAACAGTGGCATTTTACTAACATATGTTGTTGATTATGACTTACAAAATTTCACCTGCCAAGTACTAGTGCTACCGTCGCAAATACTGGAATGTGAGTTTTAAGCTTTAATAGTGGCCATAATACTGGCTACTGCTAAATATTGGATGTTTATGTTCTACTTTTAAAACTGTCCAATACATCAGTTAAATGGAAATAGAAGTTTTCATTTGTAGTATGACCCAATAACCCAAATCACCCGACTCGACATAACCCGACCTAAATATCATCTCAACTAGATAACCCGATTCCTTATCAGATTGGTTTTTGGGTGAGTTTCTATAAAAGAAAACCCGACTTAACTCGCCCCGATAACACCGCTAGTGGTTGGTCATAGTTTATATAATGCGTAGATATAAAACTACTTTAGCAATGTTTAACAAACGAAATGACTCGTATATTTGCACTAATATTTTTTGAGGCATTTTTTACTAATAAAAGTTTGTAAAGGTAGATTGAACAATGAAATTTTAGACAATGAAATGATAAAGAACATGGATACCTATTTACACATAATACCACCAAATCATGGTAAGTTTACAGGCACTCAAAAACCCTATTACCTGACCCATAACACCCTTAATCACAAGTAACAACATCAGGCTAAAAATTGACAATCACTTCTAAGACACGAATTTGAAACATCTAATTGGCCATTTTTGTGGTTTTACTTCACACGCCAACTATCTTTTCATTCAACTTTGTTCTTTTAGACATCTCAAACAGGGATAAACATATAAAATATACATACGATTAAATAGCATATACCAAAGCAACTAGCCACAAAGAAGAGTATAACAAATAATCCTTAATAATTTCTACTAGCAATTAAACAAACATATCACCTAATTGATCAATTGTCAGACACAAAAGCCACACACAAATCATGCAATGAACTAATTCAACATTGAAGATTACTAAATTCATACCTAAAACTTGTTAACCCTAGGTAGCAGTCGCACTTCTTTAGGATCTGGTGTTTGATAAATTTTGGGAAAATCATGGTATAAGGGAGAGTTTTAATTTCGAATCGCAATTACGATTTGTGTTGAGAGAAAGTCGTGATTAACTCGGATTGGAGGGAAACTTTGGAGGGATTGAAGAAAATGAAAGGATTTATTTTCACAGGTATCTTATAGATTTTAGAAATAGGGCGAATAAACATAATGTAAGTACTAGGCATAGGATAAGCATTAACATGTTATATGCAATGCTTTCAAACCCGGGTAGATCCGGCCGACTCAACAGGTTGACCCGTTTTGGCCGAAAAACAGGTCATATTGACTCGAGTTTCATATTTTCGAAACTCGGGTAGACTCGTCGGGTTTAGGGTGACCCAGGTCAATCCGGTTCTCGAGCCCGGTCAGATTTTGAGTTTTTTTTAAATATGTAAATTTTACGTATTTGCGACAGGACTTTATTTCTACATATTATATATATTGGTATGTAAACTATTTATATCTTATGTACGGAGGTTTTTTATATATTATTTTTGTTAAATTAAAAATATGAAAAAAAAAATATTTTTAAAAAACCGGGTTGACATGCTTTAATATGTTTTTTACACACACGCTATATTCACGCGGCGCAAACTCAACCGAAAGCAAAAAAAATCAAGCCGAACCTAGCCGATCGAAACCCAACCAATTATTTTCGGCTTGGTTTTCGTCTGTGTATTTTTCTGTCGGTTTCGATAAGTAAATTTACGACTAAACTATATATTGTTCATTTCGGTTTTGCTCCATTAAATTTGGTTTGGTTTTTTATTAAGTTTTTCCTAAATTCATTTCCGGTTTGATTTTTCGGTTCTGTTCGATTTTGAACGGATGCTCAGCCCTAGGTTATATCATACAGACATACGAAAAAGATGTAGAAAATATAAAACTCTATGAAAATGACGAAAGCGTACTATAAACGAATAAAAAATGTAAAAAAAATGTATGACAACCTATAAAAACGTATGATACATGTGAAAACATATGAATGTATAAAAAAGTAATGAATCGCTTCGATTAATAAATATAGCCTTCTCGTTTTTTACCAACTTTTTTCAAATAAAATATATCAAAACACTCATCGATCCATGTTTTTAATATAAACATCTTGACTCAGACTCATCTAGACAAAAACACGTCTATACCTGTGACCCAAACTCGAAAAGTGAGGGTATGAGATACCTTAATTACGCGCCACACATTTAAGTAAGAAACTTGTTATCCTTGTGAACATGTACGTGAACGGCCTCATTTGTTTACATGTTTTCGAACATTTTATAAAAAATGTTCCGAATACATTACCATTTCCAAACTCTAAAAAAATTGTTCCAAATACGATAAATCGTCCTAAATACGTATTCGCTTTTGGCACTTAAGTATCATCCGTCACAAATACATAAGTATTTGGCACCAATAATCGAAATCGTTCCAAATACACATGTACTTGGAACCATTATTACAAAGCATTCCAAATGCATGCGTATTCGGAACGATTTTATAGTAGTCGTCCCAAATAAGTAATTTTTTGGCACGGTTACCGAAACGGTACCAAATACGTGTATTTGGCACTCTTTTCTTACTGTTCCAAAAAAGTTCGTCCTAAAAAACCTCTTTTTTGTAGTGTTTTGTTAGTTTTAGAGAGAGAAATATCATGTCTTTCTCTCACTAGAAAACACACCAACTCTTTATTTCTTTTTCTTATCTTAATCTAATCTTTCTTTTTTGTTTTAATCTTCATCTTTTTATGGTTTAATTAATTGTGTGATATAGTCTTACAAGTTTTGTTATTGCGATTTTATGTATATATTATGTGGAAAGGCTTCAACAAGCTGCTAACGTTAAGAAGCACCATGAGGTGGCTCTTGTAATGTTAGGGAGAATGGCTTCATCACTTCAAAGGAAGTATAAGCTATTTTCACCTCAGCGAATGCTTGATGAACTCAAGGCTGTGTATGAAATACCGCAAGTTGTAAAGATCCATGATTTGGTTGATGCTCTACATAGTTGCAAGCAAGCTCCTGGAAAGTCCGTAAGTGCTCATTATATGGAGATGAGGGGTTATATGGAACAACTCATCGCACTAGGACAACCCTATGATCATAATATGGCTATTAACTTGATCAATAGGTCCCTTAATAAGGACTTCAATGATTTCGTTCGTAACTATAATATGCATTGCACGGGGAAGACGGTTAATGATCTGCATGCAATGCTCATTGACTTTGAAAAGGGGTTGAAAGATAAGGCATCCACTTCTACTCCTCAAGTACTTTATGTGCAAAAGGGTAGAGTGACTAAACCAAAACCGCAAGTGAATAAGAAGCAGAAAGGCAAGGCAAGGTTGATAAGAGCAAACAAGTTGCGACTCCATCAAAACCAAAGCAGAACTTTGTCAAGAAGAGTCAATATCAGAAAGATGAGACTTGTCACCACTGCAAAATGACTGGACACAGGAAGAGGAATTGCTCTCTCTACCTCCATGAGTTGCAAGAACATAAGAAGAAGGCTGAGCTAGCTGCTGCATCATCTTCAGGTAACTTATTTATGATAGAGTTATTTAATCTTACATACAAATCAAACTCCTGGGTATATGATACGGGATGTGGTGTTAACATTTGTAATACCCTACAGGGATTTGAGTTAAAGAGGAAGCTTTCCTATGGGGAAAAATTTCTGCAAGTGGGCAATGGCGCACAAGCAGCGGTTGAAGCTATAGGAATATTTAACTAGTTTTACCTTCGGGTTTAGTACTGTTTTTAAATAATTGTCATTATGCACCTACAATTGTTAGGGGTGTTATTTCCTTTTCTTGTATGTTGGATCTTGGATTTAATCACACGATTGATAATAATATAATTTCTGTTTTCAAAGATGGTTTATTCTATTTTGATGCAATTTCTGTGAATGGTGTTTTTGAAATTAACATGCATGATAATAATTCCAAGAGGAAAAATAATTTTGTTTTTAGCATGAATAAGAAGAGAAAGTTAGACAAGAACTCTTCTTATCTTTGGCATTGTAGACTTGCCCATATTGGGAAGACTCGTATACAAAAGCTTCGACGTGATGGTCTTTTGGAAAATATCAATGATGAATCATTTGATAAATGTGAATCTTGTATCTCTGGAAAGATGACCAAGAAACCTTTTAATAGCAATATTGAAAGGGCTACCGAGCTACTTGGTTTAATACACACTGATGTGTGTGGACCACTTAGACATGTGTCAAGGAAAGGTGTTAGCTACTTCTTAACGTTTACGGATGATTATAGCCGTTATGGTTAAGATTATTTACTTAAGCATAAACATGAGGTATTTGAAATATTCAAAACGTTTAAAGCAGAAGTTGAGTTACAACTAGGAAATAAGATTAAAGCTCTTCGTTCTGATAGAGGTGGTGAATATTTAAGTCAAGAGTTTAAATATTATTTAAGTGAGAATGGAATTGTTCAGAAACTTACGTCTCCGTATACTCCACAACAAAATGGTGTATCTGAAAGGAGAAATCGTACATTATTAGATATGGTGCGATCTATGTTTAATCTTACAACTTTACGATTATCCTTTTGGGATTATGCTCTTGAATCTGCTGTTCGTATTCTAAATATGGTTCCCACAAAGAAGGTTGATAAGACACCATATGAACTATGGCATGGCAAGAAGCCGTATTTGTCTTATTTGAAAATTTGGGGTTGTGAGGCGTATGTGAAACGTGACTCTGGAGATAAGCTCCAACAACGCTAAGTAAAATGTATCTTTGTAGGTTACCCTAAGGAAACTATGGGTTACTACTTTTATTATCCGGCTGAGAACAAGGTAGTTGTGGCTCGGTATGGAGACTTCCTTGAAAGTGATCTTTTAAATCAAGAATTCAGTGGGAGAGATTATGATCTTGAAGAAATTCAAGAAGATACATTGCCTTCTGAAAATACTAGCAAAGAATTCCTGTAGAACCAGAAAGTCTGGGAGTTCCACCGGGATTAATTCCTCCACGTAGGTCTCAAAGAACCATACGTGCGCCAGACAAACTATGTCTTTACATAGAGGATGATGAGGAGGAAGTAGGGGATCTTGGTGAACCTGCTAACTATCGATCCGCAATGTCTGATCCAGAAAAGTCAAAATGGATAGTTGTGATGAATGAGGAAATAAAATCCATGGAAATCAACGATGTTTGTATTCTTGTGGACGCGCCTAAAAATGCTAAAGTAGTGAAAAATAGGTGGATCTAAAAGAAGAAAACTGACATGGATGGTGAAATACAATCCTATAAAGCACGTTTAGTAGCTAAAGGTTTTACTCAAACTTTTGGCGTAGACTACGAGGAGACATTTTCTCCTGTAGCAGACTAACGAGCTATTAGGATTCTCATAGCTATAGCAGCATACTATGACTATGAGATATGGCAAATGGATGTTAAAACTTCCTTCTTGAACGGTCGCTTAGATGAATACATCTATATGCAACAATCGGAAGGGTACGTTGATCCTAAATATCCAAAGCGCGTGTGCAAACTTCAAAGATCTATTTATGGTTTGAAGCAAGTATCACGTCAATGGAATAAGCGATTTGATGAAGAAATCAAAAAGTTCGGATTTATTCAAAATCGCGATGAGCCATGTGTATATCGTAAAGCTAGTGGGAGTAATGTAGTGTTCCTAATTTTATATGTCGATGACATATTAATCATGGGAAGTAACATTCCAAGAAGTTAAGGATTATCTTGGTAAATGTTTTTCTATGAAGGATTTGGGAGATGCTGCATATATTCTGGGAATTAAAATCTATCGAGATAGGAGTAGACGGTTAATTAGTCTTAGTCAATATGCTTATATAGATAAGATATTGAAGAAGTATAACATGCATAACTCTAAGAAAGGTTTTCAACCGATGGAGGTTAAGCATGAATTAAGTCATGAGAAATATGCATCAACACCCGAAGAGGTGGCTTACATGCGAAAGGTGCCTTATGCTTCGGTTGTAGGATCTATCATGTATGATGTAAGATGCACAAGGCCTAATGTGGCGTATGCTCAGAACTTGGTCAGTAGATACCAACAGAATCCAGGAAAGTTCCACTGGACTGCTGTTAAGCATTGACTAAAGTATTTAAGAAGTACGAAAGATATGTTTTTGGTATTTGGGGGTAAACCAGACACATAATTAAATGTAACAGGGTTCTGTGATGCGTCCTGGCAATGTGATAAAGACGATACGAAGTCTCAGACGGGTTACGTGTTTGTCATCAATGGAGGAGCAGTTGACTGGAAGAGCAGTAAGCAGAAAACCATTGCTATGCATGCGACTCAATCGGAGTACATGGCCGCTTCAGAAGCTGCAATGGAAGCTGTTTGGATTAGGAAGTTTATTGGAGATCTTGGAGTGATGCCTTCAATTAAAGAACCTATTGATATATATTGCGACAATTCTGCTGCAATAATATTCGCCAATGACCCTGGAGTTATGAAAGGCGCCAGACACTTTAAACGTAGATATCACTACGTTCGAGAACAAGTGGAAGCTCGAGAAATAAAATTAATAAAAGTTCACACAGATGATAACGTAGATGATCCTTTTACTAAGGCTTTATCTAGGCCAAAGGTAGTTAAGCATGCCAAGGCAATTGGGCTGCAACTAGCTAGCGAATTCATGCAATAAATCTGTTGATTAGTATTTGGAAAAAGGGTGTAAGTGTTGATCCCAAACTTAGATCGATTAGCTTTGTGTATACGAGATTAGATCAAGTATAACACGTAGAGAAACCTTTGTATATGCTTTGTGAATCTAAGTGTTATGCGGAATTTAACACTTAAACAAGAACACACAAGATATAAACAAACTTTCACTTTGATTATCAATGTCGAACTTGCTTACAATGAAAGATGTTTATGAACGAAACCTTATGTAAAACTTATATCAAACATTAACCTAAAGGCCTTCTTTTATAGATACAAGAAGCCTTGTACAATAAGCTATGTGTCAACTATTCTAGGTAAAGATAAACATAGAAAATACATTGTCGTTTCTATCCTTACTAGAAGTATTCTAGAATATAATAAACATGTAGATTATATCTTCCATCAGTGCTTGTCTTCAATGTTGTCTACGCTTGACTTTAACTTGTCAACGCTTGAGCTGTCAGCGCTTGAGCTGTCAGCGCTTGTTTTGTTCTTGTCAACGCTTGAAATGTTCTTGTCAGCGCTCAAGTGATCTGGCCTTAGTTTATTCCCAACAATCCTCCCCTAAACTTGATATCCACTCTTATGATCAAGTTTCTGAATAAGCATTAAGAACTAGGAGGAGTCTGACAAATCTTCTCATATTGGTAATGAATAAATCTGATCAAATCCTTTGCCACGTCACTTGAATAATCTATCTCCAGCTGAGTGTCCTTCATCTTTTCCAAAACAGCCTTGGATATGAAATACTGAGCATCCACAAGTAGATACTCAGCAAACTTTGTAGAACTCAAATGGTATACACCAGCAGCTGAATATAACCTCCATTGAAGACCACTGAGGTCATCTTCAAGATCCTTCCAAATTGCAGGATCTTCCTCTTTTGTCCCACACATTCTTTTGAATGTGGTCCAAAGTTTTATTCCATTAGCTGAAGTTGGTGCTTCAGCCTCATACTTGGTCTCCAGCAACCTCCAAAGGTCCACCAAGTCTTCTCTATCACAACTTGCAAATAAAGATTTGAGAGTGGTAAAAGTGTGTACCTCCTTGCCAAATCTGCCAATCTTCCAGAATCCACATTCATCTTCTTCATAGCCCACAATTGGATTCCTGGAATCTAATGGTAACACTTGCACCATATCTGAAGCTTCTAATGGGGAGAGCTTGAGACTCTTTCTTATAACTGCTTCACTTGGATATAGTGGATCCATATCCTTTGGAAACTCAAATTTAAATCCCTTCTTCACTGGCCTGGGAATCATCATAGCTTTCTTGATTTCCATTTCTTCTGCAAGTTGCTCCTTTCTTTCATCTGAAAGAAGTCTGAGAGTGTTTGCTTCCTGCACTCTCACCCGAATGGGATAAGCCCTGTTTTCCAACTCATCAAATGTCAAAGCCTTCAATTTTTGATATGTCCAACCAACTCCATGACATCTGAGCAACATAAAGTAGAGCTCCCTTCTATCCCTTTTCAATTCTGAGAGAATATTGCTTGCCTTGTGTTTCAAGATCACCTTACAATCCTTCTGAACTCTAAGAAGAAGCTCCAAACCCCATATTTGATCTGAAATGGTCAAGTCTGGATTATCCATGCAGCTTTCTTCCCAAGAATTGTACATTTGAACCACCTCTGGCATGTCAAAGTCAACCTGCAATTTCAATTCTCTCAACTTTTCCCTAGAAAGCTCATCACCATACTCAAGCCTTTCTGGTTCTATTATCATCACACTTGAGTCTGAGCTATCACTTTCTTCTTCTGAAGTCAAAACAAATGGTGACTTTTCCTTTTCATCTTGTTCCATGATTTGTGCAGCTAGTCTTCTATCAAATTCAACCTGGGCTGCATCCTTTGGAACAATCTCTTCTACCAATTTACCCTTACCCTTATCTGATGGTGCAATGGTTGGTAAGGTAGATGGTAATACCTGAGTAGAAACTTCCTTGATGATAGATGATGACTGGGATACATCACCTTCATGAGCAGATCTGTCAACGCCCAAATTTATCCTATCATCGCCCAAAATACTTCTATCAGCGTCCAAATTTTCCTTTTCAACGCTCAAATATTTTCCCTCGGCACCTTGTGTAACCTCTCTCAACATAGCTGTAAATGATAAATTTAGATTGATGGGAGAGATTAAGGACGTGTCAAAACCTGTTTGTTCCTTCAAAGTTGTAAGGGCTTCAACAACATCCATTGATTGACCATCTTGGCTGCCCTTATCACTCAGATTTCTTTGATCTTCCTCCCCTTTGGAAGACTCCTCCATACCCCTCCTAGCACGATCACTTTCCAAAACAACAATCCTCTCCCTCAATTGCTTGAGTTCAAGGCCTTGGGAGCTGACAATTTGTACTAAGTCTGCATTTTGATTTTGCAAGCTAATGCAGACTGCCGTCAATTCCATAAGAGTCATTGGTTCCAGTCCGCCCTCTTCTAAAATGGGAATTTGACCTCCCAAGTCAGATTCATTGGGCAAGGATGAGGACTTAATGATGGTGGGACTGCCTTGGCCAGCATCTAAGCCAGAACCAATAGTCCCAGCCTCATCCAGGTCACCAGCCACACTTGTGGTGGTAGTTCTCTCTGCTTCATGGCTAGGACCACCAGAGGAGAACACTCCAGTAGTCCTTTGGCGTTTAATCAACCTATATTCAGGTGGTGTGGAAGATGGTGTGGAAGAATGGGTAGATGTGGGTTGGTTAAGGGGTGTTTAGGATTGTGAAGGTTGTGTGTCAACGTTGGAAATAGGCACATCAACGCCAACATTTGATGTGTCAGCGTCAAAGGGTTCTTGGTCAAGTTGCATTTGTTCAAGTGAGGGTAAAGGTTCAGGAATGGGTTCAAGTTGTGGTTGAGGGTCAATTTGAGGTTGGGGGTCTGGTTGAGGTTGTGGGTCTGGTTGAGGTTGTGCTGCTGCAATAACAGCAAGCATGGCTGGGGTTAAAGGTAAGTCTCTATGGGGTGGTGAATCCATCTTCATAAAAATAGCTTTCTTTTGCTCAGTGATCTTATAAAAATCATTGTGATCCCTTGAGCAGTAACCTTGATCATCAAAAATCATTTGCAGAAAACGGGGATAAGCTAAAGTCATTTTTGTCCCCTTGTTTTTACACATCCCTTCAAAAATCATTTTAGAATAGTTGTATTTTTGCCCTGTTGCAATGCACACAATAGCACTAGCAATGGATCTATTGATCTCATTGTGTGCAGTACATTTGGGACTCAAACATTGAAGAAGGATGTGGATGAGGTACTTCCAGGCAGGAGGAAATTCCTGCTTATGATACTTATTAAGAGTACCTTCATCATGAAAAGGATATCCCAAAGCCCTAAGCCCTTGTTCTATTTCATTTATGGGAAGGATGGCTACACCATCAGCATCATCAAGATGCAAGGCTTGGCGTACCAAGGCCTCAGTAACTACCCAAGACCTCCCATGAACAATAGAAGTTAATGTGGTCACTCCATTAACTGTTGAGGAACGAACAGTGTTCCAAAACTGCTTAATGTGTGTGACTGGAATGAGTGGTGCATGAGAAAGAGCATACCTTAACGGGGATGCGTTCAAATACGCCACCATTTGTGTGTATTGGGGAAACAGATCATTATCAGCTTCAAGATAAGCAATCATGTTGTGTTGTGATCTAAACCCCAATTCCAATTCTGCTGAGTTAAACTTTGGTGCCATTGATGAAAGCTGTTAATTTGAAGTGTAGAAGATGAAGTTGATAAGAGAAAAGTGTTAGACAAGAATTATAGATACCCTGTTTAAAATAGGAGCCAAATTTATAGGAGAGAAAGAATGCATGTGATTGGCCCAAAAATAGGCAAAGATTTTTCAAAAATCAATCATGAAAATATTGAAAAAGTTATAAGTTATCTCATGCATTAAATGAAAGTAACAACTACTAAAATTACGGCTTGAAAATATGTCAAAAAGTAACAACTGGGTAGGTCCCATTGGGTGTCAACGGTCAAAAATAACCTATCAACGCCCAACGGCTATAATCTTGTCAACGTTTGCCTAAAGCCATGTCAGCGTCCAATTTGGTCACAACAACGCTTGGAAATTTCTTGCCAGCGTCCAAAAATAAAATTATTTTAAAAAGTGAAAAATGACCTTAACAAGTAATTTATCCTAGAGAGGATAACCAAAAGCTGATAATTATTATAGGGCGGCAAGCACTGTCCAGTTATGCACACTTGCATAAGCAAGATAGACATAACAGTCCTCTAGTGTCCCTTGCTAACAAAACCTCTTAACAACAAAGTTACATTATAAAATCCTTGTTACTCCCAGGTAAATCCCATATCAAAATCATTCCCAAGTCTCCCAACAGACCACAACCAATTCTAGGCCAAAAATGTCTTGGCAGCATGCATAGTTGATATACTATGCATGCTACAGTGCCTCATGATTTAGTAAAACTAACTCATACTCACCTGTGGACACAATCTAGAATTGTGATAAGAGTATCATATGGATACCCAAACATCCTAAAGGTTCCTAAAACCTCCCCTTAAACTATGATACAAAAAGTTTGCTAAAATCATGCATGAACATAAAAAAATTTATGTCAAGATAGGAATAAAACATTCCAACCATCATCCATAAATAAAAACTTGTCCAAATGCTTCTCCATTGATCCATAAGCAACTCTGTATCCAATGGTATACTGCTAACACCATCTGCACATTTAGATTGAAAACCACAAAACTAACATTGTTGCTGACAACGCCCCGATAACACATGACAGCGTTGATGGAAGCTTTGTTAGCGTTAGACAATTATATTGCTGACAACGTTGCAAAAACACTTATCAGCGTTCAAGCAACCTTTGTCAGTGTTAGAAAAAGATAGTGGAAAATCTAAATCATCAATATGACCAATAATAACAATGCATCATCCTGTACATACTTTTACAAAAAGAATCCAAAACACATATTAAGTGAGATTAACCATTCTAATACTTGTTACCAAGTATTGAAATCTCCCAGCATCAAAAGGTTTAGTTAATAAATCTGACACATTTTCCTTAGTGTCAACCCTATCTGGTTGTAATAGACCTTTTTCAAAGCAATCTCTTATAAAATGGTGTCTAATTTCTATGTGTTTAGTTTTAGAATGATGTACAGGATTCTTAATGATGCATAAAGTACTATTATTGTCAACAAATATCTTAGTATGCATGAAATTATACCCATAGTCCAACAGTTGGTTCTGAATCCACAACACTTGACCACAACATGCTGCTGCAGCCACATACTCTGCTTCAGTTGTAGAATTAGCCACCACTGTTTGTTTCTTGCATTGCCAAGATATTAACCTACTCCCAAGAAACTGACATCCACCAGTTGTGGATTTCCTATCAAACTTATCACCTCCATAATCACTATCTGAATATGCAATCAGCTCCAATGGTGAATCCTTTGGGTACCACAAACCAAGAATGGGATAACATCTTAAGTACCTAAAGATCCTCTTCACAGCATAAAGGTGACATTCTTTGGGAGCCACTTGATGGCGTGCACAAGCACACACATCAAACATGATATCAGGTCTGGAAGCAGTAAGATACATCAAGGATCCAATCATGGATCTATAATGCCTGACATCAACATCTTTCCCATCTCCAATATTTCCCCAAGGGTGTTCTCTATCCATAGGAGTAGTAGCCCTCTTTTCATGTGGAGAAAAGCCAAACTTCTTCAAGATCTCAGCAACATATTTATCCTGGGAGATGAAGATACCATCTTCTTTCTGCTGAACTTGTAAACCAAGAAAGAAGTTCATCTCCCCCATAGCACTCATCTTTAATTTGTCTGTCATAAGCTTGGAGAAATCCTCACTCATCGTTGGATTAGTAGACCCAAAAATGATATCATCAACATAGACTTGCACAAGCAACACATCCTTGCCTTTCTTCTTTGTAAATAGTGTCTGATCTATGGTGCCCCTCTTGAATCCATTGTCCACCAAATAGGTAGACAAAGTACCATACCATGCTCTAGGGGATTGATGAAGGCCATACATAGCCTTTTTGACTCTATACACTTTATCTGGATGATCTGGATCCTCAAAACCAGGAGGTTGCATTACATATACGTCCTCAACAATGGTGCCATACAAGAAAGCACTCTTGACATCCATTTGATAGACTGTGAAACCCATACAGGAGGCATAGGCTAGAAAAATCCTAATAGCTTCAATCCTTGCAACTGGTGCAAAGACCTCCTCATAGTCTATCCCCTCCTCTTGTGTATAACCTTGAGCCACTAACCTTGCCTTGTTTCTGACCATAATGCCTCTTTCATCTCTTTTGTTCCTGAGAACCCATCTTGTCCCTATAGGTCTGACATATCTAGGACAATCAACCAGCTCCCAAACATCCTGAATTGCAAATTGGTGAAGCTCATCCTGCATTGCTTCCACCCAACTTGGTTCTTTGAGAGCATCAAATATTTTCTTGGATTCTTCTTGTGACAGAAAACATGCAAACAAACATGCTTGCACAAGAGGGGTATCAACCTTCTTGTGTATATTGGCAATAAACCCACCAAGACCTTGATGAGATCTTCTAGTCTGAAATGGAGTCATAATATCACCAATGATCTGAGATGTGGGGTGATTCTTCATTGTGGAAGTGAGAACCCCTCCTTCAAAAAGTCTGGTGTCCTCAACCTCATGCTCGATGTTGCCAATGTCTTCTTCATCAGACTCTCTTATGTCAACATAAGGATGACCTTCTTCATAAGAATTGGAAGGTTCACCTTGTTCAAAAGTGGAAGAGAAAAGATGTGCAAAGGTGTTGTCAACGTCTGAACCTTGTTTGTCAGCGCTTGGGCTAACAACGCTTGAACTGTTGTTGTCAACGTCTGAGCCATCAACGTCTGAATTAGTCTTGTCAGCGCTAGATTTGCCTTTGTCAGCGCCTGAAGGACCATGCATGTTTGTATCTGGTGGTATTTGGAAACCACCATTATCTTGTCCAGCAGCAGCAGCAGCAGCAAAAGCATCTGTCCAAATGGGAATTGTGACATATTCTAGGATAGGAGATGCCTTTTCTGCTTGTGATCCAGCCTTCTCATGAACCTGTGTACCTGAAACATTAACAACTTGTTCCTCCACAACATTTGAAGTTACCTTCACAATGTCTGGATTAGTGACTGGCATATAATTTAAAGTTCTAGATAAGGGTTCCAAATCAAACAACCAATTAGGACCACTTTCAGGATCACTAGGTTTATTCTCTAAGAACCTAACATGTACTTTCTCAACTATACGTTTGTCCTCCTTAAGATAAACCCTATAACCCTTGCTCTGGACTGAATACCCCATGAAATAGCCCTCATCACCTTTTGCACTAAATTTCCCTAAGGCATCACTAGTATCTAGCACTACTACATGACAACCAAAAGGTCTGAGAAAACCAATATTAAGTTTTCTTCCCCAAAGTAACTCATAAGGTGTTTTGTTCTGAATTTTGTTAACCAATGCTCTATTTTGCACATAGCATGCTGTATTAACAGCCTCAGCCCAAAAGGCTATTGGAAAGTGAGCATCAGCCAACATTGTTCTGGCTGCTTCAATTAGGGTTCTATTTTTCCTCTCAGCAACCCTATTTTGTTGTGGGGTTCTAGCAATGCTGAATTGCCTAGTAATTCCTTTCCTGGCACAGAAATCATCTAGCTTCTTGTTCCTAAATTCTCCACCATTATCAATCCTAAGCATTTTAACCTCATTTCCAGACCTTTTCTCAATCTGAGTGATAAAATCAATAAGAACATCAGCTGTGTCACTCTTCATAGCAAGAAAGAATGTCCAAGTAAATCTAGAAAAGTCATCTGTGACCACAAAGCAATATGACTTACCATTCAAACTTTCTATATTTGTTGCACCAAAGAGGTCCATGTGAAGCATATGAAGAGGTCTGGAACTAGTATGCACTTGTTTGGACTTGAATGAGACCTTATGTTGCTTGCCTTTAAGACATGCAACACAAGAGTGGTCATTGTGGAAGGCCTTCTCAGGCAAACCATCAACTAATCCAAGCCTCACAAGTCTATTTATATTTTTAAAATTTATGTGCCCTAGTCTCTTGTGCCACAAATTACTTTCATCTACTGAGGCCTTAGCATAAAAACAAGACATATTGGTATTCATTTTAATCCCATTTAAATTCACATTATATATGTCCTTATGCCTAGGTGTTCTATACTCAATGTATTTCTCATCAGGGATCTTAAAATCCTTACTTAACACCAAACACTCAGTATCAGTAAAAAGAACTTTATTTTTTTTATCACAAACTTGTGATACACTAAACAGGTTGTAATCAAGTTCTTTTACCAGGAAGACGTTCTCAAAACGCATATTATTGGTGAGAAGGGTTCCTTTGCCTGTGATAGTTCCATATCCTCCTCCAAATTATACCTTATCACCATCTTTAATAGGGGTGAAGTTCGTCAAATAGTCTTCCTTCCCTGTCATGTGCCTTGAGCATCCACTATCCCAATATCCATAATCATTGATCTGTCTTTGAATGCCCTGCACACATAAAGAAAACAAATTAGTTTTCTTTGGGAACCCAAGTCTCAAAAGACTTGGATTCATCTGGTTGTTCAATAAGAACAGACTAAGTTCTCACAACAACCCCATTCTCATCCTTTTTAGGATGAAATACCCAGTTAACCCCAATAGGTTTTGTAATGACTTTTGAAATGTAATTAAATCTATTGCAAGTCATTGAAATCCCATTATTATTAGGATTTTGATCTTTCTTGGGTCTCCATGTTAAGCTTGAAGAAGCTTTAGACCCCTTACCTTGTGGCTGCAAATATTTAGGCCTGGTCACGTTTCTACCAGCGTTAGAATTTGTCCTGTCAACGCTGAAATTACCCTTGTCAGCGTTGAACCTAGGGTTTGCTACAGGAACCCATTGCCTATTTGACCAGGTGTTTGTCTTTTGAAATGGTCTTTGTCCATGAGTGTTAGACCTTCTAGAAAAGAATGGGGCAGGTCTAACCACTTGTGGACTTTGCTGCACACAAGGTTTGGGTCTGACAACGTTTGACTTTCTAACAACGTTGACTTTCTTCCTGTCAGCGCTGAAATTATTCCTGTCAGCGCTGACTTTGGGAGCGTTGACACACTTGTATGCCAAATGTGAAAAGCTACCACAAGTGTAACAGGCTTTCTTAGACACAACCTTAGGTCTAGTAGAGAAGAAACCTGTTCCATGATTGCTAACTTGGCTCTTGGGTGACCTATTATTCCTATACATCTCTGCATATTTAATGGTAGGTCTTCTATCAGTGTTTGAGCCTAGGTCAACAGCTTTACCAGTGATTGGGTGAGTAACCTTAATGGGTGGTGATTCATTGGGACTTTCACATAGCAAACCTCCCTTAACAAATAAAGTAGGGTTAGCTTTCTTCCACTCATTTAGGTCAGTCAATTTTTGTTGATACTCTTCCACTGGAGTGACAACTCTTGGTGGAGGAATGAATTCCTCTTCTTGGCATTCTGGTATACCAGTCCAAGACAAGTCCTTTCTAAGGACACCATAGAAGTCACCAGCTGGTGGTGGAACCAGAGAGTAATCATTCATCCCAATCCCAGTCATGTCCTTAGGATCCCTTTGTTTAGCTACACAGTCTCCTAGGGTTTGGGTGGCTCTATCAAATCTTTGAATTTTGAGGTCAACATTATCTTTATTCTTAATGGCCTCATCTAACTTAGCCTGTAGGTCTCTATTGACCTTTGTCATGATGTTCCTAACATCCATACTACCCTCTAGCTCATGTTTTAAGATATTGATCTTATCTTTTAAGTCAAATTCCATTTTCTTGTATTTAGAAACGGTTTTCTCAGTTTCAGTAAGAGCTAGTTGGTAATTAGACAATTTACACCTTTCAGTACTCATATCATCTTTTAATTTTAACACCTCTTTGTTAAGTCTTTCAGTGTTTAACCTACAACCTTTGCTACAAAAAGCATCATCATATACCTCATTATCAGATGAAGAGGAGGAGTGGGCCATGAGAGCATATTCAACATGCTCTTCTTCTTCAATATCAGCAACCAAAGCTTTATCCTCTTCAACATCCTTAGCCAGATAGCTCCAATCCCATCCTGTACCATCAATTCCTTGAACTGTAACCATGGCTTTGGAATCCTGAGCTTTAACAACCTGACTTGAGGGTTTACCAGCATCAGATCTTCTAGGAGATCTGCATTCTCTCATGAAATGCCCCATACGATGACAGTTGTAGCATTCAACTTTGGATTTATCAAATCCAGCTGTGTCTTTAGCATTGAAAGTCATCTTCTTTTTGAACCTTCTATTCCACCTATTTGCTCTTATACTAGCAAGAGCCATGTTCCACTTGATGTCCATCTCTTCCAAGTGCTCATCACTTATCTGCTCAAGGTCCTCATAAGTAATCACTGAACCATTGGGCAAAGAAGCAATGTACGCACAAACAGTATCCAAATCCAAACCAGCAGGTTTAACTCTTGGGGAGTCATTCTTGAATGTGTCAGCGTCTGAAAAAGAGACGTTGACAGGACTTGTTCCAGCGCTGACATATGATGATCCAGTAACTGGATGCATATAAGAGTCCTTCTGATTGAATTGACCTTCACTATGAGAGAAGAAGGCCATGTTGCTGGTGGTAGATTTGCTTCCATGCTCTGAAAGAGTTTCATCTTCCAACAGTCTTAGTTTGTTGTAGATGTCATCAAACGAGGAGCTCTTGTAAGTATTGTTGGCAAGAATAGATCTTGCCTCAATCTTCCATGCCTCACCAAGACTTTTAAGAAAGGTAGCATTGGTGTCAACATCACCAACTTGTGTTCCCATGAAGGACAACTTGCTTGTGATGTCAAGCAATCTGCTTCTCACACTACTCAATTTCTCATTGGGTTGAGCTTTGAAGACAACATAATCATGTAGAAGTTGCTTTTTCTTTTCTTCCTTAGTGTCTGCATTGCCACCATATGCAACTTCAAGTGCTTCCCAAAGATCCTTAGCAGATTCATAGCCTCTATATTTGTGCTGGTTTTCTTGTCCCAAAGAGACATTCAGAATATTTAGGGCTTTCATGTCAACCCTTTTCTTTGCAATATCTTCAGCACCTACAGCTCTACCATCTCCAGGTTTTTCTTTCTTATCCTCTTCAGGGCATCCTTCAACAGCTGTTCTTTGACTAATGGCATCAAGAATCTTTTGAGCCTTATTTAATGAGTTTCCATATTCAATAATCTCCCAGAGTGTGTAGTCATAGATCCCCAGATATTGTTCAAAGTTGAACTTCCATAAGTCAAAGTGGGTTGCATCAAGCATGGGAATCTTGATGTTAGGTAAGGCTGAGGAGGAAGAGGTTATTGCTTCAGACATGATGTTGTTAGGGTTTCTGAGAAAATTAGGGTTTTGGTGTTTTTAGGGTTCTGGTGTTCTTCAAAGATCAAAAGTTCCTCAACAAGCTTTGATACCACTTGTTGATCCCAAACTTAGATCGATTAGCTTTGTGTATACGAGATTAGATCAAGTATAACACGTAGAGAAACCTTTGTATATGCTTTGTGAATCTAAGTGTTATGCGGAATTTAACACTTAAACAAGAACACACAAGATATAAACAAACTTTCACTTTGATTATCAATGTCGAACTTGCTTACAATGAAAGATGTTTATGAACGAAACCTTATGTAAAACTTATATCAAACATTAACCTAAAGGCCTTCTTTTATAGATACAAGAAGCCTTGTACAATAAGCTACGTGTCAACTATTCTAGGTAAAGATAAACATAGAAAATATATTGTCGTTTCTATCCTTACTAGAAGTATTCTAGAATATAATAAACATGTAGATTATATCTTCCATCAGTGCCTGTCTTCAATGTTGTCAACGCTTGACTTTAACTTGTCAACGCTTGAGCTGTCAGCGCTTGTTTTGTTCTTGTCAACGCTTGAATTGTTCTTGTCAGCGCTCAAGTGATCTGGCCTTAATTTATTCCCAACAGTAAGACATTATTGAATTGATAAAAAAAGATTGGATTTCGTTTATTTTTCTGTTATTTGATTTTGTATCCTATTTTACATGTTTTAATCCATGAGCATTATGATGTTTCTAAATGTCCGTTGTCGATTAATAATATGGGAGTATTATTAAACTAAGACAATTCAAAATTGTGACAGAGTATACTTGAAAGTATATTGGTCAATTTTGGATGATATTTGATGGATCAAATATTGGACTTATCCCAATTATATGATTTTACTTTATGGATTTTGTCATTAAGTAAATCATAAATAGTTATCCTTAGACCTGAGATACCAGAAAACTGCATTGAATGTAGTGCATTTCTGTATGGTAACCTAACGCTAAACGTAACTGGTAGTTATAAGGGTTATTTCCAGAAGTGTTGCGAAGTTCATGTGTTTTGCTTGTAGTCAAAATGGTAATCTTGCTATATCCGTAAACGAGAAACAGAATAGTTAATGAAGGAATGACTGAGATCCATATCCTATTAACGTTGTATTTGAAATAAAAGGATAATAATAATGATTATATATCATTAAAAGGTTTTGTCCAAGAAACCTTACTCGAGTTGTACTAGTGACATTGTTAGTGTAACTAGACGCTGATCAATGTGATCACGATATTCGAATTTTGTCCAAGTGGGAGCTGAAAGTTTATGGACTTAAAATCGATAGTCGTGTGATAGGATCGAACTCGAGATCACGGGATTGCACACATTACTTAAAGAGTTAATTTATTTATTAAATATATTTATTATAATTATTAAATCAAACCGTAGCTTAAACTAACGATCGTTAAATAACTAAAAGTTAAGTATTAAACGACCGTTATTTTA
Source organism: Glebionis coronaria (assembly GCA_025667525.1). NCBI lineage: Eukaryota > Viridiplantae > Streptophyta > Magnoliopsida > Asterales > Asteraceae > Glebionis > Glebionis coronaria. The sequence continues at coordinate 573,629,698 of CM046880.1, forward strand.
ACACCCCCAAATTTACACGTAGCGGAATATATCTTTGGGTGCTAAACAATGGTATAAAAACACACAATTTATAAAGAACGACTCGAAAAGAGACGTTTCAAATTTATCGTTCCTAAAACATTTGTTAGAGTAGCGTAGTCCCAAGACATCGTAACCAAAGTACAACTAAAACAAAAGATTTAAATTGTTTTAAACAAAGGGACGACAACATTCAAAGAGTTTATGTTACAAAAGCAGTGCACAACTTCATTCCTATGACCTCCAAGCTTCACACTTCTTGATTACCTGAAATACATGTCAGAAAATCATCAGCAAAAATGCCGAGTGAATCTATAGGTTTATATCATCATTTTGAACACAAGCAAAGATTATAAGTTTGTGGCATACTTGAAGGCAACAAACATCAAATAATAATTTGCATCAACAATAATAATTGTATATAGCATAAATTGCAATAAGCTCATGGAACCGAGCCCTTAGACACTCCCTTCTAGGTCTATTAAGACAGGAGATTTATTAATTGTCAATTACCTCCAGATTATTGGTACATTGTCGCATACCTGACTTCTCAATACAATATGCTCAAACAGTGTGGAGGTCGGGCCTAAGCTTCTGTGACAAGTCCACACAAACTGAACCGGGGAGACTTCCCCCATAGATCTATTAATTGTACTAGCGTCTAGCCCATCATAAGCTAGTTAACGGTCTATAATTGAGGCTTTAACAAAGGCAATCACTTAATGCAATTCAAAGGCAACCACGGGTCCATTCATAGAGGGACAAGCATACAATAAAAAATATTGTGTTATAAGTTTACAAAACATGTATTCCCCTTCACGGGTTTTAAAATATTTGAATGAGCTCAAACGAGGCTATAGACCCACCTTAAGTAGTAGAAGTAGTTGAAGAAGATCGCCGACGATAGATGATGCCCGATAAACACGACAACCGCAACCTAACAATTAAGGTGCGTACATTAATAATAGACTCGAGAAATAAATGATACATAATAAAATCAAACTCAAATATAAAATCACGACAACTCGAGAGAAAACGATACAAGTGGTTCTATTATACTCTCCTATATATTCATTTTATTATTCTATGCCTTTAATAAAAATCTGTCGGAACATACCGAATGTCCAAGCCGTTTTCCCATACTTAGACACATCAAAACTGCATGATACTACTCAGAGAACTTACTTACTATATGTAGAAAGTCCTCCCAAGAGCCCATTAAAAGATTTTACTTCTAAAGTTCCCTGCCCGACTCATCTTTGAATCACAAAATTCAGACAGTTTAGCGACCTTGACTTACGAAACCATTTTGACCATTCTAAACAACTCCATTTATAAATCCGACACTTGATTCTAAAAATAGACTCAAAAACTAAACTTTGAGCCTGAGAACAGCCCTTGAATCATTTTGAAACTCATTTTATAGTCCCCGAGATTCGATCCAAATATCGACAACAATTTTCGGATTGTGTCAACACTCGTCTCCCGGTACACGAAAATCAAACTAGTGTATCTTCCACCTCGTTTGGAGTTGGAAGGCCTACTTTATATCAAATCGAAGTTAACGAAATTCTCTATAACATAATCCCATAATATCAACCTATTTTCAGACTTAAGACCCCGAAAATGGCCTCAAACCTACTGCCTAAAATTGACCATTTAAAAACCATACAAAATCATGTTTTTGATCAAAACCAATCATTTTTATCATCATTCTAACATCCTATTATCATCATAAACCAATCCTAACACTTGTATCATCATCAAAATCAAACCCCAAAAATTAAAAATCAACTTTTTAACAAAAACATAGCATAAACATCATTTGATCATCACTAGTAACACATGCATGATCAAAATCTCCACCTAACAAGCCTAGTTTTTATTAAAATTCAAAACTTAATGCATGTAAGAAAGATTAGTATCATTAGAATCACCTTGAAATTTTAGGAATGGGACTTGTTTTAATTTGGATTGAATCAAACTAGATCATCAAAAATTTTGATGATTTGTGTGTGTGGGTTGTACGGACAAAAAAGAAAAGGGAGGAGAGTGGTGATGATTTTTGTTTTATTGATTTTTAAATGAAATGTGATAGTGGAAAAACTATATATAGTGTAAGGTTAGGGTAGTTTTTGCCAATTTGTGATAGTTTTGGTCCAAAATGTAAATATTAGTTATAAAGCGGGAAATGACTAGAAGTCAATTTTACAAATATTTACGGGACTCGGGTTTTGTAAAATTACTTTTTTTTAAAGTTTAAACGCACACGAAAAATAATAATATAACGACTCGATATGTAACTAAAACGATAACGTCTAAAGTATTAAATATTGAAACGATCGATAATAAAATATAAAATTTTAGGCATCCGTCGGTATCGCGATCACTAGTAGTCCTCGTTGCTCGTCAAAATATTAAAATAAAATATTCAATATCGGTTTCAACTTAAACCGTTAAACATAATAGTATTTAACGTTATAAAATACTTCAAAATAATTGAAAATAGAATTAAATTATGACCTTATTTTTACGGGTTTTACATCCTCACCACCTTAAGGGAGCGACGTCCCGTCGCTCGACTCACCTCATACTCGAGTTGTTCACTACCCGGAAGGATGAGGGCATTCCTTATAAAGAAGTCCTCACGTTCCCACGTGAATCTCGATCCACGATCTCCACTGGTTCTTTTACAAAACGCAACTTGTCGTCAAGTTGTATCTCACCAAAAAGGAATAAATAAATCCTTATCCACTAGTCACCCGTCAAGCTCGACACATGAAAATTTTATGAATCACACGAAGCTCATTCGACGACAAGAATAGATGACAGGATTTTCAGGTAAGTCCAGTTAAAAGGAATGTTGCAATTTAAAGAATAGCCACTGGCCGGATAGCCATGGACGCATATCCCAAAAATAACAAGATAATATTTTTGTTATCGAAGTGTGCTCACACACAGATCCATTCTCAAAAAAATAATAATAGGACACAATCTCACTTCCGCTTCATGCGCAGTCAAAGACTTGATAAGCATCGTCGTTGTAGGTCAAAAAGATATTACATGGTACGTGTTCGCCATGATCGGACGTCATTGGATAATTTCGTCTCAAGTTCCCACAACTTACGATCATTTGACTAGATCACATACCACATAAGTACATAAAAATAAAAGGTCGAACATAAATATCGAGTATAGATCTCCACCGTTAATCATCGAGAAAACCTTGAACGAACCCTTGATAATAACCACTTGATCTCTAGAGTCTTTCCACTTGCGGTGTCGGCTTCAACATGCTCCTCGAGGTTGTAACGAATTTATTAACTCCATTCATTAAGAGATTCGGTCCATTGGTGAAGATTTTCAATATAACGGGTGTATCGACAGCTTTTGCTCCAGTGCTCAAGGTGATGCATCATATTCCTCGTTTATTCTTCATACTAGACCCCAAGAGTTTCGTCATCATGAAAGAGTCTTCTATGATCCTTCGATAGTAGTAAGTAAAATTACAAAAACTTCATATCCATGATAAGTTGCCATTGATAACTCGGTCCTCAATCATTCCACAAGTACACGCATAAATCCTGGTGACACTTATCGTTTCTTCTTATACACTGCTTCCCGAGATTCATTTTAAACTCAGAATAAAATAGTGATCTTCAATACGAGGAACAGAACGAGATAAAAATGAATTCAATAAACGCATAAACGGACAAGATGTGGTAAAATGATTTAAGGTTGACGATCGATGAGGGATCTCGAATCACGTAACCGTAAAACATAATAATTCACAATACTAGGAAAATGAGAGCGAAGAATGAATTAAATATTAACATTAAAATAATGTTTGTCACAATTATCCGTCCCGGATTTGGTATTACCTTAAAACTCAATTGATGTACTTTCTTGATAAGGATGATATATCAAAAATAGGAGTTAAATAGCCTCATAATTTATTTTGGTTGTCTTAAGAAACTTTGAAAGAATGACATGAATTTATTAATTAAACTCGTATTGATGGTTACAATTAGAAAATATAATTTCCAAATTAAATCATTATTAGGAATATAAATTAAACCGGTAATTTCATTACATTAAAAGTAAAGTATGATAAGTCAATTACTTCAAAAGATAGAACATAATTTCATTTTAAACATTTGTTTTAGTTATACAAAATATGATGTATAAATTTGACCTTTTACTTGTGATGGTTATTTCGATAATTGAAAATCATTAGAAAATGTAGACAAGTTCCATAAAACTATTATAATAAGTTGTTGATATACTTATAGGTGTTTATTATGTCAAAATAAACATGGGACATATTCGGGTTTCAAAATGTGACAAGATAATAAACGAATACGAATGGAAATAATAGTCAACAATTAGTATGAAAGCAGCAATACAAAAGGGGACGAAGCAAATGTCGTATGAATTCTTAAAGAGAATAATAAAATAAAGGCGTTGATGGTAAGACGATAGGAAATAATAGATTAAACAAGTTTTCAATTTTGTTAGTGCGGTCGATGGTTCACCAACATCAGCTCGTTAACTTAGCGGTGGTCGATACATGATCGGAAATAAGATCCATACAAAAATTTTAATCAAAGAAAATTCCTATTAATCACTTGTAATTAAAATAAATCAAATGAACGATGTTAGTGTTTAAAGAGAGAAGTCAAAGCACGATTCACAAGAGTGGATTTCGAGACAAACGAGAGTGACGGACGTCATCCCGGATATACGGAAATCACTCTAGTGATAATTTATTATTCATGTGCGGAGACATTCCAAAGATCTATAAAATCGCATAAAGAAGATTGGACGAGAAGGAAGAATAAAACATCGAGACTCTTAAGTCATTTATCAACAGTCAGTAATTAGACGAACGGTCAAAAGAAATCAGTTATAAGACAAAATGAAGTAACAAGTGGAAAAACGATCGTCGAGTAAAAACGTATCGTAAGCGCGAAATTTGTTCAAGAAAAAGGTCAGAAAACGTATGCGGATGCATAGAAATTGCGCCACTTGCATAAAATATAAAGGTTTTCAAAACTTCTTTTCACTTTAATTCATTTTATTTATCTTTATCATAATTACAAGTAAAAAGTTGATTATTATCAAGATTTTTAAGGTGACTACTATTCAGCCTAGCATGGCTCCTTCTAAATTAGACATAGGTGATCAGGCCATATATAATTTAGGGCTAGCAATGCAGTGCTCCATTTCGTCGAAGAGTATTACGTTTCTTATGTTTATATATATACCATGCCATTTGTAAGATGGAATTTAAAAATATTTTATAAATTTATAGGATACAAGTAATTTGCGAGATTTTTAAGCAACAACCTAAATGTTATAAAATTATTTCATAATATCAAAGTAAAACAATTTGTGAAAATAATTGTAGTAAAATGTCAATTAAAATTATAAGGTGACATTTGATGAAGTATATAATAACCAAAGGTTTGCAAAAAGTTGCAAATAGTAGCTCATAGGAAAACCAATGAAATCTTCACGAATTAATAAGGTTTCAAAAGGTTATAAAGTTTAGACGGAAACATCATGAGACACGTGATGAGAATGTCGACGAAGAATGTGAAGGCAAAACTTCAAAACTCAACCCAAATCAGTGGTAGGTTATAAGAAAATAAAAATAACATCGAATGAAAAAGGAGTCATATATATAAAAGGAATAAAACAATCCACATGTGTACTCATCGTAAGCCACACGATACTAACATGCTTTTAAGAAAGTATATTATTCGTCCTCAAATTACACTATTAATCCGGTAATTGCTAATCTTGTAAAGTTTCTATTTTTAAACATTTTCACATGCAACAAATATTCGTTAGTTGTAAAATAATATTCGTTAAAATTTTACGATCTCAAATGAACTCAAAACTGCTTAGAAACGTTTAAAACCCATGTTCCGAATTTTCTATCAGATTTGACTTTTAAGTATGAGCCGATTAATTGACCCGATAAACGACATCTCCAAGACTCGGAGTCTAAAGCATTTTGATGCAAAACGACGTTTCAGACGACTTTCTAGTTTTACCCGAGACCTGAAACCCAATATAAAATGACCAAACTACCCCTGCAAGTTCTGTGCAGGTTTGACTATTTTATTTTAATAACGCATGTTTTACTCTTAAGTTTTGACCTGTTTATACTGCCCCTGCAGTTTATGCATAAAATGTATTTTTCGACACTTCCTAACCACTCAAAATATATATATATACACACATGTCTTGTGGATTTTACAACAACGAAAAATAAATCTCATAATGAGCATCAAATAAAAATATAGCATAATGAATGACAGAAGATGCTTCAACGTATCCAACATGAAATTTAGGAAGCAAAACGGTGAATGGCGTCCATTATTTAGACTTCGAAATGTATGGTAGACAAATCTCCTTGGTGCCACGATTGTCCAAAAACACAAAACATAACAAGAAAAGAATGGAACATTAACGAGTTGCACTCCGGGAGTAAGAAAGTTAATGAAAGAGGATAATACAAGTTTATAGATGTAAAATCGTATTCCAATCTAGCGCTATAATCTAGACGATGATTTATAAAATGACGTTGACATTACCGAGATATAAGCGAACAATACACTTCGGAGTCGATACATATAAATGTCAATGAATTAAACCTTCGCATGCCGTGTAAAACGGTGATAAAATCAACAAAATATTATGAAAATCATGATATTATTCAACACGATTTTTAGGAAATGTTTCAAGATGTATGACTCACACGATGGCGGTTAGTCTTTTCTAGGGACACATTGAGTTACACAACGGTCTAGAGACTACGTTCCAAGACGTCCAAGCACAAATAGCTGGAAAACGATTTGGATATCTATATAGATATCTCAAAGGGTTAAACAATGAACATAGCACACGCAAGTGAAGGTATGTAAGATCATACTATATTTTTTTTGCAATAAAAGCAATTTAAATACTTCAAAAATAAATACATAAAGATCTTGAAATTTCATTGTATTTATTTAAGTTAATCATTAATAAATGATAAAATTTTATCGAAAAGTTTAACGACATAAATATATATCGATAAAGGGATCCTAGATATAAATATATATCCATAAATGGATCATAGTATTTATTTATAAATACTTGGCAATAAGGGATACGTAATAATGCATACTAAAATTGTAATCTCAGAAGTAGCTTGACTTGAAGTCACGCGAAGTCATGTGCACCGAATCTTTGAAAAATATTAACTGACAGTTATAGTTTAGGTTTTTAAAATAAAGATCTAATTCTCTATAACTCATGGCTCTGATACCAATCTTTAACACCCCCAAATTTACACGCAGCGGAATATATCTTTGGGTGCTAAACAATGGTATAAAAACACACAATTTATAAAGAACGACTCGAAAAGAGACGTTTCAAATTTATCGTTCCTAAAACATTTGTCAGAGTAGCGTAGTCCCAAGACATCGTAACCAAAGTACAACTAAAACAAAAGATTTAAATTGTTTTAAACAAAGGAACCACAACATTCAAAGAGTTTATATTACAAAAGCAGTGCACAACTTCATTCCCGTGACCTCCAAGCTTCACACTTCTTGATTACCTGAAATACATGTGAGAAAATCATCAGCAAAAATGCCGAGTGAATCTATACGTTTATATAATCATTTTGACACAAGCAAAGATTATAAGTTTGTGGCATACTTGAAGGCAACAAGCATCAAATAATAATTTGCATCAACAATAATAATTGTATATAGCATAAACTGCAATAAGCTCATGGAACCGAGCCCTTAGACACTCCCTTGTAGGTCTATTAAGACAGGAGATTTATTAATTGTCAATTACCTCCAGATTATTGGTACATTGTCGTATACGTGACTTCTCAATACAATATGCTCAAACAGTGTGGAGGTCGGGCCTAAGCTTCTGTGACAAGTCCACACAAACTGAACCGGGGCGGCTTCCCCCATAGATCTATTAATTGTACTAGCGGCTAGCCCATCATAAGCTAGTTAACGGTCCATAATTGAGGCTTTAACAAAGGCAATCACTTAATGCAATTCAAAGGCAACCACGGGTCCATTCATAGAGGGACAAGCATACCATACAAATCTTGTGTTCTAACTTTACAAAACATGTATTCCCCCTCGCGGGTTTTAAAATATTTGAATGAGCTCAAACGAGGCTAGAGACTCACCTTAAGTAGTAGAAGTAGTTGAAGACGATCGTCGACGATAGATGATGCCCGATAAACAAGACAACCGCAACCTAACAATTAAGGTGCGTACATTAATAATAGAATCGAGAAATAAATGATACATAATAAAATCAAACTCAAATATAAAATCACGATAACTCGAGAGAAAACGATACAAGTGGTTCTATTATACTCTCCTATATATTCATTTTATTATTCTATGCCTTTAATAAAAATCTGCTGGAACATACCGAACGTCCAAGCCGTTTTCCAATACTTAGACACATCAAAACTTCATGATACTACTCAGAGAACTTACTTACTATATTTTGAAAGTCCTCCCAAGAGCCCATTAAAAGATTTTACTTCTAAAGTTCCCTGTCCGACTCATCTTTGAATCACAAAATTCGGACAGTTTAGCGACCTTGACTTACGAACCCATTTTGACCATTCTAAACAACTCCATTTATAAAACCGACACTTGATTCTAAAAATAGACTTAAAATACTAAATTTTGTGCCTGAGAACAGCCCTTGAATCATTTTGAAACTCATTTTATAGTCCCCGAGATTCGATCTAAATATCGACAACAATTTTCGGATTGTGTCAACACTCGTCTCCCGGTACACGAAAATCAAACTGGTGTATCTTCCACCTCGTTTGGAGTTGGAAGGCCTAATTTATATCAAATCGAAGCTAACGAAATTCTCTACAACATAATCCCATAATATCAACCTATTTTCGGACTTAAGACCCCCGAAAATGGCCTCAAACCTACTGCCTAAAATTGACCATTTAAAAACCATACAAAATCATGTTTTGATAAAAACCAATCATTTTTATCATCATCCTAACATCCTATTATCATCATAAACCAATCCTAACACTTGTATCATCATCAAAATCAAAAACCCAAAAATTAAAAATCAACTTTTTAACAAAAACATAGCATAAACGTCATTTGATCATCACTAGTAACACATGCATGATCAAAATCTCCACCTAGCAAGCCTAGTTTTTATCAAAATTCAAAACTTAATGCATGTAAGAAAGATTAGTATCATTAGAATAACCTTGAAATTTTAGGAATGAGACTTGTTTTAACTTGAATTGAATCAAACTAGATCATCAAAAATTTTGATGATTTGTGTGTGTGGGTTGTACGGCCAAAAAAGAAAAGGGAGGAGAGTGGTGATGATTTTTGTTTTACTGATTTTTATATGAAATGTGATAGTGGAAAAACTATATATAGTGTAAGGTTAGGGTAGTTTTTGCTAATTTGTGATAGTTTTGGTCAAAAATGTAAATATTAGTTAAAAAGCGAGAAATGACTAAAAGTCAATTTTACAAATATTTACGGGACTCGGGTTTCGTAAAAATACTTTTTTTTAAAGTTTAAACGCACACGAAAAATAATAATATAACGACTCGATACGTAATTAAAACGATATCGTCGAAAGTATTAAATATTGAAACGATCGATAATAAAATATAAAATTTTAGGCATCCGTCGGTATCGCGATCACTAATATTCCTCGTTGCTCGTCAAAATACTAAAATAAAATATTCAATATCGGTTTCAACTTAAACCGTTAAACATAAAAGTATTTAACGTTATAAAATACTTCAAAATAATTGAAAATAAAATTAAATTATGACCTTACTTTTACGGGTTTTACAGTTATAGAATAGAAGATAAAAGAAGGAGTCGGAAAAGTTTCGGAAACCCCCTTGTGGGATTGTTAACCTCCGGCCAAAGAGAGACAAAAGGAAGGGAAAAAGACTGTGTTTCCTAAAATTTGTTTAACCTTGGAGGAAAAGTTTTTCCAAAGGATATATAAACAAACCAAGGCTTTCATAATTTTTTTACTCCATCTCTCTTTTCTCTTGCTCTTAACCGCCGGCCAAACACACCTTTTTTAGGGTTCTTTTTTGTTCTTCGATTAAGCTTTTATAGATCTAGTCCTAGCCCCTCTCTAGGGTTGTTGGGTAGATACTCCATAAGCGTGGAAGCTCGGTTTGTTCGTGATAGACTCACGATTAACTTGCTGTATTACGTGTGTACAAGATCGTGATATAGTCCAGCTTTAGACTATATCCTGGTGGTGTTCGTGATCTATCTTTACCGGTGACCGTTCTGTTGTCTTGTAGATCTTTCTAGGATAAAGGTATGTAACCCTAATCTTGATTAATTATAATTTTGTTAAATTATGATCTTGTTTAATTTGCTTCCGCTGTATGTGCTTTGATCCATATTAGGGTTTTTAAATAATTGTTATGAACTATATAAACCTTCAATTTTTATACAGGTTCAACAACCATTTGACCCAGCAGGTTATTATCCTTAGTTTTATCGTTCTGGCGCTGATAGTGATGGCCGCACATCACCTTTCCACCCACCCATGGTGGTCACCAAGTACGACGGGAATGTTCCAGTTGCATCTCAATCTTCTCAAGAGGTATGCGTTTTAGGATGAAATGTTCTTTAGAATACTTGGAAAATCTTTTAGTTGCATAATCCCGTTCTAATGACTTTATAATGTGCACATAGGTTAGGAATTCATTAATGCTATATGCCGCAGGGCCAACACCATTATCCACACAAGCAGGTGGATTAATGCAGACCCTTATAGCCGTGTCTCAACGACAATTACCCGTGTTCAGGCAGCCAACGGGGTTACACTTACCACATTTGTAACACCCCATTTTGACAAATGGAATGTCACGCGTAATTATGGCGTGTCATCAAAGCATGCAAGGTAATATGTACTAAAACATACATGACCATAGGGATAACCGGAATCATACATCAGTTCCCAAACATAAGCCCAAAACATAAATAAAGTAAATGAACAAAAAGGAAGACTAAACAAGAATAAATATGAAGGCAAGAGGAGAAGGAATCTAAGGTAGCTCCCATCCTATGCGTGTCCTCCAAATGCTCCAGTCAGTCCTTGAGTACCTGCCGTTTTGGGGACATGGAAAGGAAAGTAACGGCTGAGAAAAACGCTCAGTGCACGGATATACTAGTAAAGCATGAATAATATAAGTATAAAAACATGAAACAACGAAAGAAACTAAGTCCTGAATAACCCGGTTAAGTCTTAGTAAAACTGGTTTTATAGTTTGAAAAGCCTTATGTTTATCTTATAAAAACTATTTAACATATTTTGCCATTAGCTAATATAGGTCATGAAAATCCACCGTGCATGAATAATTGGAGGGGTGACCTCATCATGCAAATTAGAGGGACTGCCTTTAATTTAATATACTGATTTTGGGTTAGGAGGGATCAGCTCCTTGTGAAGGATGCAAGGCACACACCACATTCAAACTGGGTAATCTGCTGAAAACATGTAACTAGGATGCACCAATACGCCCCCACATGATAAATATAATAATATGGCCAAAAGCTGAAGGGACGTCACGAGCAATCACTCCGCCGTGGGGACGTCATAACACCAGTGCCTCTAGTGTTATGGTTATGGTACCTCCATAACTAGGTGAAACTGGTCATGCATGTATATGGCTTCAGGTATTCTAAATTAAACATAAGCAATCAAACGTATAAACTTATGATATGGGAAAACAGTTGGCTGCATACGGGGAAATCCTAATAAGGAAAGAATGTCCATACTGAAAGGACGGGAATCCGTATCTTATGTCCAGTGAACGAAGAAGACGAACGGAAGAGAGTCCTACTTCGGTATCACTAATGCTACATAAATACATACGTGTATAAGTATCTGATTACTGAATACGTAACTGGTTTTATCTCATGTCTTAGCTTCTTTTATACGTTCATGTCATGTTTTACTGTTTAAGATTTATACTGTATTTATCTTATATTCTGTCTATTCTGATTAAGTATTACTCGTATTTCATGTATTATTATACTTGCTGTGTAATAATAAGTAACTTTCTAAAAATAGCATGTTTCCTAAAATAGAAAGTTTCCAAAAATAGAAAGTTACCAAAAATAGAAAGTTTCCAAAAATAGAAAGTTTCCAAAAATAGAAAGTTTCCAAAAATAGAAAGTTTCCAAAAATAGAAAGTTTCCAAAAATAGAATTACTGCTAAAAATAGATAATTTTCTAAAAATAGAAAGTTTACATAAATAGATTAGCTGCCTTAATTAAATAAGTTTCTAAAAATAGAAAGTTTCCATAAATAGATATAAGCTGGTTAAATAAGCTAATTTTATGCGCTTAAGGGTTTTCTGATTATTATTCTAAGTCATGTAGTTATAAAGTATAGTTTATTAATTATTACTTGTAAATTAAATAAACAATAGGTTAAAAGTATTTAATTAAATATATCATGATTTTAATTAAATAAACTAAAATACTTAGGTTAAAACATGTATTATTAATTACTAATAATATAACCTAAGTCATGTTAATTAATTAATTATAGTCATGGTTTTTAATAATTAATTAATTATAAAGTCTAGTTAAATATAAATACTTAGGTTAAAATTCATGATCTAATAATTAAATTTATAACCTAAGTCATGTTAATTAAATTAATCCTATCATGTTTTATTAATTTAATTTTAACACATTAACTATTAAAATCATAAACTTTAAAATAATATATGAACCGGACCCGTAACTAGAAACCATGAACCGGACCCGAAATCAACACCATACCCCAAACCAAGGTCGGGGTTAGCTCTTGTTGCTGCTGCCGTGACCATCATCATCACCATACCGAGACCATATGGTCTTGGTGGTGGATAATAAACCAAGCCGAGACCCCTTAGGGGTTCAGTTAGGCGTCGACTATCACAAACACCCCTAAAACCCTTGTTTTGATTTACCCCATGATCATAGACATGTTTTAATAATTGTTTTTAATTAGTTTTTAAAAACATCATGATTTTATGTGATTCAACAAATCAAAACATAAAGAAAAAGGTTAAAAAGGTTATACCGAATACGTGAATCAATTAAGGATGAACACACACGAATCCTTTCACAATATCCAAGATCAAAATCAACCCGAACACCTCTCCATGGTGTTTATAGGTGGCGGCCAAAAGAAGAGGAAGAAGGAGGATTAGGGTTTTCTTTGTTTTCTAATTTTTGTAAAAAATGAAACATGTTTTCCTCCTTTTTCCAAGTTAGCTAATTTTGCATGTGCTAAGCCCATTTCTTCTTCCTAATTTCGTGGTTATGGGGTCCACATGGGGTAACCCAAACATTTTCCGTGTCTAATTAATAAGTGTGTTCTCGTGTTCGTGTTTTACGTGTTTTAATTAGTTATCCATCATGACTTAATATATTTATTCGTGTTCGTAATAAATATATACGTAAATAATATTAGTTCGTGATTAAATTACGTTCATGATTTCATGATCGCATATTCGTGATTATAATTATTATTGGAATAGTTATCGTGTGTTCCTACGTAATAATCACTTATCGTGTTCTAACACGTACAAAATACTTAAAATTCTTATACGTGAAACGTAAACATGTTATAAAAGGAAAGTTCTAATCATATACGTACGATCTTAAGGGTACTATTCATGGTAAAAGCATGCGGGTTTTACAACTCTTCCCCCTAAAAAGAATAATTCGTCCCCGAATTATAGATAACGTAAACTGAAAGAGAAACATACCCGAATCAAACTGAGAGGGTATGTAAGATAAATGAACGTGCAGGTGATAGGATAGAAGGAACATGGAACGTGACATGTCTTGAAAGGACATGGAACGTGACGTGACTGAAAGGACATATCTAATTGATAAGAGAAAAACGGATAAGAAGTCGGATGAACTTGTCTGTTTCCAAGTGGCCTCCCTCTTGGAACGGTTCCTTTACAAGATCTTGACGCGAATGATAAATCTTGGTCCACCTGACCTTGACTTGAAATACGAAGAAGTTCTTGGTTATCAACGTAAGGTAGATCCCCTAAATTTGAATGAGGGAATAAGAATTAACGTGTAAGGCAACCGAAACGTTATCGTGCAAAACACTCTAACTTAACTGATAATTAGCAACGATGCGCGAGACATAAAGAAACGTAGTATGTGAAAAATTTTGAACGTAATACGTGAAAAATTTTGAACGTGATACGTAGAGATATGATGAGGGTAATATGAGTAAACATATCGTGATCCATGATACGTGTAACATATCTTGATCATGATATGAGGAACGTGGAATGAACATGATATGTGAAACATATCGTGAACATAAAATATAATGGCGGTAACGCCAAACGCTACAAGGTGAGACATGGAATATGACGTGAAACGTCTATCTGAGGATAGGGAGTTATACTAAACTTGGATCTGGTCTCTCAAGTTCTTGCAAAACTTCCTAGAATGAGAAAAATGAACGTAAAATCGTAAGCCGAGATGCCATCATGAACATGAATAGTGTCATGAACGCGAGCGTGAAAGCAAGTCGTGGAATTAAAATCAAGACGTGAAGTAAATAAGGAGCACAATTGCAAATCTTTGTCTGACCCGATAACTGAGGGATTGCCAATTGATCGGACGAGCCTTGGCTGGAACATGTCCGATCAATCTGTTGGTTCTGAAATCCTTGCGGATGTAAGGATTCTGCAGACTTGATCAAACTGTTTGCAATAACCCAGATAGCATCATGCTTCTTCTAAGTTTGTGTTAAACTGGTAACCAAAATCCATGGAGATCTTGTCCCATTTAAATTCACAACTTCAGATGATGAAAACATCCCAGTCTGTTGGTGTCCTATCTTAGCCTGTTTGAATGACATGTATGAAGATATGAACGTAACTGTATCTTGCTTCATCGAACTTGATACATAGGAGTTTGCGAACTTTGAGTCTATGAATCTAGACTTCTCTTAGCCTAGGATTTTCTAGTTAACCTAATGTAATGTAGGGTTCTTTCCTTTACGCATAAGCTGAGTCATGGTAAGATTAACCGTAGAAACCAATGTGATTCAGCGTCTCACTGTAATCAAACAGAAATGATATTGGAAAAATTTCTAGGGTAAAATTTCTCTTGTCATAGAATTTGCAACATAGTGCAGATATGGTCTTCCTGTTCTTCTCTAGACTTAGAGGAAATCAGGTTATCCTCAATGAAAACGCTGATGAATTTGCTTATGAGTTCATGGAAACTCAATTTATTAAGTCCATAATGTTGTTGGAGCATTTATGAGACTAATACATAATCATGAATTTAGCATGACCGATTCGTGTACGAATAGCAGTCGTGGACATGTCCTGCTCTTTCACTCGTCACTGTTGGCATCATGATCATGAATCCGATCTTGTAAGTGCTTAACACCATACGGTTGATTGGACCTGTCGTCAATACGTGGGGGAGAATAACGGTTATGAATGGTGATTTGTTTAAATCGACGGTAGTCGACACATAATCTCATGGTACCATCCTTCTCCTTGTAGGTTCTTCTGGAATGTATGGGAAGATTTTGGAATAATCAACTGGCTATGCGTAAAAGGACTTCAGTAGTCGTGTCTTATTGACAGCTAGAAAATTTTAGCGACCATGGCTAACAACGCACATGCTTGTAAGCATAGATATTTGTACAGATTTTCCTGATGAAAAATCAAGCTGAATGTATTCAAGAGCCTGAACATTACTGTACGTAATTATGAACCGTAGCATGGTTTGCTGTTCATAGTCCATAATTAGGACAAAATTCAATCTGTCCGAGGAAATGCGTTAGCAGCTTGGATCTCATCATTAAGCTGAAGGAAAACCTTCGTATACGTGAGAATACGAAAGGCGTCTTTTATGGCAATGAATCTATGAGCTATGGTTACAAGAAATGAAAGTGTCATCGAGAAACGTGATAGTTCCCACTGATGCGCCGATAATGGTACTGAAATTCTGGTGGCCTGATTAATACATGGCACAACAAAATGGATATACCCTTGGGAGGGTACCCTGAATTTCTTAGAATGTTCCATAATTGGACGTGAGTCATGTGTCTTGACTCGTGTCTTGGACATATAAGCATGACATATGTCTTGACTGGTGTCTTGACATGTGTCTTCAGAAAGTATACGTGAGACATGTGTCTTGACTGATGTCTTGACATGTGTCTCGAGACGTGAAACAATAGAACTACAATATTAAGTTAATATGCCAGAATTGGCGGATTGGTTGGACTACTGATCATTTGTATGTCTGATCACGTCCGCGGCCGGAGCCTCGGTTGCGATTTCTAGGATAGTTGTTGTCATAGTAGTGGTTACTATCATCCTGTCTGTCAGGTCCATGACGGTCATTCTCATGACTGTGATTTATGTAACTATTCAGCTGAGTGGCCGGCTGGTACCGGTTTGCACTCATATGACTGAAACGACAACTGAATGACGTGTGACATGTAACTAAGAATTAGGGACAATGATTGATGAAAATCGTCTGATGGTGAAGCATCTTCTCGTCCGATCGCTTTGATCTAACGCCTTTGTCTCCGTCTTGTAAGATCTCCAGGTTGTGAACAGCATCAACATCTCGTAGCGTCTCCAAGCAACAGCAGCATCAACCTTTAGTAACATCTCCAAGCTGTGAGCGGCATCAACAATTTGTAGAGTATCAGCAAGTGGAAGTACGCACATGGGATAAGGTACATGGAGTACACATGGAATGTACATGAAATGATCGGTATGGGGTCGATCATTTGTCATGGTTTAAGGAAAGTATATCGGTTAAACGGTTAGGAAAACCATCATGATAACCTGGCAGTATTAGCGTAGACATCATTCTGGTTGTATCGAGAAACGTTAAAGTGTGGTTACATAAAATTCAACGATGATTTGCCTGACAGCATGATAAATGAAAACCAACCATGACTATCATGAAAGAAGGATTCAATGAAATCCAACAATGTCTTGCATGAAAGCATAAATAACAAAAGAGGCGTAAGACGTAATCAACATAAAGACGGAATTATCATGAAGAAACATGAAACAATCTATCATGAAGGAGTGTATAACATAATCAGCATGAAACTGAAGTTAACCATGACAGTATGAAAACATACTTGACATAAAAACATAGTAACTTATGAGGGGACATAAAAAAAATTTATGCCAATAAATCATGAGAAAAATTTTATGCATGAAAAACAGTGCATGAATGCGTAATGTAGTTTATAAAAACCTTTATATGTGCGAGGGGACGCCTATGGGTCGGTCCCAAAACAAAAGACATGGCAAGGAGACGCCTATGGGTCGGTCCCAAAGTTAAAAGTTTCGATAAAAGCACATGCGACTAAATAGGGCCAGTCTTGTACCAACCATTACTTAGTCATAATTCCTGCAACAATGATACATGAAATTTTTTATGTGACTAATTATGAACTACTGGGGTTCAGTCCACATAGCCACAGTTCACGAGGAACATTATGCATGAAACAATGACACATAACTAAATATGAATGACGGTTGTCCATCCATATTAGTAAAACAATATCGATGAAAACATCAAGGTTAAAACCTCAAGATGCTGAAAACATCATGGTTAGAAAAACAATGCGCTGAAAACATCAATACGTAGAATAATAAATGTTTGGCTTAGGAAGCTCCTGATGACTACCCACTAGTCACAGGTCAAGTTTTAGAGCCTACAGGTCGAAGCCTTGGCTCTGATACTGAAAGTTTATGGACTTTAAAATCGATAGTCATGTGATAGGTTCGAACTCGAGATCACGGGATTGCACACATTACGTGAAGAGTTAATTTATTTATTAAATATATTTATTATATTTATTAAATCAAACTGTGGCTAACGATCGTTAAGTAATTAAAAGTTAAGTATTAAACGATCGTTATAGAATATTAAAGAAGCTAAAAGAAGGTGTCGGAAAGTTCCGGAAACCCCTTTTAGCACATGTGTATATCCGGATTTTATCAAAGAAAGGGATAAGGAAGAAAATTTTTTTGCTTTATCTTTTGTTTAAACTTGGAAGATAGGTTTTCCAAGGGCTATATAAACACACCTAAGGCTTCATAATTTTTCACTCCATTCTCTCTTCTCTTTGCTCCTAACCGCCGGCCAAACACACCCTTATTGGGGTTTACCTTTGATTTTCTATAAGCTATTTTAGATCTAGTCCTAGCCCCTCTCTAGGGTTGTTGGGTAGATCTTCCATAGGCTTGGAAGGCTCGGTTCTGTTCGTGCTAGACTCACGATTAGCTCATCGTATCACGTGTGTACAAGATCGTGGTGTGATCTTATTTTAGATTACATCCTGGTGGTGTTCTTGATCTATTTTTACCGGTGATCGTTCTGCTAAGGAAAAGGTATGTAACCCTAGCCTTGATTAATTATAATTGTGTTATTTAAAGATCTTGTTAATCTGCTTCCGCTGTATGCTCTTTGATCTATGTTAGGGTTTTTATAATTGTTATGATAATCATAAACCTTCAGTGGCATCGAGAGCCGTTTTAACATGATTATAATTATCAAATCTAAAGTTTTTTTAACTAATATTGATTTGTGTTAAAATTACATGTTGTTTTTTAGGTTTTATAAAAATTAGGGGTTTTGTTTTTTTTTTTTTTTTTTGTTTAAAAATGGCTTTGCCTTTTTTTTATAAAAAAAAAATAAAAAAATTTGTAAACCCTAAAATTACATGGTAATTAACTTTAGATGTATGCATGAATTAATTGTTATGACATGTGTGGTTACGATCCGTAGTAGTTTTTTAATTGTTAAGAGAATATGGAAGATCCGTAATAAACATGCATGTTTTTTTACGGATCATATAATTTTGATTGCTATTTGCTTTATTTGATTCAAAGTTTTAAAATTAGGGAAGACTTTTTATGTTCATAAAAACCCTAGATTTGATGTTCTTTGAATAAATTGTTTGCATGTGGCTATTTGATTTAGTTTTTTTTTTGTACTACTTGTTTTCATGCGTTTTTTTTAATTGTATGTTGTAAACAAGGGTAATTTTTTAAGAAAAATAATATGGACTAAATCTTATCAAAATTAATGAATTGTTTTGAGACCTAAATTACATATGATTTGTGTTGATTAGAATTGCAATAGCAACTTAACGGCCTACTCAATTTTGACAAACTATAAAGTGGGTATAACGCACCGCTGGTCAAGTACCCGGTTAAGGAAGGAGGTGCTATGCTTTTACGCTGACCAAATTCCCGGCTCGCCTGTGCGTCAAAAATTGGAATTACCTACGGTTGTTATTGGTATAATTCTTTAAGGTTTTTTGGTTTAACCAATACCTCAACTTGCAAATATATGATGAACTTTTAGTCTCACCAAAAAGTTTACTAAACGTTTTATTAAACTTATGCTATGGAGATGTATGCATGCTTCTCCATACATGATTTTGACACCAAAATCTATACCCTAAAATTTAAGTCATATGCCCTCTAATTGACGAACACTTGAAGTTACAATTGTCGTCATATAAGATATCGGACGATGTTGTAATGGAGAGAAAACTTCATGACTGAATAAGATTGCACATGAAGGTTTTACGTTCTTTAGATTAGTCAACTTAATTGAGTTACTCAGTGAGAACTGGAAACTTAAGGCATAAAGAAGGGATAAAACATGTTTACAATGCAAAAGTTTTTGGCAATGTAAATCCCTGACATATCTAGAAATTGCAATATGATTTGGCAATTACTGTTCGACAAGTTACTGTGTTGAATACATTTGTCACTAGCAGATCAACTGATGTGATAAATCTATGTCAATATGGATTCTAGTTTTTCAAGGAAAATACTATGGTTTTATTACCGGGGTAATTTTATTTTCTTGAATTTTATTATCGAAAATACTAATGTTTGAACTTATTTCTGTAGAAATGGCTCAACCCGAAAACAATCTGACAATAAGCTCGGCGTTCAAAGCATTTTTTGAACGGCCTGAACTTACTGGCCCTAATTTCAATGATTGGTACCACTCACTAAGAATTGTTCTGAGAGCAGCGGGTACCATCAATATCTTGGAAACTCCTTTTCCGGAGGATCTTGCTGAAGGAGCAACTGATGCGGAAAGGCTTCAACACGCTGCTAACGTTAAGAAGCACTAGAGGTGGCTGCTGTAATGTTAGGGAGAATGGCTCCATCACTTCAAAGGAAGTATGAGCTATTTCATCCTAAGCAGATGCTTGATGAACTCAAGGCAGTGTATGAAACGCCACAAGCTGTAGAGATCTATGATCTGGTTGATGCTCTACATAGTTGCAAGCAAGCTCCTGGAAAGTCCGTAAGTGCACATTACATGGAGATGAGGGGTTATATGGAACAACTCATCGCACTAGGACAACCCTTCGATCATAATATGGCTATTAACTTGATCAATAGGTCCCTTAATAAGGACTTCGGTGATTTCGTTCGTAACTATAATATGCATTGCACGGGGAAGACAGTTAATGATTTGCATGCAATGCTCATTGACTTTGAAAAGGGTTTGAAAGATAAGGCACCCACTGCTACTCCTCAAGTACTTTATGTACAAAAGGGTAGAGTGTCGAAACCAAAACCGCAAGGGAATAAGAAGCAGAAAGGCAAAGGCAAGGTTGATAAGAGCAAGCAAGTTGCGACTACATCAAAACCGAAGCATAACTTTGCTAAGAAATCTCTGAAAGATGAGACTTGTCACCACTGCAAGATGACTGGACACTGGAAGAGGAATTGCTCTCTCTATCTCCATGAAATGGCAGAACATAAGAAGAAGTCTGAGCAAGTTGCTGCAACACCATCTTCAGGTAACTTATTTATGATAGAGTTATTTAATCTTTCATACAAATCAAACTCCTGGGTATATGATACGGGATGTGGTATTAATATTTGTAATACCATGCAGGATTTGAGTTGAAGAGGAGACTTACCTATGGGGAACAATTTCTGCAAGTGGGCAATGGCGCACAAGCAGCAGTTGAAGCTATAGGAATATTTAAATTAGTTTTACCTTCGGGTTTAGTACTGTCTTTAAATAATTGTCATTATGCACCTACAATTGTTAGGGGTGTTATTTCCTTTTCTAGTATGTTGGATCTTGGATTTACTCACACGATTGATAATAATAGAATTTCTGTTTTCAAAGATGGTTTATTCTATTTTGATGCAATTTCTGTGAATGGTGTTTTTGAAATTAACATGCATGATATAAATCCCAAGAGGAAAGATAATTCTGTTTTTAGCATGAATAAGAAGAGTAAGTTAGACAAGAACTCTTCTTATCTTTGGCATTGTAGACTTGCCCACATTGGGAAGACTCGCATACAAAAGCTTCAACGTGATGGGCTTTTGGAAAGTATCAATGATGAATCATTTGATAAATGTGAATCTTGTATCTCTGGGAAGATGACCAAGAAACCTTTTAATAGCAATATTGAAAGGGCTACTGAACTGCTTGGTCTAATACACACTGATGTGTGTGGACCACTTAGACATGTGTCAAGGAAAGGTGCTAGCTACTTCTTGACGTTTACAGATGATTATAGCCGTTATGGTTATGTTTATTTGCTTAAACATAAACATGAGGTATTTGAAACATTCAAAACGTTTAAAGCCGAAGTAGAGTTACAACTGGGAAAGAAGATTAAAGCTCTTCGTTCTGACTGTGGTGGTGAATATTTAAGTCAAGAGTTTAAAGATTATTTAAGTAAGAATGGAATTGTTCAGAAACTTACTTCTCCGTATACTCCACAACAAAATGGTGTATCTGAAAGGAGAAATTGTACATTATTAGATATGGTACGGTCTATGTTTAATCTTACAACTTTACCATTATCTTTTTGGGATTATGCTCTTGAAACTGCTGTTCGTATTCTGAATATGGTTCCCACAAAGAAGGTTGATAAGACACCATATGAACTATGGCATGGCAAGAAGCCATATTTGTCTTATTTGAAAGTCTGGGGTTGTGAGGCGTATGTGAAACGTGACTCTGGAGATAAACTCCAACAACGCTCAGTAAAATGTATCTTTGTAGGTTACCCTAAGGAAACTATGGGTTACTACTTTTATTATCCGGCTGAGAACAAGATAGTTGTGGCTCGGTATGGAGACTTCCTTGAAAATGATCTTGTAAATCAAGAATTCAGTAGGAGAAATTATGATCTTGAAGAAATTCAAGAAGATACATTGCCTTCTGAAAATACTAGCGATGAAATTCCTGTAGAACCAGAAAGTCTGAGTGTTCCACCGGAATTAATTCCTCCACGTAGGTCTCAAAGGGCTATACGTGCGCCGGACAAACTATGTCTATACATAGAGGATGATGAGGAGGAAGTAGGGGATCTTGGTGAACCTGCTAACTATCGATCCGCAATGTCTGATCCAGAAAAGTCAAAATGGATGGTTGCGATGAATGAGGAAATGAAATCCATGGAAATCAATGATGTTTGGATTCTTGTGGACGCGCCTAAAAATGCTAAAGTAGTGAAAAATAGGTGGATCTATAAGAAGAAAACTGACATGGATGGTGATGTACAATCCTACAAAGCACGTTTAGTGGCTAAAGGTTTTACTCAAACTTTTGGCATAGACTACGAGGAGACATTTTCTCCTGTAGCAGACTTACGAGCTATTAGGATTCTCATAGCTATAGCAGCATACTATGACTATGAGATATGGCAAATGGATGTTAAAACTGCCTTCTTGAACGGTCGCTTAGATGAAGACATCTATATGCAACAACCGGAAGGGTATGTTGATCCTAAATATCCAAAACGCGTGTGCAAACTTCAAAGGTCTATTTATGGTTTGAAGCAAGCATCACGTCAATGGAATAAGCGATTTGATGAAGAAATCAAAAAGTTTGGATTTATTCAAAATCGTGATGAGCCATGTGTATACCGCAAAGCTAGTGGGAGTAATGTAGTGTTCCTAATTCTATATGTCGATGACATATTGATCATGGGAAGTAACATTCCAAGACTTAAGGAAGTTAAGGATTATCTTGGTAAATGTTTCTCTATGAAAGATTTGGGAGATGCTGCATATATTCTGGGAATTAAGATCTATCGAGATAGGAGTAGACGGTTAATTGGTCTTAGCCAAGATGCTTATATTGATAAGATATTTAAGAAATATAACATGCATAACTCTAAGAAAGGTTTCTTACCGATGGAGGTTAAGCATGAGTTAAGTCATGAGAAAGATGCATCATCACCTGAAGAGGTGGCTTACATGAAGAAGGTGCCTTATGCTTCGGCTGTAGGATCTATTATGTATGCTGTAAGATGCACAAGGCCTGATGTGGCATTTGCTCAGAACTTGGTCAGTAGATACCAACAGAATCCAGGAAAGTCCCACTGGACTGCTGTTAAGCATATTCTGAAGTATTTAAGAAGTACGAAAGATATGTTTTTGGTATACGGGGGTAAACCAGACACAAAATTGAATGTAACAGGATTCTGTGATGCGTCCTGGCAATGTGATAAAGATGATACGAAGTCTCAGACGGGTTACGTGTTTGTCATCAATGGAGGAGCAGTTGACTGGAAGAGCAGTAAGCAGAAAACCATTGCTATGCATGCGACTCAATCTGAGTACATGGCCGCTTCAGAAGCTGCAATGGAAGCTGTTTGGATTAGGAAGTTTATTGGAGATCTTGGAGTGATGCCTTCAATTAAAGAACCTATTGATATATATTGCGACAACTCCGCGGCAATAATATTCGCCAATGACCCTGGAGTCATGAAGGGCGCCATACACTTTAAACGTAGATATCACTACGTTCGAGAACAAGTGGAAGCTCGAGAAATAAAATTGATAAAAGTTCACACAGATGATAACGTAGCTGATCCTTTTACTAAGGCTTTGTCTAGGCCAAAGGTAGTTAAGCATGCCAAGGCAATTGGGCTGCAACTAGCTAGCGAATTCATGCAATAAATCTGTTGATTAGTATTTGGATAAAGGATGTAAGACATTATTGAATTGATGAAATAAAGTTTGGATTTCGTTTATTTTTCTGTTATTTGATTTTGTATCCTATTTTACATGTTTTAATCCGTGAGCATTATGATGTTTCTAAATGTCCGTTGTCGATTAATAATATGGGAGTATTATTAAATTAAGACAATTCAAAATAGTGACAGAGTATACTTGAAAGTATATTGGTCAATTTTGGATGATGTTTGATGGATCAAATATTGGACTTATCCCAACTATGTGATTTTACTTTATGGATCTTTGTCATTAAGTAAATCATAAATAGTTATCCTTAGACCTGAGATGCCAGAAAACTGCATTGAATATAGTGCATTTCTGTAAGGTAACCTAACGCTAAACGTAACTGGTAGTCATAAGGGTTATTTTCAGAAGTGTTGCGAAGTTCATGTGTTTTGCTTGTAGTCGAAATGGGATTCGTTTCCTTCAAATTGTTATTTGAAGTATAAATACAACTGGGCCCCTCGGGGGAGTAGTAAGATGTTTGTGTGGCCACACCCAAATGTGTTTTGGTAATCTTGCTATATCCGTAAACGAGAAACAGAATAGTTAATGAAGGAATGACTAAGATCCATATCCTTATTAACAATGTATTTGAAATGAGAGGATAATAATAATGATTATATATCATTAAAAGGTTTTGTCCAGGAAGCCTTACTCGAGTTGTACTAGTGACATTGTTAGTGTAACTAGACGCTAATCAATGTGATCACGACATTCGAATTTTGTCCAAGTGGGAGCTGAAAGTTTATGGACTTTAAAACCGATAGTCGTGTGATAGGTTCGAACTCGAGATCACGGGATTGCACACATTACGTGAAGAGTTAATTTATTTATTAAATATATTTATTATATTTATTAAACCAAACTGTGGCTAACGATCGTTAAGTAATTAAAAGTTAAGTATTAAACGATCGTTATAGAATATTAAAGAAGCTAAAAGAAGGTGTCGGAAAGTTCCGGAAACCCCTTTTAGCACATGTGTATATCCGGATTTTATCAAAGAAAGGGATAAGGAAGAAAAATTTTTAGCTTTATCTTTTGTTTAAACTTGGAAGATAGGTTTTCCAAGGGCTATATAAACACACCTAAGGCTTCATAATTTTTCACTCCATTCTCTCTTCTCTTTGCTCCTAACCGCCGGCCAAACACACCCTTATTAGGGTTTACCTTTGATTTTCTATAAGCTATTTTAGATCTAGTCCTAGCCCCTCTCTAGGGTTGTTGGGTAGATCTTCCATAGGCTTGGAAGGCTCGGTTCTGTTCGTGCTAGACTCACGATTAGCTCATCGTATCACGTGTGTACAAGATCGTGGTGTGATCTTATTTTAGATTACATCCTGGTGGTGTTCTTGATCTATTTTTACCGGTGATCGTTCTGCTAAGGAAAAGGTATGTAACCCTAGCCTTGATTAATTATAATTGTGTTATTTAAAGATCTTGTTAATCTGCTTCCGCTGTATGCTCTTTGATCTATGTTAGGGTTTTTATAATTGTTATGATAACCATAAACCTTCAGATACCATAATTGTAACACCCCCTTTTGATAAATGGAATGTCACGCGTAATTATGGCATGTCATCAAAGCATGCAAGGTAATATGTACTAAAACATACATGACCATAGGGAAAACCGGAATCAAACATCGGTTCCCAAACATAATCCCAAAACATAAATAAAGTAAACGAACAAAAAGGAAGACTAAACAAGCATAAATATGAAGGCAAGAGGAGAAGGAATCTAAGGTAGCTCCCATCCTATGCGTGTCCTCCAAATGCTCCAGTCAGTCCTTGAGTACCTGCCGTTTTGGGGACATGGAAAGGAAAGTAACGACTGAGCAAAACGCTCAATGCATGGATATACTAGTAAAGCATGAATAATATAAGTATAAAAACATGAAACAGCGGAAGAAACTAAGTCTTGAATAACCCGGTTAAGTCTTAGTAAAACTGGTTTTATAGTTTGAAAAGCCTTATGTTTATCTTATAAAAACTGTTTAACATATTTTACCATTAGCCAATATAGGTCATGAAAATCCACCGTGCATGAATAATTGGAAGAGTGACCTCATCATGCAAATTAGAGGGGCTGCCTCTAATTTAATATACTGATTTTAGGTTAGGAGGGATCAGCTCCTTGTGAAGGATGCAAGGCACACACCACATTCACACTGAGTAATCTGCTGAAAACATGTAACTAGGATGCACCCATACGCCCCACATGATAAATATAATAATATGGCCAAAAGCTGAAGGGACGCCACGAGCAATCACTCCGTCGTGGGGAAGTCATAACACCAGTGCCTCTAGTGTTATGGTTATGGTACCTCCATAACTAGGTGAAACTGGTCATGCATGTATATGGCTTCAGGTATTCTAAATTAAACATAAGCAATCAAACGTATAAACTTATGCTATGGGAAAACAGTTGGCTGCATACGGGGAAATCCTAATAAGGAAAGAATGTCCATACTGAAAGGACGGGAATCCGTACCTTATGTCCAGTGAACGAAGAAGACGAACGGAAGAGAGTCCTACTTCGGTATCACTAATGCTACATAAATACATACGTGTATAAGTATCTGATTACTGAATACGTAACTGGTTTATCTCATGTCTTAGCTTCTTTTATGCGTTCATGTCATGTTTTACTGTTTAAGCTTTATACTGTATTTATCTTATATCCTGTCTATTCTGATTAAGTAGTACTCGTATTTCATGTATTATTATACTTGTTGTGTAATAATAAGTAACTTTCTAAAAATAGTAGCTTTCCTAAAATAGAAACTTTCCAAAAATAGAAAGTTACCAAAAATAGAAAGTTTCCAAAAATAGAAAGTTTCCAAACAAAGAAAGTTCCCAAAAATAGAAAGTTTATAAAAATAGAAAGTTTCCAAAAATAGAAAGTTCCAAAAATAGAAAGTTTCCAAAAATAGAATTACTGCTTAAAATATATAAGTTTCTAAAAATAGAAAGTTTCCATAAATAGATTAGCTGCCTTAATTAAATAAGTTTCTAAAAATAGAAAGTTTCCATAAATAGATATAAGCTGGTTAAATAAGCTAATTTTATACGCTTAAGTGTTTTCTGATTATTATTCTAAGTCATGTAGTTATAAAGTATAGTTTATTAATTATTACATGTAAATTAAATAAACCATAGGTTAAAAGTATTTAATTAAATATATCATAATTTTAATTAAATAAAGTAAAATACTTAGGTTAAAAAATGTATTATTAATTACTAATAATATAGCCTAAGACATGCTAATTAATTAATTATAGTCATGGTTTTTAATAATTAATTAATTATAAAGTCTAGTTAAATATAAATACTTAGGTTAAAATTCATGATCTAATAATTAAATTTATAACCTAATTCATGTTAATTAAATTAATCCTATCATGTTTTATTAATTTAATTTTAACACATAACTATTAAAATCATAAACTTTAAAATAATATATGAACCGGACCCGTAACTAGAAACCATGAACCGGACCCGAAATCAACACCATACCCCGAACCAAGGTCGGGGTTACCCCTTGTTGCTGCTGCCGTGACCATCATCATCACCATACTGAGACCATATGGTCTCGGTGGTGGATAATAAACCAAGCCGAGACCCCTTAGGGGTTCGGTTAGGCATCGGCTATCACAAACACCCCTAAAACCCTTGTTTTGATTTACCACATGATCATAGACATGTTTTAATAATTCTTTTTAATTAGTTTTTAAAAACATCATGATTTTATGTGATTCAACAAATCAAAACATAAAGAAAAAGGCTAAAAAGGTTATACCGAATACGTGAATCAATTAAGGATGAACACACACGAATCCTTTCACAATATCTAAGATCAAAATCAACCCGAACACCTATCCATGGTGTTTATAGGTGGCGGCCAAAAGAAGAGAAAGAAGGAGGATTTGGGTTTTCATTGTTTTCTAATTTTTGTAAATAATGAAACATGTTTTCCTCATTTTTCTAAGTTAGCTAATTTTGCATGGGTTAAGCCCATTTCTTCTTCCTAATTTCGTGGTTATGGGGCCCACATGGGGTAACCCGAACATTTTCCGTGTCTAATTAATAAGTGTGTTCTCGTGTTCGTGTTTTACGTGAATTAATTAGTTATCCATCGTGACTTAATATATTTATTCGTGTTCGTAATAAATATATATACGTAAATAATATTAGTTCGTGATTAAATTACGTTCATGATTTCATGATCGCATATTCGTGATTATAATTATTATTGGAATAGTTATCGTGTGTTCCTATGTAATAATTACTTATCGTGTTCTAACATGTACGAAATACTTAAAATTCTTATACGTGAAACGTAAACATGTTATAAAAGAAAAGTTCTAATCATATACGTACGATTTTAAGGGTACTATTCATGGTAAAAGCATGCGGGTTTTACAACATTACCCTCCAAATTTTATCCCATATGGCCCGTACTTTTCCCCATTTTACCTTCCTCCTCCAGCCATGCATCAGTTTTTGATCAATGGTGCATTCCCCCAATGGTGGTAATCTAACGAACTCACCTCACGTTGGAATTCCGGGAGCCTATATGGACCATATGGATCATTTCTAACTGGTTATAATCAAAACCCAGCAGTGACAGCTGGTAATTCAACATCTAATGAAGGCCTTGGTGGATCTCAGTTTAAGGAAAGTAATGGATACGTTACAGGGCCGCAGGTTTGTTTCTTTTTTTACTTGATCTTTGTTATGTGATGGTTAACATCGAGTTTATCTTCTGGTTTTTAATGCATGCCTCATTGTTATTTGATGGGTTAGCTTGTATTAAATACTAATATAGGAGTTGGTCAGATATTAAGTCGAGCTTGGGTTCTCGTGGCATGCTGTCTAAGTTTATATGTTTGGTGTGAATATTAGTTAGCCCAGATCCCTTATTAACGTGTTTCATTCCACAATGGGCGTGTTTGTCAATATTTGAACTGAAAGTGCGTATCTGCTTATTGCTTTTTTAAGCAGTTTTTGTGCTTAGATGAGACTTGCTTAGCTGCTTATTTAGAGTATTAGAATGGAAATAGAATGGAAAGAATGGAATGGAAAGAATTATATACCAATGTTTTTTCGTATTATGCCAATGTGTAAAATATAAAGGAAAGAATGATATGATGCAACACAACTTTCAGAAGATAACCAGAAAAATATATGTCTAAACAAAGGATATTTGTAAACATAATTAACATACCAGTCTCAGAATCAAAGAAAACAAACTACATCGTAAAGAATTGTTATCTTAAACTACATACGCTATTGTAGCATTACATGCACTTGACACTGCAAACTCAATTAAAGGAAAGAGATGGTCAAAGTAGAATGCAAATACTAAATCATAACAAGTTCACTCTACATTCCCGCAAGATATAACATCCAAAAAGAGCTCATAGGATAGAAAATCTATACTATCACTAACTAATGACTATAACATCCGTCCAGGTATCTTAAATTACAATTACATAATGTTCGGTCTTCAACGATAGATAGACCTAAACTTATAGTTTCTTTTTTTCACCTTTCTTTGGAGTTTTGTTATGGTCCAGGAAGAAAGAATAAGAATCTTAAAAAGCTTTTACATGAGGTCATTATAAAGAAGATAAAGGAGTCGGCTGAGAAAAAGCATAAGTCGAACAAGAAAGAAGCTCGTCGTCATTCATAAGTTGTTTTTAGTTTTGTTTCAATCAGATCTGGTAATAGTTTTTGTAAGTTGGGAAGAATTTGTAGTGGGGTTTTTTATATCTACTATCAAGGTGGTTACTTTGTGAAAGTAATAATCTAAAATGGCCCCATCCAGGAGATCGCTACTTTGTGAAAGTAATAATCAAAAATGGCCCCATCCAGGACGAGATCAATTCCAAATCCTATAAGAAAGAGAGGGGCGTGAATATGACGTAGTGGTCTCCAGGTGAGGGTGAGGAAGATGTCTACTATAAAGTGAAGGGATGTAAGTTCCGAAAACATCTGTTACAACAATGAAGAAAAGATAATAATCGCCATGGCACAAACCACACCCATCTTTCTTCAACAACATTCATCAATACGGATTCAAACATTGAAATTGAAATTGAAATTTTATGATAAAGAAGTAGAAATGAATCTGTGCAATATTTGTAGTGGAATGAAAGTGAGAAAGATAAAGAAGGTGGTTGGGCAATTTATTGGAAGTAAATAAAATTGTACTGGTACTAGTATTTGGTAGTGTCACAGGGTTATTAAAGAAAGCATGTGCATAAAGGTAAACTGGAAAGGTGGGCATTGAATTCATCTGGGTCAACCCGGGTCGAACCGATTTTTAAAAAAAATATTTTTTTATATTTATAATAATTAGCAAAAATTATGTATAAAAACCATTAAAACTTCTATATTGAAAATATAAATTGTTTACCAACCAATATAATATTTAAAAATAAAATTTAATTGTAAATACCTAAAATTTATATATTTTTTATAAAAAAGTATCCGAAAAATCGAGACCCGGCCGGGTCCCGAGAACCGGGTTGACCCGGATCACCCCAAACCGGCGGGTCTAACCGGGTTTCAAAAATATGAAACTCGGTTCAAAATGACCCGTTTTTTCGACCAAAACCAGATCAACACGAGTTTCAAAATATTGGATAAGACCGGACCTAACGGGGAAACCGCCCCATGTAATTTGGCCTTTAGTCTGTGTCGTATAGTATATGAATGACGACGAGATAGGGTAACGCAATGGCTTAAGCCATAACTTACCAACTCAGAAAAACAATAACGTAATTTTATCTTCACTTTTGTGTCATAATTCTGGCGTGTATTTACCAGCTAACAAATATCGACCATGTAATTTTTGGTTTTTTTTAAGATTTAAGTTCTTTTGGATACCAAAGTTTTTCTAGGATACAAGGGGACTCATCCCCACCATCCATCTCCATCTTATTCAAGGGCTGAGATTAAATCCCCAATTTACACAACTTTCTCCTTTCTTTCTCATAAAAACACACACCCGTTCTTTCACTTCTCTCTCTACCCCGATCTACTTTCTCTCTCTAAAATTTGAAGCGAACAATCACAACATCATCATGAATCCATCACAATCGATTAATTAGATCGAACTTAACATGAATTCATATCAGGTTTGTATTCTTATAATCTATGCTTATTTTTTTTAGCTTATTTGATTTTGAATAAGCTTATTAGTTTATTTTCATTAGCTTTGTTGAACGAAATATGCCGATTGATAGTTCTTATTTTGATCAATTTATTCTAATTAGCTTTTAATTAGGTGATTTATGTGAATAAGCTTATTTGTTTGAATAAGATTTTTAACTAGATGAGAGTTATAAATAATCTTGAGAATTAGATAGGAGTTATGTGAATAAGCTTACAAATTACACGAGAGTTATGAATAAGCTAGCTTATTAGCTTAGGTTGACAAATCGTAAGGTATTTTATGTAAGTTGGATTAAGTTTGCTGATGTAGGCTGCAATAAGCTTGATATATCATGTATGATATATATATATCATATATGATATATCACCACTTTTCATATATGATAGATATATCATATATGATAACTGATGATATATCATATATGATATAACTATCATATATGATATATCAAATAAACCATAGGAAAAAACAGATTCTGTATGAGTATTTTTTAGAAAATCAATATAAACTCTTGAAACTTGTCTTCTATCATATATATGAGTAATTTATTTTGGTGTTAAAATGTTGCATAATATGTTCTTTTTATCTTTTATAAATGCAGTCAGACAGAGATGGTGCGATTGGCAGCTTTGGAGCAAAGCAGAGAGGGATGTTGATTATAACAAGAGGATGTGCATGGATATGTTTTAAGGATCAAGACGGAGTAGGCGTTGTTCATGAATTCATCATCTGATAATCTGTTTTTTTTCCATTTTTTTGATTTTGTATAAATTGTTATCATATATGATATCAGAGGTATATCATATATGATTTTACATTAGGTTACGTTCGGTTTGAATTATCATATATGATTCTGTTCAAAAGTACATTTTTATGTTATGAACAAGTGTTTGATTATTAATTGTGCATACTCTTTGTTGTAATCATGAATTCATCAGATTCTTTATTTAATAAATCCAAGTTTTTCTTGAGTGTCATATATGATAGTGCATGATCATATACTCCGTATGACTTAATTTATAAAAACCACCATGACATAATACCAAGAAAGTTAAATCATATTAACAAGATGTTGTACGAGATACCAATTGATTACAAAATCGTCCATATACTTCAAAACTCCATTAGGAGATTACAAGAAAAAACAAACAATAAACGTAAAAGAAAAATTCACGAGCTTATTCATTAAGCTTCTTGGCCTTTTGGATGCTTGTAATGTTCAACACGCCTTGTAAACAACCTTCTCTACACAAAAAAGAAGATTTAATTCAATTTTCAAGCACATAATCATATATGATATATTTGATCATATATGATATTTAGCTTATATCATATATGATATAGCATATCATATATGATACTTCATTAGCAAGTCATACTAAATATGTTCAGCCAGATTAATCCATTAAAAAAAGAGTTAACTCAATTTTCAACCACATTATCATATATGATATATCTCATCATATATGATATTTTAGCTTATATCATATATGATATAGTATATCATATATGATACTTCACAAACAGGTTACACTAAATATGTTCAGCGAGATTAAGCTAAAAAACCTTATAATTCATGAAAATAAGCTAATAAGTTAGCTTATAATTCATCATAATAAAGGTGATGATTATCAATAAGCTTATTCACATTAAGCATCAAGTTACCTTATCATTTGACATGTTAAATTCATGTAACTTATCAAATAAGCTATAAAAAATAAGATGAGTTATAAGCTTATTCAGATCGAATAAGCTAAAAAAGATGAATCGAAACAGATCGAATGAACTTTACCTTATTTATGAAGAGGATGATCGATTTGTGATGGTGATGATCGATGGATTTGATGTTTGTGTTGATAAATTAAGATGTAAATATGTGTGTGTGTGTGTGTGTGTGTGTGTGTTTATGTGTGTTTTAAAGAGAAGAAGAAGAAGAAATCGATCCCAGATTTGTGAGAGTGGTAGGTGGTGTTAGTGGGAGGGGTAAAATGACGAAACTACCCCTCCGCTTTTTTTTTTGTTTTTAATATGAGTTGTTGGATGAGATGAGATGGACGGTCCAGATTTGTCCCCTTGTATCCAAAGGATACAAGGTATCTTAAATAACCGGACTCTTTTTTTAATTATTAAAATAAAGTTTTGTAAGCCTATCATAACAACTTTTTTAATTTTATAACACTTTTTTTTCTTTTGCTCGCTATTATCCTTTAAAATGGGATATCATATTATATTTGTATAATAACTTACATGAGTTAAGATTTATATATACATTTAAATTAGCATAAATTTATCCAAGCAATTATAATCACTCATTTTTTTAAAAACCTACTTCCCACCACTTTTTTAAAAATTAAATATCTCATAAACGGTAAATCGTTAAACGAAAAAAAATACACAATTATGACGAGAATTAAATCACCTATCTATCGAGAGGCACATGTATATACCTTCGACAAACTTTTTTTAGCACCAACTTAGCATGAGTCGAGACTCAAATCCATATCTCTTATCCATAAAATGTCTTCGATAAACTTGTAACGTTTTCAAATATGTACCAACTAAATTTAATCTCTTTGGTTAAAGTGAATTGTCAAGACTCGAGACAAACGAAAAATATTTAAACAAGACAAGATAACTTAAGATAGAGATTGATATAAACCTAATGCATAAGATTTTAATTTTTGTGTTTCAATAATTCACAAGGATAAATTTACCTAGGCAGAAGCAGAGCCAGAG
This sequence comes from Glebionis coronaria, assembly GCA_025667525.1. Classification (NCBI taxonomy): domain Eukaryota; kingdom Viridiplantae; phylum Streptophyta; class Magnoliopsida; order Asterales; family Asteraceae; genus Glebionis; species Glebionis coronaria. The sequence continues at coordinate 573,663,759 of CM046880.1, forward strand.
TATAAAGTTACCGGATGCACAAAATTATTAATACAAGTATTTATATAGTACATAATTATAGAACCGGGTTCATTTTGAAGAAATAGAGATTTTTAGCAAATATATACACTACGCGACAAAATTCTATCGGGTTCCTGTGCATCCCCGAAAACCCCCTAGCTCCGGACAATAGATCATAGACACTTAAAAATTGAAGAATAAAACATCTTACTTTTTGATGACCCATTATAGAAACAACTAACCGGGAGAGAAATTATTTCAGAAACTTTGAAATGTTATATTTCATGAACATCTTTTTCTTTTTTTACACTAACTAGCGAGTGTATCATTTTGAGCTATTTTACCTTTTTTGGTAACAATTTTTAGTTTTTTTTATTTGTATATCTTTGGTTAAATAGTCATCTTTCTCGATATAGGTATCCTAAGAGTGTGTAAACTCACACGGACGAACGTACAACATATTTCAAGGTTTCAGAGTCATCGTCTTATCACATATGGTTATCTTAGTACACATTCTTATCTTAGGCCGGGCGCATTCGGTTCAGGCGTTGAAATTGATCGATCGATTTCAAATCAGTCGACCTGGATGCGGCAATCAATTGAAATCGATCGTTCGACTAAAATGGTTGTGACTGAGACCATATATGTTGAGGGAAGCAGTCGTGGTTTAAAAACTCGTTCTTATGACTGTTGAGTTAATTAATATTTTTTTGAAAATATTAATAATTTGTCTCTAAAAGTATCATACCGATTAATTTATTTTTCTCACGCATTCATAAACAACAACTTATAACTTATTCTTTGGTGATTCGTCGAGAAGAACTACACTATGATGAATATCTTCTAAATACGCATAAATAATAAATGAAAATTACTCGAAAGATAATGAGCAAAACAGTTCATCTAAATCTAAAAGCTAATATTGTAAAACATATTTGAAATAATCGAACTCACTAGTAGTCTAGTTTTGTACTAGTATTACAGTATTTTTTTTTTATTATTGTAATTTTTTTAACTTAATTATTGTATTGTTTATATTTTATCAACTTTGATCGACGTTGTGTCTCACCAAATCCTTTTCTTTTTGCAAGTAAAAATTTAAGGTGCTTTGTGTTTTTTTCTTCTTTTTAACTTGAGTATAATAGAAGTTTTTATTTGATTTGTAACCTAATGTACTTTTTAGCTGTGAAATCTTCAGATATTACATATATCATATACCTTTTATATCAATTTCTTGTCGCTCGCAAAACATCGAAATATTAGGAAGTAATAATAAAAACCATTCAACAAAATGTGTTGAAATATCGCTTTCTTAAAATATATTGAAACGTTATGATTTGTAGATAGTCGTAATTCGTATTTCGTCTTGTCAAAAAATTAAGAAAATAATAGGAGTAGGAAACAAACATGATCCAACTAGGAATTTTAATGAACAAACGTAATATAAATGAAGGTGATACAATTCATAGCGGTGACGAGTTAGGTGATGGGGAGGTCTAGTGTGTCTCTGATATGAGTCATTATGTCATATAGTTGGATACATCAAATCACAAGTAATATACAGGAGTAATTACAAGATGTATTGGGTTGGTGTAGGATTCAAATTTGTTTCTAACTCAATTTATTACAAGAAGTAATTGCAAAATGTACTTGGGTAGTTGGGCAGGTGTGAGATTCAAATTTGATTAAGAAAAAATTTCATGTTTGGTCTCTATCGTTTACATCAAATATCAAGTCTGGTTCTTATTTCAAATTAAGTCCACCGATAGTCCCTATCGTTTACATTTTGAATCAAAATTCGTCCCTATCTTAGATGTGTGTTAATTTTGTCCGTTAAATGATATGAAAAGAAGGGTAACTTGGTCTTTTACTTATTCTTATCTCACACATACACATCCACCACCCACCACACAGCTCAAACCTTATCCTCATCCCACACACACCTCCGTGTACCATTTTTACACCAACATATCATATTTTTAGATAATGGTCCTACAGGGATAAATGTTTGACTATAATACTATGAAAAACAACAAAACGAGAAGATCCATAATTTACACAAAGGGACCGCTGCATATATAAATGATTTTGAATGTGAAAGTAAAAATGAGACAAAACTTTGCGATCAGGAAGTGGCCGGAATAAAGCTCCTCCGTGAACTCTTCTTCTTCTTCTTCTGCCACGAGTCTGCTGCTGACGTGGATGATTAACAGGAAGGAGATGATGACGATTGGGAGTAAAGTGGCCATCAGGTTGTGAGTGTGTATGTTTTATAGTGATCGTGCTGAGTGTTCTGCCATTGTTGAAGGTTCGAAATGTGTGTTTGATTTGAATCGGAGGAGATGGTTCAGGTTTGACGGGTTGTGGTATGGATCAGCTATCCGGGTTACGGTTACAGTTACGGGTCGGGTTATATCCACGGTCGGAGCCGCTGAGTCGAGGTGTTTGTGAGCGCTACTTAATAAGTATGATTTTGCTTGATGTCTCGTGGTGTGGAGGTCGAGTGGCCGGTGTTACATATTTAGATCTGGTGATGTCTCGTGGTGTGGAGGTCGAGTGGCTGGTGATGGCAGCATGGTTTACGACAAAAGTTTGGTGGTGGATCAGGTGATGACGGCGGCTGTGATGTTGTGATGGGTGGCGGGATGATGATGGTGGTTGGTGGATTGAGGGTGATGGCGTCGTGATTACAGCGGGAAAGAGATAGAGAGAGATCAATAGTGAGAGATGTGAGAGAGGTTGCAGGAGAGAGAGAGAGAGATAGACAGTGAGAGAGGGAAAGAGATAAGAAAAAAAAAAAGTAATGATTTTATGGATAAAATAGAAAAGACAAAAATACCCTTCTAATTATTACACTTAACGGACAAAATTAACACCCATCTAAGATAGGGACAAATTTTGATCCAAAATGTAAACGATAGGGACTATCGGTGGACTTAATTTGAGATAGGGACCAGACTTGATGTTTGGTGTAAACGATAGGGACCAAACATGAAATTTTTTCTTTGATTAATAACATTGTTTTCTAATTAGGGTTAAAACCATAAATTATCAACGAACTTTACTTTTTTTTCGATATTACAAATAGAGAAGATAAAATACTTATATAGCATCGAAACTTGTTAATACCAGCTATTATTAGTAATATAAAAATGTTATATTCCACGTCATCTTTTTTACCCATGTGGCGTTGACTTTCATTCACTTGTTATTAACTTTGTCCACATCATCTATTCCTCACTTTGAACACAGATATCAAAAGCATGATTCCCCTTCTTAAACAAAGCCATAACAATCTTCTCAGACTCACCTAGATCAATCAAACTCTGCTTCACCCAGATCTAATGGTTAAAACAGTGGACGACGGTGATGAGCGGCTTCAACGGCGGCAACCATACCTGGGTTTTAACCATGTGAACACACAAACACTACTCCACCCAAAACACAAACACAAATCATTGGCTTTCATAGTTTTTCACTTTTGTTTTGGTTTTTTAGTCGGGTATTTAAATACAAATCTTGTGTTTAATCATTTTTTCCCGAGTGGATCTGCTGTCGATGCATGGTTGATGGTCACGGTGGGTGGTTGCTTTAGTGGTAGTGATGATGGCGCGTGCTAACGACGATATATATATATTGATGGTGGTGGATTCTCGTGGTGGTGGTGATATGGTGGTGTACGGTGGCGACGGGTTGGTGATGTTGGTGGATCCCGACCAAGATGGTTTGAAATGGCTCACAGGTAGTACAATGACCATTAAAATTTTTGAATTGCAGAAGATTATGGGGTGTTTAGAACTATATATCTGATTTTCTACACCAAGTGTCGGTAAGAGCGGTTGACATTTTAACTGCTATGGTTGTACCTGTTGAGCTTAATGATACGGATTCACTTGTTGATTCGGCTTCGAATATATTTAATAGTATAGTTGCTTCGGAGTATAGTTCTCTTCTAGGACCTTTAGCTGTTGATTTTGTTTTGGCTGTTGTGGATCATATGGAACCAGATTTAGTTGATCTTAGGGATGTAAAAATTATGAAGAAGTTAGGTGGGACTGCTGATGATACCGAGCTTGTTAAGACGTTAGTGTTTGATAAGAAGGTTAGTCATGCTGCTGGTGAGCCGATTGGTGTCGAGAATGCAAAGATTGATGTGATTCAGTTTCAGATATAGCAAATGGATATAATTTTAAAGAATAGAGGATTTATATTTTGAGCATGATTAAGAAAATAAAGTCCAGTGGGTGTAATGTGTTGCTGAAACTATTATCCCATGTGTCATTGATGTGGAAAACAAATAATAATAAATTTTTAAAATAACTGGCTAAAACAGGTGATGTGTCGATTATAAGTGCCTTTTAACCTATAATAAACGGTCACCGAGGAATTTGTTGGTAATATTACAAAAAAACATAAAGTTCGATGGCTAGATAAGTATTTATCTTCTCTATTTGTAATACCGAGAAAAAAGTAAAGTTCGTTGGTAATTTATGGCTTTAACCCTTCTAATTACAAGGAAATATAAAACCCAAGTCAACGTACTAGAATGAATTAGGTGATTAGTTGTGAAAGGCAACATGAATTCATAATTTAAAGCATTCTCGCTAAGTCTTCACCAAAGTTTGATTAAATGTTTTTTTTGGAAAGTTTTCTGAATGTCTTGGATTCAAAACTTGCCAATGGCTCTCATGCGAAGCGGATAAGAAGTTTAACATAATTAGACGAGGGTTCGAAAAAAACATTCTGCCGCTTAAATATTATTGTACGATTCGACCCACTAACCACCAACATTTATCGTTCTAAAAAATTTAAGTATTCGCACGTTACAAGTATTCTAAAATAAATGTTATGGGCATAAAATGTAGTAGCGTGTCTATACGATGTCACATGACAAACATTGAGCCAGTAAACCAAATGTCTCATGGTATTCTATAATTATAGAGCGCATCAATTAAAAAATATAGATTCAGTGATGATAGTTATTTCTTGCGTCTTCTATTTTGCCTTAATGTTGTTATCAACCGAAGAAGAACCCCTGTTGGTTCTCAAAGATAAAGAGAGTGCATTGATTAAATCATCTTTTAATTTGTCATTTAAAAAATACCACTTTCTCGCATCAAAATCAAAAATATAATCAGATAATAATAAGAATTCAGATATTCAGCTCAAACCCAACACTTCAAATAAATTTGGTCCATGAGAACAATGAAGTATCAACCCATTGTTAAGTCTTGTTGGATACAATGCTTTAAATATTGTAAGTTGAATTTTCTAATATAAAAAAAGATTAGTTTTTATTATTTATAAAAATCTAAAAATATTTAACTTTTACAGCGAGTCAGGCTACTTTGAAAGCCGCCTAATACAAAATGAAAAAACACCAAAAAACATGCGTAAAAAATTAACACGTGTTTATTCTTTTTGCATTTGATACATTCGGTTTTCTTGAATCTAAGACACCGGAGCTTCTAAAAAGAATTCAACATGTTATGAATAACAATATTATGACACCTAAATCCACAAATGTAATTTTTTATAAAATAAGCTTTGCAATTAAAAAAAGACTTACGACACAGCTTGTTACTCGTTTGCCTTCTACGACTTTGTAGGTAAAGCGTACGGAGTATTACATTAGCCAACCAACACTTAACAACTAATGGTATAACCTAGAGAGTGGTCTTTAAATTTAAAATAAAAATAAAAATAAAATAAAATAAAAAAAGAATTGACTTTTTAGATAAACTAAATCTAAAAGATTAAACTACCGAGATAAGGAAGTAGTCTTTAACCCTATATGTTTTTTGTTGACATGCTAGACTGTAAGTTTATGGACTTATATTTAATAGTCGTGTGATAGAATCAAACTCGAGATTACGGGATTGCACACACAATACGTAAAAAGTTAATTTAATTAATAAATATATTTATTGTATTTATTAATTTATTTAATAAATATATATTTATGTATTTATAAAACTAAACCGAGCAAGTAACTATATAACTTTAACGATCGTTAATTAAATTAATAGTTAAGTATTAACGAATGTTAAGTAAATATATAGTATGTAAACAAAAGGAAAGAAGTTTGGAAGATTCCGGAACACCCCTACGGAGTGTTCTGGTCGGTCGGTTATGGGCTCCAAAGGGAGGGGGGGGGGGGGGGGGGGGGGGGGGGGGCAAAAGTTGCCTTTTATATATCTTGGGCTACAAATGGTGGAGTCCTATAAATACACCTTCCTATCCCTCATAATCTACACAACATAAATCTTTTCCCCTTCTTTTCTCTTGGTTCGATCGCAGGACAAACCCAACAAAGGGTTTCGGTTGGTTTTTCTTGGTTGATCGATTGTGTACGTAATCTAGTCCTAGCCCCTCTCCAGGGTTGTTGGGTAAATTATTTACAAGCGTTGTAGCTCGGTTTTCACGTGTTAGAATCACGGTTAGCTCGTTGTATTACGTGTGTACAAGATCGTAATATAGTCTTACTTTAGACTATATCTTGGTGTATTACGGTATAAACCCGAATTGGTGATTCGTTCTTTGTCTTGTGGATTTGCTTTAGCGTAAAGGTATGTAACCCTAATTCGATTAATTATAATTGTGTTATTATTATGATCTTGTTAAATCGCTTCCTCTATATGTGCTTTGATATCGTTTAGGGTTTTATATAATTGTTATGATAGTAATAAACCTTCAGTGGCATCGAGAGCCGTTTTAACATGTTATAATTATCGAAAATCTAACGTTTTTTAACTAATAATTGTTTTGAGTTAAAACTACATGTTTTGTTAGGTTTCTATAAAACTAGGGTTTTGTTTTTTTTTTTCTAAATTAGGGTTTTGGCCGAATTTTTAATAAAAAAGGAATTGTTTTGAAACCCTAAATTACATGTGAGATAATTTTAGATTAAATTGCATGATTAATTGTTATGACATGTATGGTTACGATCTGTAGAGATTTAATTGTTAAGATTTGTGGGGAATCCATGATTACGTTCATGTTTTCATGGATCGTAAACTTATATGTTTATATGATTTTATGTGCTACATGACTATTTGATTCAATAAATCTCGAATTAGGGAAGACTTTTATATGAATATAAAGACCTAGATTTTGTGATTATTGAATAAATCGTATGCATGTGGTTATTTGATTTATTTGTTGCACATATAAATGGTTATTATGTGTTTATGATTTAGTTTTTTTACTTGTTTATGTATAAAATTATTGAATTGTTGTAAACAAGGGTTTTTTTATGAAAAGAAATAATATGGACTAAACCATATTAAAATAATGATTTGTAAAGAGACCTAAATTACATAAGATTAAGTTGATTGGTGAATTGAAATAATAATCTAACGCCCTACTCCTTTTGACAAACAATAAAGTGGGTATAACGCGCCGCTGGTCATGTACCCGGTTAAGGAAGGAGGTGTTATGCCATTAGTCGCTGATCAAATTCTCGGCTCGCCTGTGCGTCAAATTGAAATTACCTACGATTATTAATTGAATTATACCTCAAAGGTGATTTATCACAAATTTACATCCGAAACACAATGAATAAGGGTATTGCTTTGTGCGTAGCCGAGTTCTAGCAAAAGTACGTTGTGAATAGTTGTGGATAAATGCTTTAATTGGTTTAGCCAATACCTCAACATAATTTATGTAGAAATCTAGTCTCGTGAAGAAGTTTACTAAATATTTTATTAAACTTATCCTATGGAGTTGTATGCATGCTTCTCCATACATTGATTTTGACATCAAAATTTATACCCTTAAAATTTAAGTCGAATGCTCCTAATTGACGAACACTTGAAATTACTTCGTCATTAAATGATATTTTTGGGTGATGTTGTGATGGAGAGAAAACCATTTGTAGAATGAAACGTGACTCAGTGACTCAGTGAGATCTGGAAACTTAATGCATTCAGAAGGGATGAAACGTGTCTACAATGCAAAACGTTTTTTTGGCAATGTAAATCCCTTAAATATCTAGAAATTGAAAATTGTTTGTCAATTGAATTGTTCGACAAGTCGCTATGTTGAGTACATTCATTACTAGCAGATCAACTGATGTAATGGATTTATGTCAATATAGTTCTAGAATTCAAGGAAAATAATAAGGTTTTTATACCAAGGTAATTTTATTTTCTTGAAAGTATTTTGTTATCGAAAATACTAAATATTTGAACTTATTTCTGTAGAAATGGCTCAACCCGAAAACAATATGACTATAAGTTCTGCGTTCAAAGCTTTCTTTGATCATCCTGAACTTACTGGCCCAAAATTTAATGATTAGTATCGCTCACTAAGAATTGTCTTGAGAGTAGCGGGTACTATCGATATCTTGACTACTCCTTATCCGAAGGATCTTACAGAAAGAGCATCTGACGCGCAAAGTCTTGAACACGCTGCTAATGTTAAGAAGCACTCTGAGGTGGCTGCTTTAATGTTAGGAAAAATGGCTCCTCCACTTCAACAGAAGTATGAGCTATTTTCACCTAAGCGAATGCTTGATGAGCTCAAGGCTATGTTCGAGAAGCCGCAAGTTGTGGAGATCTACGATTTGGTAGATGCTTTGCATAGCTGCAAGCAAGCTCCTGGGAAGTCTGTAAGTGCCCATTATATGGAGATGAGGGTTTATATGAAATAGCTCATTGCACTAGGACAACCCTATGATCATAATATGGCTATCAACTTGATCAATAGGTCCCTTAACAAGGACTTTAATGATTTCGTTCGAAACTATAATATGCATTACACGGGGAAGACAGTTAATGATTTGCATGCAATGCTCATTTACTATGAAAAGGGGTTAAAAGACAAGGCATCTACCACTACGCCTTCTGTACTAACCATACAAAAGGGTAGAGTGAGAAAGCCAAAACCGCAAGCGAACAAGAAGAAAGGTAAAGGCAAGGGTGATAAGGGTAAACAAGTTGCGACTTATTCGAAACCTAAGCAGAACTTTGTCAAGAAGAATAAATCTCAGAAAGATGAGACTTGTTACCATTCCAAGGCAAGTGGTCACTGGAAGAGGAATTGCCCTCTTTACCTCGAAGAATTGCGAGAAATAAAGAAGAAGTCTGAGCAGAGCGCTGCAGCTTCAGGTACTTTATTTATAATTGATTTGTTCAATTTAACATACAAATTAAATTTCTGGGTATATGATACGGGATGCAGTATTAAGATTTGTAATACGGTGCAGGGGTTTAATCTGGAAAGGAAGCTATCCTATGGGGAACAATTTCTGCAAGTGGGCAATGGCGCACAAGCAGCGGTTGAAGCTATAGGAACATTTAATCTAGTTTTACCTTCGGGTTTAGTACTTAGTTTAAATGATTGTCATTATGCACCTAAAATTGTTAGGGGTGTCATTTCCTTTTCTTGTTTGTTAAATGATGGATTTGTTCACACGATTGATAATAACATAATTGCTGTTTGGAAAAATGGTATTTTCTATTTTAATGCAATTTCTGTGAATGGTGTGTTTGAATTAGACATGCATGATAATGAATCCAAGAACAATAAATATGTGTTTAGCATGAGTAAGAAGAGAAAGTTTGACAAGAACTCTTCTTATCTTTGGAATTGTTGACTTGCCCATATTGGGAAGACTCGTATACAATAGCTTCAACGTGAAGGTCTTTTTGAAAATATCAATGATGAATCATTTGATAAATGTGAGTCTTGTATGTCTAGAAAGATGACCAAGAAACATTTTAATAGCAATATTGAAAGAGCTACTAATCTACTTGGACTTATACATACTGATGTGTATGGACCACTTAGACATACGTCAAGGAAATGTGCTAGCTACTTCTTAACATTTACGGATTATTATAGCCGTTATGGTTATGTTAATTTACTTAAACACAAACATGAGCTATTTTAACATTCAAAGTGTTTAAAGCAGAAGTAGAACTACAATTAGGGAAGAAGATTAAAGATCTTCGTTTTAATAGAGGTGGTGAATAATTAGGTCAAGAGTTTATAGATTATCTAAGTGAGATTGGAATTGTTCAACATCTTAGTTCTCCCTATACTCCACAACAAAATGGTGTATCTGAAAGGATAAATCATACATTATTGGATATGGTGCGATCTATGTTTAATCTTACAACTTTATCTTTATCATTTTGGGATTATGATCTAGAATCTGTTGTTCACATTCTAAATATGGTTCCCACAAAGAAGGTCGATAAGACAACATATGAACTATGGCATGGAAAGAAGCCATATTTGTCTTATTTAAAGGTCTGGGGTTACGAGGTGTATGTGAAACGTGACTCGGGTGAATAAATCCAAAAACGATCAGTAAAATGTATCTTTGTAGGATACCCTAAGGAAAATATGGGTTACTACTTTTATTATCCACCTGAGAATAAAGTGATTGTTGCTAGGTATAGAGACTTCCTTGAATCTGATCTTGTAAATCAAGAATTCAGTGGGAGAAATTATGATCTTGAAGAGAGTCATATGGATACATTGCCTTCTGAAAACACTAGCGATATAATTCCTGTAGAACCAGAAAGTCTGGCGGTTCCATCGGAATTAGTTCCTCTGCGTAAATCCGCAAGAGTTAAAAACGCAAATAGCAATATATGTCTTAACATAGAGGATGATGATGAGTTAGGGGATCTTGCTGAACCCGCTAATTATAAATCCGCCATACTTGATCCTGAAAAGGATAAGTGGATGGTTGCTATGGATGAGGAAATGAAATCCATGAAAGTAAATGTTGTTTGGATTCTTGTAGAACCACCACCGAATGCTAAAGTAGTGAGACATAAGTGGATATACAAGAAGAAAACCGACATGGACGGAAGAGTACAATCCTATAAAGCTCGTTTAGTAGCTAAAGGTTTTACTCAAACTTTTTGCGTAGACTACGAGGAGACATTTTCTACTATAGCAGACTTAAGAGCTATTAGGATTCTCATAGCAATAGCAGCATACTATGACTATGAGATATGGCAAATGGATGTTAAAACTGCCTTCTTGAATGGTCGCTTAGATGAAGACATCTATATGTAGCAACAAGAAGGCTATGTCGATCCTAAGAATCCAGGGCACGTGTACAAACTTCAAAGGTCCATTTATGGTTTGAAGCAAGAATCACGTCAATGGAGTAAACGATTTGATGAAGAAATCAAAATTTTTGGATTTATTCAGAATCGTGATGAGCCATGTGTATATTGCAAAGCTAGTGGGAGTGATGTAGTATTCCTAGTCCTATATGTTGATGACATATTAATCATTGGAAGTAATATTCCAAGACTTAAAGCTGTTAAGGATTATCTTGGTAAATGTTTTTCTATGATGGATTTAGGAGAAGTTGCATACATTCTGGGAATTAAGATCTATCGAGATATGAAAAGACGGTTAATTGGTCTAAGTCAAGATGCTTATATAGATAAGATTTTGAAGAAGCATAATATGCATAATTCCAAGAAAGGTTTTCAACCTATGGAAGTTAAGCATAATCTGAGTCATGAGATGGATGCATCAACTCCTGAAGAGGAGGCATACATGAAGAAGGTGCCTTCTGCTTCGGCTATAGGATCTATAATATATGATGTTAGATGCACAAGGCCTGATGTGGCGTTTGCTCAGAACTTGGTCAGTAGATACCAACAGAATCCAGGGAAGCTCCACTGGACTGCTGTCAAACATATTCTAAAGTATTTAAGGAGCACGAAAGATATGTTTTTGGTATTTAGAGGGAAACCAGACACAAAACTGAATGTTACAGGTTTTTGTGCAGCGTCATGGCAATGTGATAAAGACGATACGAAGTCTCAGACGGGTTACGTTTTCGTTATCAATGGAGGAGCAGTTGACTGGAAGAGCAAGAAACAGACAACGATTGCAAAGCATGCTACTCAATCTGAGTACATGGCTGCTTCATAAGCTGTAATGGAAGCTGTTTGGATTAGGAAGTTTATTGAAGATCTTGGAGTGATGCCTTCAATTAAAGAACCGATATGTATTGTGACAATTCTGCCGCAATAATATTTGCCAATGACCCTGGAGTCATGAAAGGCGCCAGACACTTTATACATAGACATCACTACGTACGAGAACAAGTTGAAGCTCGTGAAATCAAATTGATAAAAGTTCACACAGATGATAACGTAGCTGATCCTTTAACTAAGGCTTTACCTAGACCAAAGGTAGTTAAGCATGCCAAAGCGATTGGGCTGCAACAAGCTAGCGAACTCATGCAATAAATCTGTTATTATAAATTGGATAAAGGATGTTATGACATTATTATATAATGAAATAAAGATTGGGTTTCGTTTATTTTTATTATTTAATAAGTGTAACCTATTTTACATGTTTTAATCCATGAATAAATGTTATGCTAAATGTCCATTGTCAATTAATAATATGGGAATATTATTAAATTAAGACAAATCAAAATAGCGATAGAGTATACTTGAAAGTATATTGATCTATTTTGGATGATATTCGATGAATCGAATATAAAACTTATCCCAACTATATGTTTTTACTTTATGGATCTTTGTCATCAAGTAAAACATAAATAGTTATCCTTAGACTTGAGATACAAGGAAACCGTTGTGAATCTAGTGCATCACTGTGGAATAATCTAACGCTAAGCGTAACTAGTAGCTATAAGGATTATCTTCGGAAGTGTTGCAAAATTCATAAGTTTTGCTCGTAGTCAATATGGAATTTATTTCCTCCAATTTCGTTTTGGAGTTTAATATAGTTGGGCCCCTCGTGGGATTAGTAAGATGTTTGTGTGGCCACACCCAAATTTGTTTTGGTAATCTTGCTGAATTTGTGAACAAGAAACAGAATGGTTAATAAAAGGAAATAACTGAGATCCATATCCTTATTAACGTTGTATTAGAAATAAAAGGATAATAATAAATGATGAATCATTTAAAAGGTTTTGTCCAGGAGACCTTACTCGAGTTGTACTAGAGACATTGCTAGTGTAACTAGACGCTAGTTAATGTAATCACGATATTCGAAATATGTCCAAGTGGGAGCTGTAAGTTTATGGACTTATATTTAATAGTCATGTGGTAGAACCGAACTCGAGATTACGGGATTGCACACAATATGTAAAGTGTTAATTTAATTTATAAATATATTTATTGTATTTATTAATTTATTTAATAAATATATATTTATGTATTTATTAAATTAAACCGAGCAAGTAACTATATAACTTTAACGATCGTTAATTAAATTAATAGTTAAGTATTAATGAATGTTAAATAAATATGTAGTATGTAAATAAAAGGAAAGAAGTTTGGAAGATTCCGGAACATCCCTAAGGGGTGTTTTGGTCGGTCGGTTATGGGCTCCAAGGGGGGGGGGGGGGGGGGGAGTTGCCTTTTATTTATCTTGGGCTACAAAGGATTGATGCCTATAAATACACCTCCATTTCCCTCATAATCTACACAACATAAATCTTTTCCCCTTCTCTTCTCTTGGTTCGATCGCAGGACAAACCCAACAAAGGGTTTCAGTTGGTTTTTCTTGGTTGATCGATTGTTTACGTAATCTAGTCCTAGCCCCTCTCTAGGGTTGTTGGGTAGATTATTTACAAGCGTTGTAGCTCGGTTTTCATGTGCTAGAATTACGGTTAGCTCATTGTATTACGTGTGTACAAGATCGTAATATAGTCTTACTTTAGACTATATATTGGTGTATTACGGTATAAATCCGAATTGATGATTCGTTCTTCGTCTTGTGGATTTGCTTTAGCGTAAAGGTATGTAACCCTAATCCGATTAATTATAATTGCGTTATTATTATGATCTTGTTAAATCGATTCCGCTATATATGCTTTGATCTCGTTTAGGGTTTTATATAATTGTTATGATAGTAATAAACCTTCATAGACTATGTTTATTGGCGATTGGTTTCAACCGGTTAGAACACTAAAAAACAAATAATAATAATAAAATATTGAAGTACATAGATGTAAGAAGAAATTGGTAACAGCCCGGTCGCTTGGTGATTTTCAAATTCAGTGTTCAATCTTGCCATGTTTCACGTTTAGAATGGCTAACCAATTCAGATGCATTATTCATATTAAAATTATGAATCTATTGACACTTTCAATTACGACAAAACTATTGTTGCATACCAAAAATAGAAGAGGAAATACTGCTACTACTAATGTTGTGGCATTCTTGTATAAGATGGGAGGAGTAGGCTGAGATATAAAAATGTTGTAGAGCGAGTTTAATTGTTGTGGAGCAAGTTTAAAATGTTGTGGACGGTTCCATATAGGAGGAGTAGGCTGAGATATAAAAATGTTGTGGAGCAAGTTTAATTGCTGTGGAGCAAGTTTAAAATGTTGTGGACGGTTCTATATGGGAGGAGTAGGCTGCGATTTTACTTTCTAAAACTATGTTTGATGTTGTGTCTGTGAATAAAAATGAAGATTAGTGGTGGCTGTTGTAACAAACCCAAATTACCACGCAGCGGAATACCACTTTGGGGCGCTACTCATAACACATCGCACACAATCATGGACAACGACCTCCAAAGAGACGTTAAAATAATATACAACATTGTCTAAAAGTGTTTCCCGTCCCAATACATAAAATCAGAGTAGCGTTTAGTCCCAAAAACCGTTACCAACACAACATTCATCAAATACTTAAAAGTCATTTATTCATTTCAAAAGATGGAAAATAATATAAAACTTTAGACAAGTAAGCACCAACTCCCTCCTCGCATGCTCCGCTGCTATCCATCTTGATTACCTGAAATACATGCTTAAAATCATCAACACAACGGTTGAGCAAGTCTATAGGTTTTGCAAATCATCATTTGAACACAAGAATTTTTAATCATCTCAAGCTTGTCACACAGACAAGTCATATATATATATATATCGATACATGCCTTAAGCTCATGCAACTGAACGTTAACCAACACGTCAAACCGAGTCACTTACGGCGCCCCTACAACAGGTAATATTGTCATATACCAACGACATCTTATACATTATATCCCTATCAGGTGATCACAAGGATACATACCCTAGGATAAGGTTGTCAAACCAAATAGATCTATCAAATGTATTAGCGTTTACCTCGCAAGGTAATTAACAGTTCATGAAATTCAGGGACTTCATAAGACAATGGTACTTAGGCATTTATCATCATATTCGGGTCCAGCATATCGAAAACAACTTATGTTCATTTTATAAAACAACATGTATTCCCCCTCGCGGGTAAAAAAATCATTTACAAGATAATATAAAAGCGAGGCTATAGACTCACCTGATATAGCTATCACACATTTATCAAGGAACAAACATCCAATAGTCGATACATGACTTCACGAGATATCAATCGCTCACAGATCGAGAACGAGATGCCCAACGGTCAACATATGACCGAACGAGACCTATAATGACGAGACGCGTCTTAGGTCCGAGACTATACATAAGTCATACATATATGTAAATAGTTCACCTTAGTGGGTTTGGACATTGAATAAGTTTCATAAATTTTTTTATAAAACCTTGATAACAATTTGTCATCTATTATCCTATTTTGAAAATTAAGCCCATTATAGTCCATTATAAGTGTGCGTTGGGCTTTTATGGCCCATTTCTACTTTATAAGCTTTATGGGTTCTAAAATGCCTCCAAATGTTGTTGACTTAATATCTTTGGATGGTCGGATCTTGGGTATATAAATATCAGTATACAAGGAGTCTAAAATTCTAGACAAGTGGGTCATATCACTTTGATTTTTATAAAAATCGTCACGTTTTACCTTAATTTAATAAGTCATTAGAAACGAAAAATTAACAAGTCATCAATTTTTTGGAAGTGGTTCAAGGTAGATTACAACTAGCTTATCAAGCTTGCGATAATCAGGACATATTAGAAATTGTCCAAAAAGACAATCATAACTCGAGAGAAGACTAACGGTTTAATAGACGATAATAAATAATAACCATAATGATGACGGTAATGAACGATCCGTAACAACGAAAGACACGTCAAAGGAAATACGTCCGTTTACAAAATAATCACAAACCAAGTCAGGCACACTTGAGCCCACTCATTTATAACTCCTTGTCTACATCAAAAGGCGTCCCCTTTCATGTATACAAGAGTTTATAAATTTACGGTTCGGGAACTCATAACTTTCTTGTTCAAATAAAAAGGCGTCCCAATCCATTTCAACGAGACGATTATAAGTCATCCTACTCAAGTATTACTATCTCTCAACACGATATCATATCCATATACCATAGTAAATATAAGGTGTCAATAAACTTACATCATGATTTTCGTATTCAAACGTCTCATTCTATTTGAATCAGGAAAACACGACAATCTAAGGTCTAGTGGTTTAAAATTTTCTTATTCAAATGTCCCAACCCATTTCAATAAGACAACCTTAAACACTCATAGTTGGGCGAGTTAAAATCTCTATATCTAAATGTCCCATTCCATTTAGATACAAGGTATTAAGTCACTCAACCGAATGACTACTACGAGCATATCTTTGTTGTACCCAAACTATATATATTTGATTAGGATATATATATCTTAAGTCCAACATTGGCATCCTCCTTTTCGCCAATAAAATGTAGTCATATAAAATCAAACCACACGTCGCATTACATAGAAGATGTCACCTCGGATAAATGATTCTTCAAAATCATAAGAAATACTCGGAACACTACGAATATCACATCAATCAATTACGTTTCTAAAGGAGATGTCCTAAAATGGCACATTACGATGCGATGATAACAATCGGACTTAAACAAGTCGATATGCGATAGACTACGAAACAATATTTACATACTCAAAGTATCAAACGAGTTTCACACTCGTATTCAGATAATACGTAATTATCAAGATCAGTGATGGGCAGTGAGGCCAAATCATATACAAAACCGCATTATAAAAGGTACGACAATCATTTAAGGAACATTGTTTCACGTACAATGCCCTTAAATAACATAGTATATTCATACATATACGTATTACCATTCCTACATACACATAGGTTCACATAATCATAATCAATAATAAAGTAATGCAAGAATAGCCTTACCGGAGCCATGCAGAGTAGTTGCGTGCTTAAAACTTTTTAGAACACACCAAAAGTTATAGTTTAGGTTTTTCAAAATCAACCTAGTTCTCTATAACTTGTGGCTTTGATTACCATTTTGTAACAACCCCAAATTACCACGCAGCGAAATACCACTTTGGGGCGCTACTCATAGCACATCGCACACAATCATAGACAACGACCTCCAAAGAGACGTTAAAATAATATACAACATTGTCTAAAAGTGTTTCCCATCCCAATATATAAAATTAGAGTAGCGTTTAGTCACAAAAACCGTTACCAACACAACATTCATCAAATTCTTAAAAGTCATTTATTCATTTCAAAGGATGAAAAATAATATAAAACTTTAGACAAGTAAGCACCAACTCCCTCCTCGCATGCTCCGCTGATATCCATCTTGATTACCTGAAAAACATGCTTAAAATCATCAACACAACGGTTGAGCAAGTCTATAGGTTTTGCAAATCATCATTTGAACACAAGAATTTTTAATCATCTCAAGCTTGTCACACAGACAAGTCATATATATATCGATAAATGCCTTAAGCTCATGCAACTGAACGTTAACCAACACGTCACGAGTCACTTACGGCGCCCCTACAACAGGTAATATTGTCATATACCAACGACCTCTTATACATTATATCCCTATCAGGTGATCACAAGGATACATACCCTAGGATAAGGCTGTCAAACCAAATAGATCTATCAAATGTATTAGCGTTTACCTCGCAAGGTAATTAACAGTTCATGAAATTCAGGGACTTCATAAGACAATGGTACTTAGGCATTTATCATCATATTCGGGTCCAGCATACCGAAAACAACTTGTGTTCATTTTATAAAACAGCATGTATGCCCCCTCGCGGGTAAAAAAATCAGTTACAAGATAATATAAAAACGAGGCTATAGACTCACCTGATATATCTATCACACATTTATCGAGGAACAAACATCCAATAGTCGATACATGACTTCACGAGATATCAATCGCTCACAGATCGTGAACGAGATGCCCAACGTTCAACATATGACCGAACGAGACCTATAATGACGAGACGCGTCTTAGGTCCGAGACTATACATAAGTCATACATATATGTAAATAGTTCACTTTAGTGGGTTTGGACATTGAATAAGTTTCATAATTTTTTTATAAAACCTTGATAACAATTTGTCATCTATTATCCCATTTTGAAAATTAAGCCCATTATAGTCCATTGTAAGTGTGCGTTGGGCTTTTATGGCCCATTTCTACTTTATAAGCTTTATGGGTTCTAAAATGCCTCCAAATGTTGTCGACTTAATATCTTTGGATGGTCGGATCTTGGGTATATAAATATCAGTATACAAGGAGTCTAAAATTCTCGACAAGTGGGTCATATCACTTTGATTTTTATAAAAATCGTCACGTTTTACCTTAATTTAATATAGTCTAATTCTTACAATTTTCACGACATGTCTCGTTAATTAGACCGTTTCTCCTAAACCGTAAATAATATAGATGAGTTATTTTTACTAAGTTCATTCTTAACTTATTTAGTTTATTTATTATAAGTTCACTTGCCCCTAATTTATAATTATTATAGTTCATTTACCCATTTTATCACTTAGAAGAGTTGGCTGTTTTTCGCAGCCAACTTCAGTTCCACCGTTTTGCCCGCCATTTCTAAACCGTTTATCCATAGAAAATCACCCGATTCGTGTGTGTTCTCCATATGTTTAGCTACAACTTTTTTTTACACATTTAGGGGTCAATATACGAATCTTATGAGAAAACAACCCATCTTTACAGCATGTCAGATTTTTGACCTTGCTTCACTATTTTGGTCATATCTCACTTTCCGGGACTCGCCACGGGACGGGCCACCCGGCGAAATCATCACAAAACAATCCTCTATACAAATATGTCAATTATCAGTATCCCATAACTACTGATTTTACTCAAAGTGCCACGTTTTGCAACTGTTCAATCTTATCTTTTTACTAGTATGATCCTAAGACTTGTTTATCACTTTTAATTCATTACAAAATCATATACAATGTCATCAACCCCTTTAATACACTATTACATCATCTTTTCAGTAGTAAAATGATAATACATATATATATATATGATGGTTTATGATTATCATAACAATTATAAAACCCTAACATAGATCAAAGAGCATACAGCGGAAGCAGATTAACAAGATCTTTAAATAACACAATTATAATTAATCAAGGCTAGGGTTACATACCTTTTCCTTAGCAGTACAATCACCGGTAAAAGTAGATCAAGAACACCACCAGGATGTGATCTAAAATAAGATCACACCACGATCTTGTACACACGTGATACGATGAGCTAATCGTGAGTCTAGCACGAACAGAACCGAGCCTTCCAAGTCTATGGAAGATCTACCCAACAACCCTAGAGAGGGGCTAGGACTAGATCTAAAATAGCTTATAGAAAATCAAAGAAGAACCCTAATAAGGGTGTGTTTGGCCGGCGGTTAGGACAAAGAAAAGAGAGAATGGGATGAAAAATTATGAAGCCTTAGGTGTGTTTATATAGCCCTTGGAAAACTTCTCTTCCAAGGTTAAACAAGATAAAACAACAAAATCTTTTCCCTTCTCTCTTGTCTCCTCTATTTAGGCCGGATATAACATGTGCTAAAAGGGGGTTTCTAGAACTTTCTGACACCTTCTTTTAGCTTCTTTAATATTCTATAACGATCGTTTAAAACTTAACCTTTAATTACTTAACGGTCGTTAGCTGCAGTTTGATTTAATAAATATAATAAATATATTTAATAAATAAATTAACTCTTCACGTAATGTGTGCAATCCCGTGATCTCGAGTTCGATCCTATCACACGACTATCGATTTAACGTCCATAAACTTTCAGCTCCCACTTGGACAAAATTCGAATGTCGTGATCACATTGATTAGCGTCTAGTTACACTAACAATGTCACTAGTACAACTCGAGTAAGGCTTCCTGGACAAAACCTTTTAATGATATATAATCATTATTATTATCCTCTCATTTCAAATACATTGTTAATAAGGATATGGATCTTAGTCATTCCTTCATTAACTATTCTGTTTCTCGTTTACGGATATAGCAAGATTACCAAAACACATTTGGGTGTGGCCACACAAACATCTTACTATTCCCCCGAGGGGCCCAGTTGTATTTATACTTCAAATAATAATTTGAAGGAAACGAATCCCATTTCGACTACAAGCAAAACACATGAACTTCGCAACATTTCTGAAAATAACCCTTATGACTACCAGTTACGTTTAGTGTTAGGTTACCTTACAGAAATGCACTATATTCAATGCAGTTTTCTGGCATCTCAGGTCTAAGGATAACTATTTATGATTTACTTAATGACAAAGATCCATAAAGTAAAATCACATAGTTGGGATAAGTCCAATATTTGATCCATCAAATATCATCCAAAATTGACCAATATACTTTCAAGTATACTCTGTCACCATTTTGAATTGTCTTAGTTTAATAATATTCCCATATTATTAATCGACAACGGACATTTAGAAACATCAAAATGCTCACGGATTAAAACATGTAAAATAGGATACAAAATTAAATAACAGAAAATAAACGAAACCCAATCTTTATTTCATCAATTTAATAATGTCTTACATCCTTTATCCAAATACTAATCAACAGATTTATTGCATGAATTCGCTAGCTAGTTGCAGCCCAATTGCCTTGGCATGCTTAACTACCTTTGGCCTAGACAAAGCCTTAGTAAAAGGATCAGCTACGTTATCATCTGTGTGAACTTTTATTAATTTTATTTCTCGAGCTTCCACTTGTTCTCGAACGTAGTGATATCTACGTTTAAAGTGTCTGGCGCCCTTCATGACTCCAGGGTCATTGGCGAATATTATTGCCGCAGAGTTGTCGCAATAAATATCAATAGGTTCTTTAATTGAAGGCATCACTCCAAGATCTCCAATAAACTTCCTAATCCAAACAGCTTCCATTGCAGCTTCTGAAGCGGCCATGTACTCAGATTGAGTCGCATGCATAGCAATGGTTTTCTGCTTACTGCTCTTCCAGTCAACTGCTCCTCCATTGATGACAAACACGTAACCCGTCTGAGACTTCGTATCGTCTTTATCACATTGCCAGGACGCATCACAGAATCCTGTTACATTCAATTCTGTGTCTGGTTTACCCCCGAATACCAAAAACATATCTTTCGTACTTCTCAAATACTTCAGAATATGCTTAACAGCAGTCCAGTGGGACTTCCCTGGATTCTGTTGGTATCTACTGACCAAGTTCTAAGCAAACGCCACATCGGGCCTTGTGCATCTTACAGCATACATAATAGATCCTACAGCCGAAGCATAAGGCACTTTCTTCATGTAAGCCACCTCTTCAGGTGATGATGCATCTTTCTCATGACTTAACTCATGCTTAACCTCCATCGGTAAGAAACCTTTCTTAGAGTTATGCATGTTATATTTCTTCAATATCTTATCAATATAAGCATCTTGGCTAAGACCAATTAACCGTCTACTCCTATCTCGATAGATCTTAATTCCCAGAATATATGCAGCATCTCCCAAATCTTTCATAGAGAAGCATTTACCAAGATAATCCTTAACTTCCTTAAGTCTTGGAATGTTACTTCCCATGATCAATATGTCATCGACATATAGAATTAGGAACACTACATTACTCCCACTAGCTTTGCGGTATACACATGGCTCATCACGATTTTGAATAAATCCAAACTTTTTGATTTCTTCATCAAATCGCTTATTCCATTGACGTGATGCTTGCTTCAAACCATAAATAGACCTTTGAAGTTTGCACACGCGTTTTGGAAATTTAGGATCAACATACCCTTCCGGTTGTTGCATATAGATGTCTTCATCTAAGCGACCGTTCAAGAAGGCAGTTTTAACATCCATTTGCCATATCTCATAGTCATAGTATGCTGCTATAGCTATGAGAATCCTAATAGCTCGTAAGTCTGCTACAGGAGAAAACGTCTCCTCGTAGTCTATGCCAAAAGTTTGAGTAAAACCTTTAGCCACTAAACGTGCTTTGTAGGATTGTACATCACCATCCATGTCAGTTTTCTTCTTATAGATCCACCTATTTTTCACTACTTTAGCATTTTTAGGTGCGTCCACAAGAATCCAAACATCATTGATTTCCATGGATTTCATCTCCTCATTCATCGCAACTATCCATTTTGACTTTTCTGGATCAGACATTGCGGATCGATAGTTAGCAGGTTCACCAAGATCCCCTACTTCCTCCTCATCATCCTCTATGTATAGACATAGTTTGTCCGGCGCACGTATAGTCCTTTGAGACCATAGTTCATATGGTGTCTTATCAACCTTCTTTGTGGGAACCTTATTCAGAATACGAACAGCAGTTTCAAGAGCATAATCCCAAAAAGATAATGGTAAAGTTGTAAGATTAAACATAGATCGTACCATATCCAATAATGTACGATTTCTCCTTTCAGATACACCATTTTGTTGTGGAGTATACGGAGAAGTAAGTTTCTGAACAATTCCATTCTCACTTAAATAATCTTTAAACTCTTGACTTAAATATTCACCACCACGGTCAGAACGAAGAGCTTTAATCTTCTTTCCCAGTTGTAACTCTACTTCGGCTTTAAACGTTTTGAATGTTTCAAATACCTCATGTTTATGCTTAAGTAAATAAACATAACCATAACGGCTATAATCATCCGTAAACGTCAAGAAGTAGCTAGCACCTTTCCTTGACACATGTCTAAGTGGTCCACACACATCAGTATGTATCAAACCAAGTAGTTCAGTAGCCCTTTCAATATTGCTATTAAAAGGTTTCTTGGTCATCTTCCCAGAGATACAAGATTCACATTTATCAAATGATTCATCATTGATATTTTCCAAAAGCCCATCACGTTGAAGCTTTTGTATGCGAGTCTTCCCAATGTGGGCAAGTCTACAATGCCAAAGATAAGAAGAGTTCTTGTCTAACTTACTCTTCTTATTCATGCTAAAAACAGAATTATTTTTCCTCTTGGGATTTATATCATGCATGTTAATTTCAAAAACACCATTCACAGAAATTGCATCAAAATAGAATAAACCATCTTTGAAAACAGAAATTCTATTATTATCAATCGTGTGAGTAAATCCAAGATCCAACATACTAGAAAAGGAAATAACACCCCTAACAATTGTAGGTGCATAATGACAATTATTTAAAGATAGTACTAAACCCGAAGGTAAAACTAATTTAAATATTCCTATAGCTTCAACTGCTGCTTGTGCGCCATTGCCCACTTGCAGAAATTGTTCCCCATAGGTAAGTCTCCTCTTCAACTCAAATCCCTGCAGGGTATTACAAATATTAATACCACATCCCGTATCATATACCCAGGAGTTTGATTTGTATGAAAGATTAAATAACTCTATCATAAATAAGTTACCAGAAGATGGTGCTGCAGCAGCTTGCTCAGCCTTCTTCTTGTGTTCTGCCATTTCATGGAGATAGAGAGAGCAATTCCTCTTCCAGTGTCCAGTCATCTTGCAGTGGTGACAAGTCTCATCTTTCAGAGATTTCTTAGCAAAGTTTTGCTTAGGTTTTGATGTAGTCGCAACTTGCTTGCTCTTATCAACCTTTCCTTTGCCTTTCTGCTTCTTATTCCCTTGCGGTTTTGGTTTCGACACTCTACCCTTTTGTACATAAAGTACTTGAGGAGTAGCAGTGGGTGCCTTATCTTTCAAACCCTTTTCAAAGTCAATGAGCATTGCATGCAAATCATTCACTGTCTTCCCCGTGCAATGCATATTATAGTTACGAACAAAATCACCAAAGTCCTTGTTAAGGGACCTATTGATCAAGTTAATAGCCATATTATGATCGAAGGGTTGTCCTAGTGCGATGAGTTGTTCCATATAACCCCTCATCTCCATGTAATGTGCACTTACGGACTTTCCAGGAGCTTGCTTGCAACTATGTAGAGCATCAACTAGATCATAGATTCTACAGCTTGTGGCGTTTCATACACTGCCTTGAGTTCATCAAGCATCTGCTTAGGATGAAATAGCTCATACTTCCTTTGAAGTGATGGAGCCATTCTCCCTAACATTACAGCAGCCACCTCATGGTGCTTCTTAATGTTAGCAGCGTGTTGAAGCCTTTCCGCATCAGTTGCTCCTTCAGCAAGATCCTCCGGAAAAGGAGTTTCCAAGATATTGATGGTACCCGCTGCTCTCAGAACAATTCTTAGTGAGCGGTACCAATCATTGAAATTAGGGCCAGTAAGTTCAGGCCGTTCAAAAAATGCTTTGAACGCCGAGCTTATTGTCAGATTGTTTTCGGGTTGAGCCATTTCTACAGAAATAAGTTCAAACATTAGTATTTTCGATAATAAAATTCAAGAAAATAAAATTACCCCGGTAATAAAACCATAGTATTTCCTTGAAAAACTAGAATCCATATTGACATAGATTTATCACATCAGTTGATCTGCTAGTGACAAATGTATTCAACATAGTAACTTGTCGAACAATAATTGCCAAATCATATTGCAATTTCTAGATATGTCAGGGATTTACATTGCCAAAACTTTTGCATTGTAAACATGTTTTATCCCTTCTTTATGCCTTAAGTTTCCAGTTCTCACTGAGTAACTCAATTAAGTCGACTAATCTAAAGAACGTAAAACCTTCATGTGCAATCTTATTCAGTCATGAAGTTTTCTCTCCATTACAACATCGTCCGATATCTTATATGACGACAATTGTAACTTCAAGTGTTCGTCAATTAGAGGGCATATGACTTAAATTTTTAGGGTATAGATTTTGGTGTCAAAATCATGTATGGAGAAGCATGCATACATCTCCATAGCATAAGTTTAATAAAACGTTTAGTAAACTTTTTGGTGAGACTAAAATTTCATCATATATTTGCAAGTTGAGGTATTGGTTAAACCAAACAACCTTAAAGAATTATACCAATAACAACCGTAGGTAATTCCAATTTTGACGCACAGGCGAGCCGGGAATTTGGTCAGCGTAAAAGCATAGCACCTCCTTCCTTAACCGGGTACTTGACCAGCGGTGCGTTATACCCACTTTATAGTTTGTCAAAATTGAGTAGGCCGTTAAGTTGCTATTGCAATTCTAATCAACACAAATCATATGTAATTTAGGTCTCAAAACAATTCATTAATTTTGATAAGATTTAGTCCATATTATTTTCCTTAAAAAAATTACCCTTGTTTACAACATACAAAAAAAAACCGCATGAAAACAAGTAGTACAAAAAAAAACTAAATCAAATAGCCACATGCAAACAATTTATTCAAAGAACATCAAATCTAGGGTTTTTATGAACATAAAAAGTCTTCCCTAATTTTAAAACTTTGAATCAAATGAAGCAAATAGCAATCAAAATTATATGATCCGTAAAAACATGCATGTTTATTACGGATCTTCCATATTCTCTTAACAATTAAAACTAGTACGGATCGTAACCACACATGACATAACAATTAATTCATGCATAAATCTAAAGTGAATTACCATGTAATTTTAGGGTTTACAAAAAATTTTTTTTTTTTTTATATATAAAAAACGGCAAAGCCATTTTGAACAAAAAAAAA
Organism: Glebionis coronaria; assembly: GCA_025667525.1. Lineage (NCBI taxonomy): Eukaryota > Viridiplantae > Streptophyta > Magnoliopsida > Asterales > Asteraceae > Glebionis > Glebionis coronaria. The sequence continues at coordinate 573,689,514 of CM046880.1, forward strand.
ACTAATTTTTAATAAAACCTAAAAAACAACATGTAATTTTAACACAAATCATATTAGTTAAAAAAAACTTTAGATCTTGATAATTATAATCATGTTAAAACGGCTCTCGATGCCACTGATGGTTTATGATTATCATAACAATTATAAAACCCTAACATAGATCAAAGAGCATACAGCGGAAGCAGATTAACAAGATCTTTAAATAACACAATTATAATTAATCAAGGCTAGGGTTACATACCTTTTCCTTAGCAGTACAATCACCGGTAAAAGTAGATCAAGAACACCACCAGGATGTGATCTAAAATAAGATCACACCACGATCTTGTACACACGTGATACGATGAGCTAATCGTGAGTCTAGCACGAACAGAACCGAGCCTTCCAAGTCTATGGAAGATCTACCCAACAACCCTAGAGAGGGGCTAGGACTAGATCTAAAATAGCTTATAGAAAATCAAAGAAGAACCCTAATAAGGGTGTGTTTGGCCGGCGGTTAGGACAAAGAAAAGAGAGAATGGGATGAAAAATTATGAAGCCTTAGGTGTGTTTATATAGCCCTTGGAAAACTTCTCTTCCAAGGTTAAACAAGATAAAACAACAAAATCTTTTCCCTTCTCTCTTGTCTCCTCTATTTAGGCCGGATATAACATGTGCTAAAAGGGGGTTTCCAGAACTTTCTGACACCTTCTTTTAGCTTCTTTAATATTCTATAACGATCGTTTAAAACTTAACCTTTAATTACTTAACGGTCGTTAGCTGCAGTTTGATTTAATAAATATAATAAATATATTTAATAAATAAATTAACTCTTCACGTAATGTGTGCAATCCCGTGATCTCGAGTTCGATCCTATCACACGACTATCGATTTAACGTCCATAAACTTTCAATATATATATATATATATATATATATATATATATATATATATATATATATATATATATATATATATATATATATATATATATATATATATATATATATATATATATATATATATATATATATATATATATAATAAATTTACAACAAAAAAGATCAATGAAATCTTACAAAGAGATGAAAAAAAACACTTTCCGCCACTCGACCACTTTGATCAAAACAATACATAAATCTTCCAAATAAGTTTTGTCCAAGCTCAATCTTCTTTGAAAAAAATACCATATTTACTTCAGCCAACAAACACACAATTCATCTATGTGAAACCTTGTTTTGAAAACAAATTAATACCAAGAACTACTAGTATAATTTGACCTTTAATATTGATCAAGAAACAAGTGATAAACCTGATAAATATGGGTTCAAAGATGAACTAGTAAACATGAACTTGATATAAATATCAAGTTAACTAGAAATATTTTATAATGGAATTGTTTTTGATGGTGAAATGGACGGTAATACCATAAAAGGGAATGGAAGGTGATAAGCTTTTAGCAAGTTATGATAATGAGAAGTTATCTATTTGTTAGCATGAAAGATACATTCGACACATGTATATGTGCAATGAATGAAACGTGTGATGTAATATTATGGGACAGGTTTAATTTAAATCTTGCCTCAGAATTTGCTAAAGCGGGTATTATTGAAAGCCGATATTTTTAACGTTACGTGATTTAAAAGATACGCGTTAAACACGAAAAATAAACGCTCAATATGAAGTCAGAATGACGACATTCGGAGAACTTTGATATTTTTATAAATAAACGAGGGTTATAATTTAATAAACGTTATTGCATCGAATAAACGAATGACGCCTAACGGTTTAACAAAATTTACGAATAATGCTCGTAAAATGAGAAGTTAAAACGACGATAATATAAAATATTTCTATGTCATTATGAAAATATTCACGGTCGATGACGGACATAGACTTTGTAGATAAATAATAAATGACACGTATTCGATATATTAAAACCTTAACCTTGCCTGTTAGCCGAGAAATCAATATTATTCATTGAACGAACATGAAAAATAAAAGTCGAGTAATAACTATTGATCCGAATACTAGAAATAAGATTAAATCTCGGTCTAAATGTTGATTTTAAATTTCGGCTTATTATAGCTGTGGTTCAAAGAAAAAATGGATGCGAGGAAGAAAATATATGTCTGTGTGGATTTGGGTCAACTAGAAATTTTAGAATTAGTGATAAAATTATACGTTGGATGGTTGGATTCTTCTGTGCTTTATATTTGACATAAAAAATTTAATTAAGGTTTATCGCGCCTAATGAAATTAGTAATAGTTTATATTGTTATTTGATATGTATAATTTGATATATAATTTAATATCAGATTTTAAGTACTCAAGTAAATTTAAAATAGTAATATTATATGTTAGGTTATGTTGTTAATAAATGATAAAGTGGTTGAGATTCGATTTATTATAAGTTATGTAAGCAAATAAAATAAAAAAATAATATTTTAATAAAAAGTTGGGTTGCAATAAGTTAAGAATAAACCAAAAGGACTCAAATAAGTATATTTGAAACTTAAGAGCGAACGGAGTGAACACGCCGTTGGGCGCCGTGGGCTTGCGTGAGCCCGCGTGACCACACCGCCGTAAACGGCGTGGAGGACGTCGTGGCCACGCCCAAGTTCGTGAAAACCATGGATAATTTTCATTTCCCCCTCGTGTATTTTTCATACCCCCTCTCAATTAAACCCAACCATAATAACCCTAAAGGGTTTTTTTGGAGGCAAAAAATTTATTTGAATTTAAAAAAAGAACCTTCTAGCCGACGGCTAGTTATCAAACCTTTTTTTTTGAATTTTCAAATCTTCCTAACGGCTAGTTTTTAATGCTTTTGGCTTTTTTTGAATTTTAAAAAATGCCTAACGGCTAGTTTTTCTAAAAAAAAGTATTCAAAAGGCAATGGCTAGTTTCTTGAATCCCAAAAAACTTTTTTTAAAACCCCTATATATACATAACAATATCCCTTCTAAAATTACACACTCCTATCCTTATACTATTGCATATCACATGCGTAATCATGTCCGGAAACCCCGACAAACCTTCTTTCTTTGGCCTCCTTAACACGTTTACCGGAGGTACGTCTTCTCAAGAATTATATTTGGATGATCCGGCATGGCTAAAAATACAACCACAAGCCTACACAAATTTCCAACAACAAAGATACACCCAAGTTGAATCGGAAGAGGATATTCACTTTTAAAAGCTTCAACAAAGCCCACCTTCCTTTGATGAACCACAATCCTCACAATCCTCACAACCCACACCCGAATCACAAAAAAAAACCCCGTAAATTGGCGGCCAAAAAGTAGAATGTTGATTTGAGTCAACTAGGGGCGGATTTCGAGAAAAACCTGGATGTGTCGAAAACTAAGTCATGTTGGGTTGCCTCGGATGAGGCATTGCTTGCCTCATGTTATGTTGAGATTTCGGAGGACCCGAATATCGGGAGATCTCAAAAAGGCAGAACTTTTTGGTATTGGGTTATGGCGACTTTTAATAACCAAAATTTTCAAAACCGTACCAAGGATATGATTTCTAGTAAATGGAGGTATCTGAACCACGCTTGCCAAAAGTTCAATGGTTGTTATCGACGTAACAAGGCGGCTATCAAAAGTGGCGAAAGTGAATTGGATATAATGGCGAGGGTTCGAAAAATTTATCGGGACGAAAATAAAAACAACACTTTCCACCTCGAAGACGCATGGAACATTTTGAAAGCCCATGCGAAATGAGACCCTCCCGAAGCCGTTGATTTAACCGAAGATGTTGCGTTTCTTGCAAATGAGGCTCTTTTTGCAAAAGAGGATGCAAGACACCCCCCCCCCCCCCGACAAAGAACGAACTGGCAAGAAGGAAAGATCAGTCAACGAGCAGGGGAGCGAGTAGTAGGTCGAACCCATTAGTGGATGCCTTAACCACCGAGTTTCGACTCAAAATGCAAACCGCCCAAGAAGCCTACGAAGTGTCGATAAACAAAGAAAACGGGTAGCTTATGATTGAGCAACTAAAATTTCTCACGACATCGATTCGGGGTTGTGACGAAAGGGAAACTCGTTTGATCAATGCCGAAAAGGAAGAAATCAAAAATAAACTTGATAGAAGTGAAGATTAGTTTTTTTTAAATTTTCGTATTGTTTTTTTTATCCGAATGTTTTTTTAGAATGTAATGTTTGTATTTGAATGAATAAAGTAAATTAGGATTTGAATAAATTAATTGTTGAGGGTAATTTATGAAAAAAAGTAGAAAAATGGGTAAATTGGTGTGGAAATGGTGTGATGATAAGATGATTTTTTTTGTGAATGTAAAAATGAAAAGCTAACGTGGCGGGGTGTTTTTTTGTGTGATGCCATTTGCTCTAAGATCTAATTTAGGAAAGGGTAACATTGTAAAGTTGTTAAGCCTTGGGATGCAAGCTACACGACCCACTATATATATTCACTAAAACTAATCACCCTAAGTTATTATTATTCGAGAGAATCAGAGTAATTGTCGAGTTTTATCAAATTGCTGTCACGAGATGGAGCCACTAGGATATGACGAGTTGCTATATATTTTCGACAAAATTAAAAATTACCACGACCGAGTTTCTTTCTATTTAGTTTCTAAGAAATTCTTGAAAATTGCATGCATTCGCCTAGAACAGTTACTAATTAAGTCTCCTCGTTTGCTCAGTGTTGATTTAACAATCTACCAAAGGGTGCACTTAACTTTGGTATTGTGTTATATTTTTTGGCTTGTGCTTGTTATTTTCAGGTTTCTTGCATTTGGGCTTCAGCTTTGCCTTTGGACCTTGGCCCTATTTTTTGATGGGCTTTGAAGCCGTTGTGACTCTTTGACCAAGGTGGAGTATATCACCCTAGTCATTGACTAGGGTTTCATCGCATCACAAACACAACACACATATCTGTGTGTGTGCGCATCTCTCTTTCTTTCTTTCATCTCATCCATGGAGGTTTGACCTGGGAGTTTGATGTTTCATCTTGTATATCTGAGTGTTTGAGTGATCTCTTGTATTGTGAGGGAGAACGGATCAACCTAGTTGGGGCGTTCTCACCATTTCTATTGTAATCGTTCGATTAGCACCCGTTTGGGGACTAATCTTTATCTTTCTGTTTTAAACCTTGATTTATAATAAATTACACCAAGGGGTGGTTGGTTGGGTGTAAGAATCTGTCTTATCTGTGATATTATGTTTCTTAACATGTTATCAGAGCCAGGTTATAGATCTTTCAGCCATCGAAGCTCTCTCGGTTCTTTTTTATTATAATCAATTTTTTGTTTTTTTTTCGAAACCCTAATTAATTTTTTAGGGTTTTATACTTTGGGTGGTGATTCTTGCTCTCTCGTCGCTTCTGGAAGCTTGTTTTGGTGGTGCCGTTAGTTTTCTTGGAAATTATTATTAGGGTTTTCACAAAACCTAATTTATTTTTTGGGGGTTTTGATTCTGTGGTGCCAAGGAAGCTTTAATAGGTGTTGCCGTTGATTTATTCGATGGTGCCGTTAAAAATCTTGAAGATTGGATTAGGGTTTCTTGAAACCCTAAATTAATTTTTGGGGGTTTTCTCTATTATTGGTATCCTGGTATCACCTTGGTGGTGCCGTTACCATTTTTTGCTAATTTACACAGGTACACTTGCCAGGGTTTGCTAACCCTAACTTATTACTATTTTGGGGGTTTCTGATTGGTGGTTCACCCATCCTCTAGACTAAGTGAATATAGAGATTGGGTGTCTTTTTTTGCTGTTTCCGCTGTAAGTCTTCTTTCATTTTTCTTCTTGCCTCCTTCTTGGTTACTTTTGTGGGTCACTGTTGTCTTGTGTGTGGGTGCAAACGGATTCGGTTAACATCTTGACCCTCCAGCCTTGATTGGTGTGGATACCTGCTCTGGCCAATCCCAGTCCACAGCTTGACATTTCTGGTGCTCACCTTCTGAGTGTTTATTGTGGCTATATTTGTCTTGTTCTATCTGCTTTATTTTACCTGCATTGGTTTATCTATTTGGTTTGCTTTCTGCTTATTGCTTTGGGTGTTTTTTCCTGCTCTCTCTGTGTGTGAGTTATGAGTGCTAGTGGTGCTCCTCCTCCACCACCCAATGGTGGTGGAGGAAATGGTGGTTGTGGGGGCTTCCCTGAGACCACCACCAATCCTGTTGCTCTCATCAGCAACTTGGATGCTGGAAACCCACTTCACATTCATAATAGTGATAATAGCAGCTCTGTCCTTGTCCCTTTCAAGCTGTTGGGGACTGAGAACTATAGGATGTGGAACAATGCTATGAGACTTGCTTTACAAGCTAGGAACAAATTTTCTTTTGTTGATGGGTCTTGCTTAAGAGAGTCTTATACTGATGAAGTGTTGTGTGCTCAATGGGATAGATGCAATGCTATGGTTCTTACTTGGATTATAAATGTGGTTTCTAGTGATGTTTATATGGGTCTTGTTTATTCTGAAAATGCTGCTAATGTCTGGAAAGAGCTTAATGAAACTTATGAAAAGGTTGATGGTTCCATTGTTTATAATTTGCTTCAAAAGATTGGGTCTGTTAAACAGGGGGTAGTTCTATATCTGATTATTATCATAGGTTAAACTCTCTATGGAGAGAGTTTGATGCTGTGTCTAAGATTCCTAAATGTGTTTGTGCTGTTAAATGTTCTTGTTCTGCTAGCACTGAATTAACTTTGCATCAGCACATCATGAGGCTTATGCAGTTTCTTATGGGGCTTGATGACTGTTATCCGCCTGTTAGGATTGCTCTTCTCACCATGGATCCACTCCCTGATGTTAAGGAAGCTTATGTCACTGTATCTAGAGAGGAATCCCATAGGGGTGTTCATGATAACTCTGATCATGCAGAGGCAAAATTGAATGCTACTTCCTTTGCTGCTAAGACCTTTAATCAAAATAGGAGAAACACTTCCAATGTTTCTAATAGAACCCCTAACAAGGGCAATGGGTCTAAAAACTTTAGGGGTCCTAACCCTAATCTTTTGTCCACTTATTGCAATCAAATTGGTTATACTGTTGATAGATGTTTTGAATTGATTGGTTATCCTGCTGGTTATGTAAAAAAGGGGGGTAATAATCAAAGGCAAACTGTTTTTAAACCCAACTTTAATGCAAATTGTGATATCAAAAATGGAGAAAAACAAGCTTCCACTTGTAATTCTCCAAACTCTTTCACCACTGAACAAATGCAGAAGCTTCTCAACTTGATCAATGATTCCTCTGGCAAAGCTCAGTCTAACATGGCAGGTAGAATTTCCTTCTTTAATGCTAATGTTTGGTTCAATGTGAATTTTTCTAAGTTCTTTTGTGGGAACTCTAAATTTCTTGTTAAAACTATTACTTTGGGGTGGATTATTGATTCTAGGGCTAACCAACATCTTACCACTTCCACAATGGGTATGTTCAATGTTGTTGATATTTCCAACCTCAACATCTCTGTTGGTCACCCCAATGGCACTGTTGCCAATATTAGTCACATTGGTGACCTCAAACTTTCTAACAATGTTGTTCTTCATGATGTGTTGGTTGTTCCTGGTTATTGTGTTAGCTTGATGTCTGTTAACAAACTTATTAAGGATAGTAAATTGTTTGTTGGTTTTGATGAGGATAAATGTTACATCCAGGACTTGGCCAAGGGGACTACTCTAGGGACTGGTAGTGAATCTGGGGGGCTCTACTTATTTGATGACCTTAAGATTAAAAGCCTTGGTACTGTTAATACTACTATGACTTTTAATACCTCTAAGGATATCTGGCATTGTAGACTTGGTCATCCCTCTGACCAAGTTCTCAATGCCCTCAAACTTTCTAAAAACACCTTTATATCTGTTTGTGAGACTTGTCACAGGGCTAAACAAACAAGGGAACCCTTTCCCTTGAGTGATCACAAGTCCAGTAAACTTGGTGACCTTGTTCACTTGGACTTGTGGGGCCCTTACAAGGCTCCTAGTAAGGAAGGGTATAGATACTTCCTCACTATTGTGGATGATTACTCTAGAGCTGTGTGGACCTACCTTTTGAAATCTAAGGATGAAGTGTTTGAATGGTTAACTCAATTTATTAATCTTGTTAAAACTCAGTTTGATACCAAAGTTAAAATTTTCAGATCTGATAATGGGACTGAATTTGTCAATAACAAAGTTCACACTATGCTCTCTTCTGTGGGTATCATCCATCAGACCTCTTGTGCTCATACCCCTCAGCAAAATGGGATTGCTGAAAGGAAACATAGACACCTGCTCAATGTTGCTAGGAGTCTTATGTTTCAGGGTGGGATTCCTATCATTTTTGGTCTGAATGTATTTTAACTGCTGTTTATTTGATCAACAGGCTCCCCTCTTCTGTCTTAAATGGTAGGTCCCCCTATGAATTGCTTTTTAGCAAAAAACCAAATCTCTCTCATTTGAAATGTTTTGGATGTCTGTGTTTTTCTACTTGTCTGAATAACAGTGACAAACTCACACCTAGGTTTGAGAAATGTGTTCTCATTGGTTTTTCTTCTGTTAAAAAGGCTTATAAACTGTTTAGCTTGGATAATAGAAGAATTCTTTTCTCTAGGGATGTGAAATTCTATGAAACTGTCTTTCCTTTCAAAATGAAAAACAATAGTGAAAAGGACTCAACTGATGTAGTTGTTACAAGTGATGTTGATCTCTTAACATTTTTTGATAACCAAACAAATACAAGTCCCAATGATGATGAGAGAGCATCACCTGGCTTGGATGGTAGGGTTCACCCCACTATTGATGATGCCCTTGAGGATCATCAAGAGGAGAACCCTGCAACCACCATAGGTGACAATGTGCAAACCTGCTCTGAGGGCAATCTTGAAAATGAAAATTCTTCTAGTTATTTCATTGATCATAGTGGGGACCATTCTATAGAAGAGGAGCAACCTGTTAGAAAGTCTAGTAGACCTACTAAGCTGCCTGCTAAGCTTAATGATTTTGTTCTTGATAGTAAACTTAAGTATGGTATTGAGAAGCATGTTAATTATTCTAAGTTGAATACCACCAACTTTTGCTTTGCTACCACTCTTAACAAATCTGTTGAGCCATCCACCTACTATGAAGCTGTGAAAGATAGTAGGTGGGTTGAGGCTATTAACAATGAAACTGAAGCCCTTTTAAGGAACAATACTTGGACCTTATGTGATCTTCCTGCTAATAGAAAGGCTATTAACAATAAATGGATCTATAAGATCAAATACAAGTCTTATGGTCTTGTTGACAAGTTTAAAGCTAGGGTTGTTGTTAAAGGTTATAGTCAAAGGGAAGGCATTGATTTTGATGAGACTTTCAGTCCTGTTGTTAAAATGGTTACTGTTAGGTGTCTTGTTAGTATTGTTGTCTCTAATGATTGGCCTCTTTTTCAACTTGATGTTAACAATGCTTTCTTGTATGGTGATCTTGATGAGGACATTTACATGACTATTCCTTTGGGGTTCAATTGCAAGGATAAAGGTAAGGTGTGTAAGCTTAATAAAGCTTTGTATGGTCTCAAGCAAGCCCCAAGGTAGTGGAATGCAAAACTTACCACTGTCTTGGTTGAGCATGGATTTTGCCAAAGTAAATTTGATTACTCTCTTTACACTAAACAGAATGGTAACATATTTATTGCTCTTCTTGTTTATGTTGATGATTTTATCATTACTGGTAATTGCATTGAGGAAATTGAATCATTTAAATGCTTTCTAAAAACCAAATTCATGATTAAAGACCTTGGCATTATGAGGTATTTCTTAGGTATTGAGGTTCTTGAAAACTCCAATGGGATCTGCATGACCCAAAGAAAGTATTGTCTAGAGCTCATACATGAGTTTGGTTTGCTTGTAGCTAAACCTGTTGCAACCCTTTACCTGAAAATTGTGTTTTGGCTGTTGATGAAAGCAAGGATGATAAATTTCTGTTAAATGTTTTTTAGTATCAAAGATTACTTGGGAGACTTATTTACCTAACCCATACCAGACCTGATATATCCTATGTTGTTCATTGCCTTAGCCAACACATGCATGCACCCCTTCAGTCTCATCTTAAAATAGCCTTAAGGGTTATTAGATATCTCAAGAACTCTCCTGGTATTGGTATTCAGTTCTATAAGGATACCTCTTTAAAAGTGTCTTGTTTCACTGATGCTGATTGGGCTAAATGTCTTAAAACCAGGAAGTCTGTGTCTGGATACTGTGTATTTCTTGGAAGGTCTCTTGTCTCTTCGAAGAGCAAGAAGCAACCCACAGTATCCAGATCCTCAGCTAAGGCTGAGTATAGGTGTATGGCAAGTGCCACTTGTGAGGTTATTTGGATCACTAACTTGCTTAGTGATCTAAAGTTGAAATCCTTGTTCCCTGTTGATCTTTATTGTGATAGCAGTGCAACCATTCAAATTGCTGCCAATCCTGTCTTTCATGAGAGGACTAAACATTTTGAAGTTTATGTTCATTTGGTAAGGGAAAAAGTTCAGGATGGTGTTATCAACACCTTCAAGGTTGCCTCTCTTGATCAAATAGCTGACATTTTTACTAAGGCTCATGGGATTCATCAGCACCTGAAACTATGTAAACAGTTGAGGCTTGTGAACATGTTTGGTAAATGATGTTTTCCGCTCTCTCCTTTGTCAGATTGAGGAAGGGTGTTGATTTAACAATCTACCAAAGGGTGCACTTAACTTTGGTATTGTGTTATATTTTTTGGCTTGTGCTTGTTATTTTCAAATTTCTTGCATTTGGGCTTCAACTTTGCCTTTGGGCCTTGGCCTTATTTCTTGATGGGCTTTGAAGCCGTTGTGACTCTTTGACCAAGTGGAGTATATCACCCTAGTCATTGACTAGGGTTTTATCGCATCACAAACACAACACACATATTTGTGTGTGTGTGCAACTCTCTTTCTTTCTCTCATCTCATCCATGGAGGTTTGACCTGGGAGTTTGATGTTTCATCTTGTATAGCTGAGTGTTTGAGTGATCTCTTGTATTGTGAGGGAGCACGGATCAACCTAGTTGGGACGTTCTCACCATTTCTATTGTAATAGTTCGATTAGAAACCGTTTGGGGACTAATCTTTATTTTTCTGTTTTAAACCTTGATTTATAATAAATTACACCAAAGAGTGGTTGGTTGGGTGTAAAGATCTGTCTTATCTGTGATATTATGTTTCTTAACACTCAGGGATATTCTACATTCACCCCTAAATATGGTCAAATTTGAATGTAATAACCCACTTCACATACAACACCTACATGAAACTCGTAGCTTGGTCATGCCCCAATCTCCGGTACTTGAAGCTCGATTGTAATAAAAAAATTGAATTTGATTTTGATGATGATGGTTTATGTGCTGTAGCGAATGCTTGTAGCCGTTTACGTGCTGTCAAATTAGATGGTAGGCTACATGTTGGCGATGTTGGAGTTGATTGCCTAGTGAGATCATGTAAAGAATTGGAAACTTTAAGTTTGAGTAGATGTGCAAGAGTCACCGACGAGTCGCTAAATTCTATTGGAAAGTCAAATCGTTTAAAATATTTGTGTTTGCGAGGTTGTTTAATAAGCGATACGGGTTTGGAGCACTAGTATCATTAAGCATAGGTGTTTAAGTTAACTGTTACATTACAGTAGTATTTGCATATCAGCCGACTAGTAGCTGTTTTCAAAAGAACATTGCTAGCATGGTGATACTTCCTGCTACGGCTGGAATAGTTACATGTTAAGCAGCCTGTTTACAAAACTTTGCACAGTCCCACTGCGAAGTTCTAGTTATTTAGTCTCTATTTTTATTCTTTGCTTCTGATGAAACATGGGGTAGCAGGGATATTTTTGTTGGGGTTGGTTATTCTTTTGACGATTCTGAACCTGTTGTTTCATCTTTGTGGGTGGCCATGTCTGTGACAATGATTTGTGTTGCTATGTCTATTATGTCATATGGTGGGGTTCCTGCAAGGATTACTAAGTCATTTGTTGTAGATATCCGAAGCACTATATTTGTATCGGTGTGTTTCTTGATCATAGATATAATGTATGCAAGATTCATAGTGAATTTAAAGTTCACAAAGCAACAATGCTAAACTGATCAGATCTTTTTTCTCTTTATTAAGTTGAATTTACTCGTAATATTTTCACGCCTGCGAAAGTAGCTAAGTATATCAGTGTTCGGTTAAAAATTCAGATGGATTTTTCTACTAACCACTAGGCAGAACCTGAGCTTATTAAGCATATACATTCAGCATATGAGCACTTACAACAACACATAATGTAATTTATAGTCTCTTACATTATAAAGTGGCGGCTAGTACAAAATCAAGAATGTAATACCAACTGATTTGATTAATTAGATCATTTATACACTTTCTGTTCCATTTAGACTCGATCAAAACAAAAAACTTCACCCTAATTGTTTCAATGCAACTTGCACATATTGTAATTTATAGAATCGGAATGTGGTTTGGGAACAATGAAGGTGGTTTAAATATGGTTTGATAGCAACAGTCAGTACTTGGGATGTGTTGTTTGCTGCTGCTTGGTAATGGCTGCCGGTTTGCATCAATGACAAACTCATCAGATCGTTTTCTTGTGGAAGAACTGAAATGGATTAGGAACATATGTTCTTGGCTTTCGATGCTCGGTATTTCAGTAGGTGTCTCACGTGGGTCTGCTTTTTGTATTTTTGCACCACTTCTGAGCACGAATGGCCAATAGCTTCGTCGCCGGTTGGCGTGAAGAATGTGAACTGTACTCCGTTTGCTGTTCCTTCTGTGGCTGCGGCATTGAAGTTGTACTTGCTTTTTTAATCAGAAAGTAGTGAGTTTCTTTTGTTAATTATTGTCAATGATATGGTAGTTGTTGGAGAGTCGTAGTATTTTCTGCTCCATCAGCCACCACATAGTATGATTCGCTGAGTCATTCCCGTATAACATGTACGCACTTCCAACAGTATTATTAGGTGCTGTAGAAACAACAAAATGGAAAAAGACATTACGAATATACAGGTTATGAAGTTCACCTACTTGAACATCGTCAAAATGGTTCTGTTGCTTGCAGCTGTTTTAAATGAAGCATTATTGTATCAGACTCTACAATGGCATCTATATTAGTTGTTCTCTAACTGAAATAATAAGAAACTTTAAAAAATTGGTGCTTGTGCAGAATGTTTAAATGTTGCAAACTATAAGACAAGGTGTAATTAGAGGTTCTCCCGTGCGTTGGCGACCTGCTGTGACATGTCTTCCCTAAAACCTTGCTCATCACTCACGCATCGTTCATGCAAAAGAGAGAAGTCGGTTTATAGACCGACCAATTTGTGAAACTTGTGTGTGATGATGTCAGTAGTTACAATTTGCTGGTGAAAATTACACATTTACACCTAGGGTAATCAGCAATTACTAGTATAACTTGCTACATATTTGTGCTTTTGGAAGCAACTTTGCGTCATTGTTCAAAAAGCTAAGTTGGTTCCGGAGGAGACGACTGGTCACATGTTGTCTATGGGGCGTGACTTCTAGGTGGCCACGGGCCAATATTATCCATCTATAAGCTAATCTTCGTATGTTTTTAAACTACCAATAGACTGTTACATCTTAATTATGTCCAGGAACATATTTGATGGTGGTGTTTAATATTTTTTTGCATACTGTTTTTGGAAATGGATTTGCAGAGATACAGTATTTGATATCTTGGTTTCGTGTGTGAGAATCATCTCCTGTTGTTTTTGGCTCAACAAGCAAGTGTTTTTTTCTTTTCTTTCTTATGAAAAGTAAACCAGGTAAAACACATTCGAATATCCTTTGTGACAAAAACACAAGCTCCATTTCTCCTTTCCTTGTGATAGGACTTAGGAGCGTAATTTGAAAAGGTTTCCACTCGCCTTTCCTTGTAAGAAATTTTGTTAATTATAATAAGCTTTGCTTGACCCATCAGCAAATCAATATATCAGAAATTGGCATCAGCAAACTTATTGCAACAAATCCAATACCCCAACTTAAAAAACCAAGGCATAACTTTCAACTGTAAAAACAGATTCATTTCAATTCGTATTATAAGGAACCTATAGAACACTGTAATCATATGCGTTGGTTTTTGAATTTAAACGTGCACTTTATAAATATATACTTACAGTATCACTTATTAAACACACAATGCAACTCCTTGTTGGAGTTATGTTATCTTTTGTTGATAGAGTTTAAAATAGAATTAAAAAAAAACGAAATATAAAAAATACACAACGTACTTTCTTAGATTATTCATTATACCCTGTGAACTTTTTAATGTACGAAATACTCATTTGAATATTTGACTTTGACTTTGACTTTAAATTTTTTTTGTTTTAAGTGAATATAAAAATTAATTGGGCCCCACCTTCTATATTTAATCAATTAATACCCCTACTTTCTTTTATATACCAATGTGGCCCCACCACTTATAATCTTCATCTTCATTGAAGAAAGTTCTGGAAGTTCCGCCAAACAATTTGAAGTATAGTCGCTAATATGGATATGTTGCATAGCAACTACAAAGCAACTTTCGAAAGATATCCAGAAATAACATTTGTCTAAGCAAAGGCTTATGTAAACATAGCTTAACATACAAGGGATGAAAGAAAACAAACTACACTGTAAAGAATTGCTAGCTTAAACTACATACGCTATTGTATTGCGTGCGTTTGATACTGTAAACTCAATTAAAAGAAAGAGACGGTTGAAGTACTGCAAATGCAGAATCATAACAAGGCGAGTCTACATTCCTACAAGATATAACATCGAAAAAGAGCTCATAGTAGGAAATAAAAGCTATACTATCACTAACTAATGACCAAAACTTGGTTGGTATTGCATCAACATAATATAACATCAAAAAATAGCTCATAGGAAAGAAAAGCTATACTGTATTGCATCAACATTATATAACATCCAAAAATAGCTCATAGGAAAGAAAATATATACTATCACTAACTAATGACCAAAACTTGGTATTGCAACATTCATGCTATTCGTTCGAGCCAGCCACGAAGGACTTCTTTCGGAAAAAAAAGACACGATTAAATTACACTTTGCTCGGGCTTCAACGATTGATGAACATAAATTATAACTTGGTTGTCATCGCGCTTTCTAGCAAATAAAAGGAAGCAAAATGAAATCCGTGGGTTAAATGCCATTCTATCCTTGCTTGTATGTGCAAAGAATAGCTCCAACGGACATCATCCTTTAAGCTTCCTCATTTTCTAAGATGGGAATAATTTCCCAAGGTAGTATTAAGTTCCGAATTCCGAAAACATCTGTTACAACAATGAAGAAGAGATAATAATCGCCATGGCACAAGCCACACCCATCTTTCTTCAACAACAGTCATCAGTACTGATTCAAACATTGAGATTATGATAAAGAAAAAGAAATAAGTGAGTTTGTATGGTGGATGAAGAAACTGAAAGAAAAAGATAAGGTTGTTGTAGTGGTTGAGGTGATTTAATGGAAGATAAGGTTGTTGTTTGCAAGGAGTAAATTTAAAATATTGGGTAGGTGTGTTTGTAATAAAGAGAGCATGTGCATAAAGGTAGATGGACTGGTGGGCATTGAATTCGTTGATAAGACCAGACCTAACGAGGAAACCACTCCCATGTAATTTTGTCTTTAGTTCGTGTCGTATAGAATATGAATGACCAGCAGATACGGTAGCACTATGGCTTGCTTAAGTCATGATTTACCAGCTTAGAAAGAATCCCTTTCAACTGTAAAAATAGATTCATTTCAGTTCGTATTATAAGGAACCTATAGAACACTATAATCGTATGCGTTGATTTTTGAATTTAAACGTGTACTTTAAAAACTTACAGCATCACTTATTAAACACACAAGGCAACTCCTTGCTGGTAAATTTATAGCTGAATTTATGTCATCTTTTGTTGACCAAGTTTAAAATAGAATTCAAAGAATTATATATCACAAACTCAAATCCTATGAGTTTCTGCCAAATAATTTAAAGTATATATGCAAAGCAACTTTCAGAAGATAACCAGAAATAACATTTCTAAACAAAGGCTATATGCAAACATAAATTAACATACAAGTCTTAGAGTAAAAGGTATCACGACTAGGTATACCCTCTTCACTTGTGCCACCTCAGCGCCACATCATCTCAACTAACCAAAACAAAAAACCAACTAAACACCCCCTCACTCACAACTAGTCTCTCTCCTCCCACCACTCACTCACAAAAAACCAACTAAAAACATGTGGGGCCCGATTTTCTTCCTTCTTCCTCTTGTTGAATTCTGGCGAATGGCTCACGGCGAAGGGGGGGCCGGTGTCACGGCGAGCACCGGCGAGGGTGCCACCTCGGACCGGCGAGGGCCCTTCGTCGTGACACCGTTTACTCTTAGGATGAAAGAAAACAAACTACACCGTAAATACACATGGTCATACGCTATTGTAGCATTACATGCATTTGACACTGCAAACTCAATTAAAGGAAAGAGATGGTCGAAGTAGACTGCAAATGCATAATCATAACAAGCTCAGTCTACATTCCTACAAGATATAACATCGGAAAAGAGCTCTTAAGAAAGAAAAAAGCTATACTATCACTAACATATAACCGAAACTTGGTATTGCATCAACATTATATAATATCCAAAAATAGCTCATAAGCAAGAAAAGATATACTATCACTAATTAATGACCAAAACATGGTATTGCAACATTCATGCTATTCGTTCGAGCCAGTTCGAGTTAGTTGGAGCCAGCCACGAAAGACTTCACAGGGAAAGAAAAAACACGATATATTAAATTACATTCTGCTCGGGCTTCAATGATTGTTGAACCTGAACTAATTAATAAATTGGTTGTCATTGTTACAAAGGTTGGCAACTACACCGAATCTCTTCCCTCCACAGATATTGCTTCCCATCAAATGTCATGGTATGTTTTAGCTCACCCTCTGCCACACTCTTTCCCTACATAGAAAAGCCTCATCATAAGTATACAAGAATCTGAAAATAACATGTTATATAGTTTAAAAACTTCTTAAATTTAAGACTATAGTAGTGGATGCCAAGTGGATGTTATAGAATTAGATAAACACACTAACCTCAATTGTTTATAATATTTCCCCCAACCTTCATAGGAGTCTTTAAGACTTTCTCAAAGTATAAACCTACAGCCACATAAAAAAAACTAAATGTCAATCAATCTATTTGGTAGCTTGTTTTGAAAACCAAAGCAAAATATTGAAAAACAAGAAACTAAAAGTTACAAATGAGATTATACCTCCTAAGTTCCGAAAACATCTGTTACAACAATGAAGAAGAGATAATAATCTCCATGGATGATGGAGGCTCAAGTATTGAAGAACGGGCTGAATTGTTTATGGAGGCCTGAGATCGCGTAACAAAGAGGGGTTTAGTAAAATGGGCATAACTTTTGCATCCTAAGTCCGTTTTCAGCCTGTGACCTGTCAAAATGTGTGTAAAAAGGAGACCGACGACGCTGTAACCATCTGTTAGCTGGTTGCGGATTTTCCAATGCCCGAAAAGCCTTTTTACTATCAGTTTTTTGCATTTTATGTTTTTTTCACTTTCAGTTTGACTTTGTCATTGGGCTACGGTCCAGCCCGTTGGATTTTTAGGGCCCGTTTGGTTCGCAGAATGTTTTTGATGGAATTAGAATCTATTTCAGGATTTAAAATGTGAAGGAATGGAATGTTAAAAAATGGAATCCTTATGATTTAGAATCCGATGGAATTGGAATTTGAAAAAGACTAGTTCGTGTTTGGTTGAAGGAAGATAAAATGAGAAACATTATATTTAAATATATTACTATAATTAAATTTTAAATAATATAATATTAACTAATGTACTAAATAAAGAATAATTTAAAAAAAATATAATTATATTTTTTAAATAATACTATATAAACTGATATATACAGCTTTTTTATATAGACTATTATTTTATTTAAAAACTCTATTTTTAAATAAAATATTATTTTATTATTTTATTAACATACAAAATAAAATTAATTTATAAGAATTAAAATTAATTAATTTAAAAAAATAATAATTATTAACAAAAAATAAATAATAAAAATAAAATAAAATAATAATAAAAATAAAAAATAAATATAAAATAAATAAATAAATAATAATAATATTAAAAAATAAAAATAAAAATAAAAATAAAATAATAAAAATAATAAACATAAAAATATAAAGTTAACAAAAAAAATAAAAAATACATAATAACGATAAAGTTAAGAAATAATTATTAAAAATTATTTAATTAATATTAATGTTTTTGATTTTTTTATTTATGTATTTTATCTATTTATTTTTATTTTTTATTTTATTATTTTTATTACTTTTATTTTTAATATCTTTCTTATTATTATTTACTATTACTTTTGTAATAATAATAATAATAATAAATTATATATTTTTAATTATTATTATTACTATTACTACTATTTTTTATTTTTTTCATTTTTTTTAAATTTATTTTTTTTTTTTTATTTTTTTTTTTTATTATTTTTTTTTTAATCCGAAATTCCAATTTTATTAAATTTATTATTATTATTATTATTATTAAAAATAATATTAGTAAAAAAAATAATAATGTTAACATTCCTCCTCCCTTTGCCATGGAATGTTCAATTCCACATATATGGGATTTTGTAGGATTTTAATTCCATTCCGCTTGTTAACCAAACACATTAAGGAATGGAACTCAGATTCCAAATACATTGAATCTGCCAACCAAACACGTTATGGAATGGAATCAGATTCCAATTCAATCATAATCCTTAGGATTCCATCGAACCAAACAGACCCTTAGGGGTTTTCTTTGTTTGCAGTCATTATTTAATGAATCTGCTGTAACCCTAGGAAGAAAGTTATCAGTTTAATAAAAGTTAAACCACTGGTCGTTGTGTTGTCGTGTTTTACCCTAATTTTCGGGCATTCTTCAGAATCAACGATTATTAGTAGAATTGTTTCTGGCATTCTTATTGAATCAACAGATCCAATTACTTATCTTTGTTACTTTGTTTTTTTAGTCTACATCAGTTGGTATCAAGAGCCAAAGTTCCTGATCAAGATGCCTCCAAGGAGAACTAGGCCTATTCACGATGTGAATGAACATGAATTTGAGCAGCGTATGATGGAAAGAATGGAGGAGCGATTCGATCAAATGTTTGATCAATTGACCGACCAGATGAACACTTTGATGAGAAATAAGAGGCCTCGTAATCGCCGTCATGAGGAAGAAGATGCATATCTGGAAGAAAATCCGTTTGGTGATGGTTTGTCTGATGATGAACAATCAGTAGGGCGACAGATGAGAGATCGCAGTGGGAATAATGATAGGCGTTAGGAGACCGGAATGAGGGTTAATATTCCCGAGTTTAATGGGGACACTTTAAAGCCTGATGAGTTTATTGATTGGCTTGTTGCTATTGAAGAAGTATTTGAATTCAAAGAAGTTCCAGAAAACAAAAGGGTTTCGTTGATCGCTACCAAGTTACGTGGTCGGGCATCCGCGTGGTGGCAACAATTGAAACTGACGAGGAACAGAGTTGGTAAGTCAAAGATCACGAGTTGGCAGAAGATGAAGAAAGTCATGAGGGATAATTTTATTCCTCATAACTACCAGCGAATGATGTACCAGCGGTTACAAAATCTGAAACAGGGGGCCAAGTCTGTTGAAGATTACACGACCGAATTTTACCAACTAATTGCAAGGAATGACGTTCAAGATACAGAAGATCAGCTTGTCTCATGATACATTGGTGGTTTAAGAGTACAGATCATGGATTCTGTTAACATGTTTGATCCGATGACACTTTCTGAAGCGTATCAACGAGCACTGACTTTTGAGAAGCAGAACCGACGAGTGGGGAGTTCTTCTTCTCCTGCAATAACAGGTGCTTCTGGTTCGGGTAATGCGGCATCGCATTTTGCCCCAACTCAGGCTAAAGCAATTGGTGATAATACTGGACCAGTTCCTAAAGCGGCCGGCAGTGGTGGGTTCAAGTGCTTTAATTGTGGTGAACCCGGTCACCGACAATCAGAGTGTAAGAAGGCTGGGAAGAGGCAATTATTTATTGAACATGAGGAAGATGATGATATGGCTTATGATGACTACGTGGGAGACGCAGTTTATGATGCAGAACCTGATTATGAGGAGGAGTATGTGTCTGGAGATGTGGGGGTGAATTTGGTGGTAAGGCGCTCCTGCTTAACACCTAAAGCTGATGGCGATGATTGGCTCAAACACAAGATCTTTCAGTCAACTTGTACCATTATGGGTAAGGTTTGTACTTTTGTATGCGATTCAGGTAGTTGTGATAATTTGATAGCTGAAGGAGCAGTCCAGAAATTAGGGCTGAAAACTGAAGATCGTCCCAAACCTTATAAGTTACAGTGGCTTAAAAAGGGTGGGGAGATAATAGTTTCCAAGCGTGTCCAAGTTCTGTTTTCTGTAGGAACAACTTATAAGGATAATCTTTGGTGTGATGTGATACCTATGGATGCTTGTCACTTATTGTTGGGTAGACCTTGGGAGTATGACCGTGATGTAACTCACCATGGGAGAACTAATACTTATAGTTTCCTATTTGGGGGTGTGAAGATTACTTTGATGCCAAATAAACCTAAGGAAGTAGTTAATAAACCCACTGGTACTTTACTAACTCTTTCGCAGTTCGAAGACGAGCTGGAGGTGGGAGGTGATGTTTTTGTATTAATAGGGAAGGAGGTTTCTAAAGACGGTGAAGTTCCTGAAGCCATGATCCCTTTACTTGAGGAATTCTCTGATGTTTTCCCTGATGAATTACCTGATGGTTTGTCACCATTGCGTGACATACAACATCATATTGATCTAGAGCCTGGGTCACAGTTGCCTAACAGGCCACATTATAGGATGAGCCCGGGAGAACATGAGGAGTTGCGCAAGCAGGTTGAGGAGTTGGTTTCCAAGGGTCATGTTCGTGAGAGTATGAGCCCGTGTGCTGTTCCTGCCCTATTGACTCCAAAGAAGGATGGTACATGGCGTATGTGTATTGATAGTCGAGCCATCAATAAGATTACTGTGAGGTACAGGTTTCCTATTCCTCGCCTTGATGATTTGCTTGACCAGATTAGTGGTGCTACCATTTTCACGAAGCTGGATTTGAAGAGTGGGTATTACCAGATTCGTCTTAGACTTGGTGACGAGTGGAAGACCGCTTTCAAGACCCGTGAAGGGTTGTATGAGTGGTTGGTCATGCCTTTTGGTTTATCAAACGCACCAAGCACATTTATGCGTGTGATGAATCAACTGCTCAGGCCTTTTATTGGCAAGTTTGTGGTTGTTTATTTTGATGACATTCTTATTTATAGTGCTTCTTATAATGAGCATGTCAATCATGTGAGGCAGGTCTTGACCTTGCTTCGGAAGGATAATTTTTATGCAGCCACGAAGAAGTGTATGTTCATGACCCCTAAAGTTTTGTTTTTAGGGTATGTTGTTTCTGGTGATGGCATACAGGTGGATGAATCTAAGGTAGCAGCTGTTCAGGAGTGGCCAACTCCAACTACCATTACTGAAGTTCGGAGTTTCCATGGTCTTGCTTCTTTCTATAGGCGGTTTATCCCTAATTTCAGTTCCATTATGGCCCCTTTGATAGACTGTATGAAGGGTAAGTCATTTGTGTGGACGGAGGAAGCAGGGATGGCTTTTCAGGTTGTCAAGAAAAAGCTTACTACAGCGCCAATCCTGGTATTGCCTGACTTTTCTAAAGTTTTTGAGCTTCATACTAATGCTTCTAAGGTTGCAATTGGTGGAGTTCTTAGTCAGGGTGGGCGGCTTGTTGCCTATTTTAGCGAGAAGTTGACAGGGCCGAAGTCGAGGTACTCTACTTATGACTTGGAGTTTTATGCAGTGGTCCAAGCTGTGAAGCATTGGCGCCATTATTTGTTTCATAAGGAGTTTGTTTTGTTCACTGACCATGATTCCTTAAGGCATATTCGTACTCAAGATAAGGTTTCACATAAACATGGGCGTTGGTTGGCTTTTCTTGAGAAATTTACTTTTGTGGTGAAACACAAAACGGGTGCTTCCAATCGTGCTGTTGATGCCTTAAGCTAGAGAAGTAGTTTACTTGTAACCATGCAGGTTGATGTTCCTGGACTGGATGTCATTCGTGACATGGTGACTGTGGATCCATACTTTTCAATTGTTCTGTAGGATTTGCAATTCGGAGAGAAAACATATTCTGTTATGCATGATGGGTTCCTATTCAAAGGGAATCAACTTTGTATTCCTGATTCAAGTCATCGCTTGCAAATTATTAAGGAGTTGCATGGTGAAGGACATGTTGGTCGTGATTTCACTTTACAGTTGGTTCAAGCTTCTTATTTTTGGCTTACTTTGAGGAAGGAAGTCGATCGTTACGTCAAGAGGTGTCGTATTTGTCAAGTTTCAAAGGGGACGGATACTAATGCAGGTCTTTATATGCTTTTGCCAGTTCCTTTGCAGCCATATGTTGATATTAGCATGGATTTTGTGTTGGGGCTACCTCGTACTCAAAGGGGTAATGATTCAATATTTGTTGTTGTTGATCGTTTTTCTAAGATGGTTCATTTTATTCCTTGCAAGAAGACAACAGATGCAGTTAATGTAGCCCAACTTTTCTTTAGGGATGTGTACCGTTTACATGATTTACCTTCCTCCATTGTTTCTGATCAGGACACCAGGTTTTTGAGTCATTTTTGGCGTAGTTTGTGGAAGATGGTGAATACTCAACTCAATTTTAGTAGTGCTTATCATCCTCAAACTGATGGCAAACCGAAGTTGTTAACAGGTCCCTTGGTAACCTGTTAAGGTGTTTGGTGGGTGATCATGTGAAGGCATGGGCTCAGAAATTGTATCAAACTGAGTTTGCTCATAATCATGCTGTTAATCAGAGCACTGGGTTTAGTCCTTTCCAGATGGTTTATTCTGCTCAGCCACGTGGTCCTCTTGATCTTATGACTCCTCAGATTTCTAGGTCTATTCCGAAGAAAGTGCAGGATTTTGTTGAGGGGTTGCATGATGTTCATAAATCTGTTTGTGACAACTTGGTTCGCGCAAATTCGAAGTACAAGCAGGATGCAGATCAAAAGAGGAGACATGTTGACTTTGAAGTAGGAGACTTTATGTGGGCTGTTTTGACTAAGGATCGTTTTCTAGTTGGTGAATATAATAAATTGTCTACTAAGAAGATTGGTCCAGTGGAAATTGTGGATAAGATGAACTCAAATGCTTATCGTTTGAAGTTGCTAAGTCATATTCGTTGTTCTGATGTTTTTAATGTGAAGCACTTGTTGCCTTACCATGGTGATTCTTCAGATGATGATACAGTTGGGAATTCGAAGGCGAATTTTTCTTATCCAGGGGGGAATGATGGAGGCCCAAGTATTGAAGAACGGGCTGACTTGTTTCTGGAGGCCCGAGATCGCGTGACGAATAGGGGTTTAGTAAAATGGGCATAACTTTTGCATCCTAAGTCCGTTTTCAGCTCGTGACCTGTCAAAACGTGCGTAAAAAGGAGACCGACGACGCTATAACCATCTGTTAGCTGGTTGCGGATTTTCCAATGCCCGAAAAGCCTTTTTACTATCAGTTTTTTGCATTTTTATGTTTTTTTCACTTTCAGTTGGACTTTGTCATTGGGCTACGGTCCAGCCCGTTGGATTTTTAGGGTTTTTCTTTGTTTGCAGTCATTATTTAATGAATCTGCTGTAACTCTAGGAAGACAGTTATCAGTTTAATAAAAGGTAAACCACTGGCCTTTGTGTTGCCGTGTTTTACCCTAATTTTCGGGCATTTTTCAGAATCAACGATTATTAGCAGAATTGTTTCTGGCATTCTTATTGAATCAACATATTCAATTACTTATCTTTGTTACTTTGTTTTTTTAGTCTACATCAATGGCACAAGCCACACCCATCTTTCTTCAACAACAACATTCATCACTAATCCAATCATCCACACTATGATAAGTCAGTCTGTGTGATAGATAAGGCGAGTTGTGATTATTGTTTTGGAAAATGATATTGATCTAGATGAGAGGATATAGAGAATGGTGGCGGCTGATGTTTAGGGTTAAGAAACCCCTAGTTACTATAATATATACGAGGAGTGTTATTTTATTATGGATTGGGCCGGGTTTTTATGGGTCGAAAATTCAAAACCGATATAATTGGGCTGGTCAATAAATGGTGTTTTTTAACACTTATTTTTTTTGTGCAATAATGATTAAAGTTGATATTTAACATATAAATTACATATTGAGATGTTACGTGCGAGGTTTAACAATTGTGGAAAGATAAGTGTTTAGTTGAAATATAATACACTCTTTAGTTGGAATATAATGCAATGGAGGGTTGTTTGTGAATATGACCGTTAGGGTAGAGCATTACGGATGAGAAAGAAACTTAATGTAAGTGAGGCGAAGATTTAGGGTTTTTATTATATAAAAACCTAATTATTTTAAGATAACCTTTATAAAAGGCCTTTTAAAGTCCAATTACAAACTAGAAAAGATTAATAAAA
This sequence comes from Glebionis coronaria, assembly GCA_025667525.1. NCBI lineage: Eukaryota > Viridiplantae > Streptophyta > Magnoliopsida > Asterales > Asteraceae > Glebionis > Glebionis coronaria. The sequence goes on from CM046880.1 coordinate 573,714,044, forward strand.
GTTCACTCAAAGAGCTTGAGTTTAAATGCCATTTTAAAACCAAAAGCACATGAGGTAATAAAAAAACATCCCTTCGAGGCGTCAAAAAGCATCGCGTCAAATCGTTGTTACCATAAGCCGGGATAAAAAAAACGTCTCTTCGAGGCGTAAAAAATACATCCCTCGTGAGAAGATAACAAAACAATATTTGTATCGTTAGTCGCATGGATGTATTGTGACAAACGACTGCCTAACGAGTGGCGTATAGTGCTAATACTTTCAGCGAGGGATATATTGTGAGAGAAAGTTCAAACCACAAGGATGTATTTTGCAGTTTACTCTAGATAAAATAAGTTTTTTTTTGTATAAAAATAAAAATATCATATGTAAATATTTTTTTAACCTTGTTCTTTATTTATTACACTTTTGAATATTAAATATATTTAAATATGATATAAACATAATAACCTATAAATATTTTTATATTTTTTTTTCTAATTTATGTTACGCATTAAAGACGTCGTTATATCTCACGCAAAAGCTTATAGCTTAGTTATGCAGCCGCGTCACACCTCACGTTATCTATAACTTTGGTTTTGATTTTATTTTTTGATGACCCATTATAAAAACAACTAACCAGTAGCGAAATAATTTTAGAAACTTTGGAATGTTATTTTTCATGAGCATCTCTCTTTTTATATAGACTAATTAGCAAGTGTATCACTAGATAAATTGCATTATATAAGCGATATGATTTTTAAGATGGTGTCAAATAAAGGTTGTTAGTGTATGAGTCCGAACCGAACTCGGATCTGAAACCCGAATCCAGAACCCATAGCCGATTCATTAAGCCCATCACAGACCCAAAGTATAAAGTACGGGTCAAAGATAAGTCAACCGACAAGCTTTTCAAATTCAGGAAAGTTGTCTCCATTCGGACCAACAGGGCCCCGACCAAAACCCATTGGGCCTTCCGGCTTTTAGGAGATTTGAGCAGTATAAATACCCCTCTAAGACTCAAGTTTGAGGTGACTGTATTTATTTACTTACCCATTTCGGACCATTTCACACTACTTACTCTCACGCGAGAGCTTGGTCTGGGTTCTCACACCTGGACGAGGTTAACGCATTTACTTTGATTTCAAGATATCCGAAGGACGAGCCTCGCCTAGTCCGGAGGGTCATACAGTTCGGACCCCCGTAAGATTTTGCACGAACATTTGGCGCCATCTGTGGGACTTGACATTCTATCTACCAATCACTTAGAATGGCAGGTCCTATCCCTCCTGTCACTCCGACAGGTCCGATCCCTCCCGTCAATCTGGTCACTCCGGAAAACCAAAACCTTACAAGGGAACAACTTGAACAACACATCTCGACTTTGTGATTGTTAGTCAAGGAACATAACTGGAACGCTTTTTTACCAGTTCGGCTGAATCTTAATGACGAAGACGAAGGAAGTAGTAACACCAAGATAGTCCGAGGAAAGGTGGTGTCCGATGCAGAATTAAGGAAGCCTTTCAAGGAAACGGTCAAAACTCTACTCACTCAAAGGATTATCGATTTTTTCGGTCCGGAATACAAGCTCCCGGCAACGTCAAAGCCTACGACGGCTCAGGAGATCCGGATGATCATTTGAACCGTTTCACCGGCGCGCCCAACTCCGGAGAATGGCCAATGCTGGTATGGTGCAGAATGTTTCAACAAACGTTGGATGGAGAAGCAAGAGGTTGGTTTGAGAGTTTGAAGCCGAACATCATTGATGAATGGGCTGACCTAAGAAAAGCATTCACCAAAAGATACTCGATTAGGAAGCTGTCTCACAAGGGCCCTCATGAGATAACCAAGATCGTAAGGAAAGCGAATGAGTCATTTACGGACTTCAAGGAAAGATGGACAGTAGAAGTGGGTCTCATCCATGGAGTTCCGGAAGTCATGAAAATATCATCATTCATGGATTTGGTCAAAAGCTCCGAACTAGCAAAGAGGTATTCGGACAAGGCCCTCGAATCGGTGGATGAAGTGATGGAAAGATTAGATGATTTTGTCCGAGCAGAAGAGGTGTTTGCTAAGACTGAACTGCCGAAGGGGAAGGGTCTGAGCCATTCAGAAAGCCCAACCCTCTCACCCAAAGGAGGGATGACCGTAATCAAAGGTACAATAGCTGGAGCAACAATCGAAGGAATTATGGGCGAGAGGCATATAAGGAAATAGATTTTCAAAACTCCAATAGGAACCAAGACAGAGACTACCGGGCACCATACCCACCATCCCAGAATGAAAACTATAACCGAAATAACTTCAACTGAAATGATAACTATCATCGAGCAACACCTGTTTTGAGCATAAACTCCCTAATAAAGAATTTGACGGAAATTTTGGCAACCGAAACGTAACTACGTTTACCTCCTCCTCGTTCGATGAATAACCCTACAAGAGGTGGAAATATGGATAGATATTGTGATTATCATCAAGGCAAGGGTTATTTCACCAACGACTGTATCCAGCTAAGGAAACAAATAAAGTTGGCTTTAGAATCCAGAAAGTTAAATCACTTAGTGAGGGATGTAAGATAAAGAGGTCGGGACAATCGAAGAGACGAAGCTCCGAAGCAAGATAAGGTAATCAACATGGTCCGAACCATTCCAGACAGGGAAAAAAGAAAATTCAGAGGAGAAGCCGAGGACTAGATGAAAGTTCCCATCACTTTCCCTTTCTTGGAAGAAGACGAGATGTCTGATGATCCGTTAATAATAAAAGCAGAGCTAGGAGGATATCTAGTAAGGAGAGTTTATGTCGATGAAGGAGCTTCGGTCAAAATCATGTTTGAACACTGTTTTGAGAAGCTACCCGCAAACTAAAAGTTTATGGACTTATATTTAATAGTCGTGTGATAAGATCGAATTCGAGATTACGGGATTGCACGCTATACCTAAAGAGTTAAGTTATTTAATAAATATATATTTATGTATTTATTAAATTATACCGAGATGTAACTTTAACGATCGTTAAATATATAAGAATTAAGTATTAACGAGTGTTAAATAAATATATAGTAAGTGGAATAAAAAGAAAGAAGTCTGGAAGGTTCCGAAACATCCCATAAGGGGTGTTCGACCGTCGGTTATGGAGGGAAAGGGGGAAGGAGATTTCTTTCCTTTTATTTGCTTTGGGTTACAAGTTTTAGGCCTATATAAACAACCTCTCACCTCATAATTCAAGACACAAAAAAATCTCTCCCTTCTTCTTTCTTTTGGTCGATCGCAAGAAACACCAAGGGGTTTTGGTTGGTTTTTCTTGTTTGCTCGATTGTGCATATAATTTAGTCCTAGCCCCTCTCTAGGGTTGTTGGGTAGAATTTCTACAAGCGTAGAAGCTCGGTTTACACGTGCTAGAATCACGGTTAGTTCGTTAATTTACGTGTGTACAAGATCGTAATATATTCTTACTTTAGACTATATCTTGGTGGTGGACGTTATAAACCCTAATTGGTGATTCGTTCTTTATCTTGTGGATTTGCTTTAGCGTAATGGAATGTAACCCTAATTATAATTGTGTTATTATTATGATCTTGTTAAATCGCTTCCGCTATGTGTGCTTTGATCTTGTTTAGGGTTTTGTGTAATTGTTATGAACTACATAAACCTTCAGTGGCATCGAGAGCCGTTTTAACATGTTATAATTATCGAAAATCTAAAGTTTTTTAACTAATAATTGTTTTGAGTTAAAACTACATGTTTTTTAAGTTTTTTTAAAATTAGGGTTTCGTTTTTAAAAATTAAGGTTTTGGCCAATTTTTATAAAAAAAGAATTGTTTTAAAACCCTAAATTACATGTAGGATAATTTTAGATTATATTGCATGATTAATTATTATGTCATGTATGGTTACGATCCGTAGAGATTTAATTGTTAAGATTTGTGGGAGAATCCCAAGATAACGTGCATGTTTTCATGGATCGTAAAATTATATGTTTATATGATTTTATGTGCTACGTGATTATTTGATTCAATAAATCTTGAATTAGGGAAGACTTTTATATGTATATAAAAACCTAGATTTGATGATTATTGAATAAATCGTATGCATGTGGCTATTTGATTTATTTATTGCACATATAAATTGTTATTATGTGTTTATGATTTAGTTGTTTTTTACTTGTTTATATTAAAATTGTTGAATTGTTGTAACAAGTATTTTTTAAGAAACAATATGAACTAAATCATATTAAAAATAATGATTTGTTAAAGATCTAAATTACATAAGATTACGTTGATTGATGACTTGCAATAATAATCTAACGGCCTACTCCTTTTGACAAACTATAAAGTGGGTATAACGCATTGCTGGTCATGTACCCGGTTAAGGAAAGAGGTGTCAAGCCATTAGTCGCTGACCAAATTCTCGGCTCGCCTGTGCGTCAAATTGAAATTACCTACGATTATTATTTGCATTACATCTTAAGGTAGATTTACCGCAAATTCACATCCGAATTCACAATGAATAAGGTTATTGCTTTGTGCTTTAGCCATAAGTTCGTTGTGAATAGTTGTGGGTAAGTTCTTTGATTGGTTAAACCAATACTTCAACATATTTTATGTAGAAATTTAGTCTCGTGAAAAAGTTTACTAAATGTTTAATTAAACTTATGCTATGGAGTTGTATGCATGCTTCTCCATACTTTGATTTTGACATCAAATTTATACCCTTAAAATTTAAGTCGAATGCTCCTAATTGACAAACACTTGAAATTACTACGTCATCAAATGAGATTTTTGGATGATGTTGTAATGGAGAGAAAACTCTCATAGAATGAGAATTCGTATGATGGTTTTACATTACTCAGATTAGCTGACTTAATTAAGTTACTTAGTAAGATCTAAAAACTTAAGGCATTCAGAAGGGATGAAACATATTTACAATGCAAAATGTTTTTTTGGCAATGTAAATCCCTTAAATATCTAGAAATTGAAAATTGTTTGTCAATTGAATTGTTCGACATGTCGGTACATTGAGTACATTCATTACTAGCAGATCAACTTATGTAATGGATCTATGTCAATATAGTTATAGGATTCAAGGAAAATACTATGGTTTATATACCAGGGTAATTTTATTTTCTTTAAAGTATTTTGTTATCGACAATACTTATATTTGAACTTATTTCTATAGAAATAGCTCAACCCGACAAGAACACAATAAGTTCTATGTTCAAAGCATTATTTGATCATCCTGAACTTACTGGCCCAAACTTCAATGATTGGTACCACTCACTAAGAATTGTCTTGAGAGTAGCGGGTACTATTGATATCTTGACTACTTCCTATCTGGAGGATCTTGCTGAAGGAGCATCTGATGCGCAAAGGCTTGAACACGCTGCTAATGTTAAGAAGCACTCTGAGGTGGCTTGTTTAATGCTAGGTAAAATGGCTCCTCCACTTCAACAGAAGTATGAGCTATTTTCACCAAAACGAATGCTTGATGAGCTCAAGGCTATGTTCGAAAATCCGTAAGCTGTGGAGATCTACGACGTAGTAGATGCTTTGCATAGCTGCAAGCAAGCTCCTTGAAAGTCTGTTAGTCCGCATTACTTGGAGATGAGGGGTTATATGGAACAACTCATTGCACTATGACAATCCTATGATCATAATATAGTTATCAACTTGATCAGTAGGTCCCTTAACAAGGACTTCAATGATTTTGTTCAAAACTATAATATGCATTGCACGGGGAAGACAGTTAATTATTTTCATGCAATGCTCATTGACTATGAAAAGGGTTTAAAAGACAAGGCATCTACTTCTACGCCTCCTGTACTAACCATACAAAAGGGTAGAGTGAGTAAGCCAAAACCACAAGCGAACAAGAAGAAACCTAAGCAGAACTTTGTCAAGAAGAATAGATCTCAGAAGGATGAGATTTGTCACCATTGCAAGACTAGTGGTCACTAGAAGAGGAATTTCCCTCTTTACCTCGAAGAGTTGCGAGAAATAAAGAAGAAGTCATAGCAGAGCGATGCAGCTTCAAGTACTTTATTTATGATTGAATTGTTCAATTTAAAATACAAATTAAATTCCTGGGTATATGATACGGGATGCGGTATTAACATTTGTACAGGGATTTAATCTGTAAAGGAATCTTTCTTATGGGGAACAATTTCTGCAAGTGGGCAATGGCGCACAAGCAGTAGTTGAAGCTATATGAACATTTAATTTAGTTTTACCTTCGGGGCTAGTACTGATTTTAAATGATTGTCATTATGCACCTATAAGTGTTAGGGGTGTTATTTCCTTTTCTTATTTGTTGAATTATGGATTCGCTCACACGATTGATAATAATTGAATTTCTGTTTGGAAAAGATGGTATTTTCTATTTTAATGCAATTTCTGTGAATGGTGTGTTTGAAATAGACATGCATGATAATGAATCCAAGAATAATAATAGTTCTGTCTTTAGCATGAATAAGAAGAGAAAGTTTGACAAGAACTCTTATTATCTTTGGCATTGTAGACTTGCCCATATTGGGAAGACTCGTATACAAAAGCTTCAACGTGAAGGTCTTTTGGAAAATATCAATGATGAATCATTCGATAAATGTTAGTCTTGTATCTCTGGAAAGATGACCAAGCAACCTTGTAATAGCAATATTGAAAGAGCTACTGATCTACTTGGATTAATACATACTGATGTGTGTGGACCACTTAGACATGTGTCAAGGAAAGGTGCTAGCTACTTCTTAACATTTACGGATGATTATTGCCGTTATGGTTATGTTTATTTACTTAAGCATAAACATGAGGTATTTGAAACATTCAAAATGTTTAAAGCAGAAGTAGAACTGTAACTATGAAAGAAGATTAAAGCTCTTCGTTCTGATAGAGGTGGTGAATATTTAAGTCAAGAGTTTATAGATTATCCAAGTGAGAATGGAATTGTTCAGCATCTTACTTCTCCTTATACTCCACAACAAAATGGTGTATCCGAAAGGAGAATTCGTACATTATTAGATATGGTGCGATCTATGTTTAATATTACAACTTTACCTTTATCCTTTTGGGATTATGCTTTAGAATATGGTTCCCACAAAGAAGGTCGATAAGACACCATAACAACTATGGCATGGCAAGAAGCCATATTTGTCTTATTTAAATGTGTGGGGTTACGAGGAGTATGTGAAACGTGACTCGAGTGACAAACTCAAACAACGATTTGTGAAATGTATCTTTGTTGGATACCCCAAGGAAACTATGGGTTACTACTTTTTTATCCACCTGAGAACAAAGTGATTGTTGCTAGGTATGAAGACTTCCTTGAAAGTGATCTTGTAAATCAAGAATTCAGTGGGAGAAATTATGATCTTGAAGAGAGTCATATAGATACATTACCTTCTGAAAACACTAGCGATGTAATTTCTGTAGAACCAGAAAGTCTGGTGGTTCTACCAGAATTAGTTCCTCTGCATATATCCGCAAGGATTAAAAACACAAATAGCAATATATGTCTTAACATAGAGGGTGATGATGAAGTAGGGGATCTTGGTGAACATGCTAATTCTATATCCGTCATACTTGATCTTGAGAAAGATAAGTGGATGGTTGCTATGGATGAGGAAATGAAATCCATGAAAGTAAATGATATTTGGATTCTTGTAGATCCACCACCAAATGCTAAAGTAGTGAGACATAAGTGGATATACAAGAAGAAAACCGACATGGACGGAAAAGTACAATCCTATAAATCTCATTTAGTAGCTAAGGGTTTTACTCAAACTTTTGGCGTAGACTACGAGGAGACATTTTCTCCTATAGTAGACTTAAGAGCTATTAGGATTCTCATAGCTATAGCAGCATACTATGACTATGAGATATGGAAAATGGATGTTAAAACTGCCTTCTTGAACGGTCGCTTAGATGAAGACATCCTATATGCAGCAACCAGAAGGGTATGTTGATCTTGAGAACCCAGGACACGTGTACAAACTTTAAAGATCCATTTATGGTTTGAAGCAAGCATCACGTCAATGGAATAAATGATTTGATGAAGAAATCAAAAAGTTTGGATTTATTTAAAATCGTGATGAGCCATGTGTATATCGCAAAGCTAGTGGGAGTGATGTAGTATTTCTAGTCCTATATGTTGATGGCATATTAATCATGGGAAGTAACATTCCAAGACTTAAAGCTGTTAAGGATTATCTTGGTAAATGTTTTTCTATGAAGGATTTAGGAGAAGCTGCATACATTTTGCGAATTAAAATCTATCAGGATAGGAAAAGACGGTTAATTGGTCTAAGTCAAGATGCTTATATTGATAAGATATTGAAGAAGTATAGTATGCATAATTCCAAGAAAGGTTTTCAACCTATGGAAGTTAAGCATAATCTGAGTCATGTGATGGATGCATCAACTCCTAAAGAGGAGCCATATATCCAGAAGGTGCCTTACGTTTAGACAATAGGATCTATTATGTATGTTGTAAGATGCACAAGACATGATGTGGCGTTTGCTCAAAACTTGGTCAGTAGATACCAACAGAATCCAAGGAAGCTCCACTGGACTGCTGTTAAACATATTCTAAGTATTTGAGGAGTATGAAAGATATGTTTTTGGTATTTAGAAGGAAACCAGACACAGAACTTAATGTGACAGGTTTCTATGATGCGTCCTGACAATGTGATAAAGACGATAAGAAATCTCAGACGAGTTACCTTTTTGTTATCAATGGAGGAGCAGTTGACTAGAAGAGCAAGAAGCAGACAAAGATTGCAATGCATGCTACTCAATCAGAGTACATGGCTGCTTCAGAAGCTGCAATGGAAGCTGTTTGGATTAGGAAGTTTATTAGAGATCTTGGAGTGATGCCCTCAATAAAAGAAACTATTGATATATATTGCGACAATTCTGTTGCAATTATATTCGTCAATGATTCTGGAGTCATGAAAGGCGCTAGACACTTTATGCGTAGACTACGCACGAGAACACGTTGAAGCTCGTGAAATCAAATTAATAAAAGTTCACACAGATGATAACGTAGCTGATCCTGTAACTAAGGCTTTGCCTAGACCAAAGGTAGCTAAGCATGCCAAGGCGATTGGGCTGCAACTAGCTAGCGAACTCATGCAATAAATATGTGATTAGTATTTGGATAAAGGATGTTATGACATTATTATTTAATAAAATAAAGATTGAGTTTCGTTTATTCTTATTATTTAATTTTGTATCCTATTTTACATTTTTAATCCATGAATAAATTGTTATGCTAAATGTCCGTTGTCGATTAATAATATGGGAATATTATTAAATTAAGACAAATCAAAATAGCGATAGAGTATACTTGAAAGTATATTGATCGATTTTGGATGATATTCGATGAATCGAATATTGGACTTATCCCAACCATATGATTTTACTTTGTGGATCTTTGTCATCAAGTAAATCATAAATAGTTATCCTTAGACTTGAGATGTCAGGAAACTGTTATGAATCTAGTGCATCTCTGTGAAATAATCTAACACTAAACGTAACTGGTAGCTGTAAGGATTATTTTCGGAAGTGTTGCAAAATTCATAAGTTTTGCTTGTTGTCAATATGGAATTTATTTCCTCCAATTTTGTTTTGGAGTTTAATACTGTTGGGCCCCTCGTGGGATTAGCAATATGTTTGTGTGGCCACACCCAAATTTGTTTTGGTAATCTTGCTGAATCTGTGAACGAGAAACAGAATGGTTAATGAAAGGAATGACTCAGATCCATATCCTTATTAACGTTGTATTAGAAATAAAAGGATAATAATAATGATGAATCATTAAAAGGTTTTATCCAAGTGACCTTACTCGAGTTGTACTAGAGACATTGCTAAGTGTAACTAGACGCTAGTCAATGTAATCACGATATTTGAAATATGTCCAAGTGGGAGCTGAAAGTTTATGGACTTATATTTAATAGTCGTGTGATAGGATCAAACTCGAGATTACAGGATTGCACTCAATACGTAAAGAGTTAAGTTATTTAATAAATATATTTATTGTATTAATTAATTTATTTATATTTATGTATTTATTAAATTAAACCGAGATGTAACTTTAACGATCGTTAAATATATAAGAGTTAAGTATTAACGAGCGTAAAATAAATATATAGTAAGTGTAATAAAAAGAAAGAAGTTTGGAAGGTTCCGAAACACACCATAAGGGGTGTTCGACCGTCGGTTATGGAGGGCAAGGGGGAAGAGGATTTGTTTCCTTTTATTTGTTTTGGGTTACAAGTTTTAGGCCTATATAAACAACCCCTCACCTCATAATTCAAGACACAAAAAAATCTCTCCCTTCTTCTTTCTTTTGGTCGATCACAAGAAACACCACAAAGGGGTTTCAGTTGGTTTTTCTTGTTTGCTCGATTGTGCTTATAATCTAGTCCTAGCCCCTCTCTAGGGTTGTTGGGTAGATTTTCTACAAGCGTAGAGGCTCGGTTTACACGTGTTAGAATCACGGTTAGCTCGTTGTATTACGTGTGTACAAGATTGTAATATAGTATTACTTTAGACTATATCTTGGTGGTAGACGTTACAAAGCCTAATTGGTGATTCGTTCTTTATCTTGTGGATTTGCTTTAGCATAAAGGTATGTAACCCTAATTCGATTAATTATAATTGTGTTATTATTATGATCTTGTTAAATCGCTTCCGCTATGTGTGCTTTGATCTCGTTTAGGGCTTTGTGTAATTGTTATGAACTATATAAACCTTCACAAATATCAAGTTTAGAAAGAGACAAACGCACACGGACTTAGTCGGTTTTGCCGGTGAAGTGGTCAAGCCGATTGGAAAGCTTGAGCTAGAAGTAAGTTTCAGATCGAATGGTCTAGTCCGTCGGACACATATGAAGTTCGTGGTGATAAGTGCTCCATCACCATATAATGTGATAATAGGAAGGCCGGGCATTCAGATTTAAGAGTAGTACCCTCAACTATTCATGCCATATGAAATTCCCTACACCAAGAGGGATAGCTACCCTTGCTTCTCGGTTAGTCATCGTATCAAAGTGTAGACAACTGGCAAAGAAACAAACCCCAATTCCCGCGAGCAAGGAACAAATAGTGAGTCAGAACTCAAGCATGACAGAAAGTGTGATTCTCAATCCTGCATATCCGGACCAGCTAACCATTATTGGAGGAGGATTTTCAAAAGCATGACAGGAAGCCTTGAATAATTTATTAAAAGACAACTTGGATGTTTTTGCATGGGAACCATCGGACATGACTGGAGTGCCAAGAAGAGTAATGCATCACAATTTGAATGTTAATGAAAGCTTAGAGCCGGTATGCCAAAAAAGAAGAATACTAGGAGACGAAAAGAGCCAAGCTGTAATCAAGGAAGTTGAAGACTTGGTGAAAGCAGGAATCGTTAGGCAAGTGAAGTATCCAACATACATATCTAATCCGGTCATGGTAAAAAAGAGTGACAGATCATGGATGATGTGTGTCGATTTCAAAATCCTTAACTCATCATGTCCGAAAGATTACTATTCACCTTTGGATATTGATGAAAAGATTGAGTCCGTTGTAGAATCTCTCTTCAAAAGTTTCTTGCATGCATACATATGTTACCATCAAATTCAAATGGCCGAAAAGGATGAGGAAAAGACAACCTTCTATACGGATCAAGGAACCTTCTGCTATACCAAAATGCCCTTCGGATTAAAAAATGATGGAGCAACATATCAGAGGTTAGTGGATTCGGCGTTCCAATCACAAATAGGAAGAAACCTAGAGGCATACATTGACGACATGGTTATCAAGAGCGATGACGAGAAGGTTTTACTAGTAGATATTGCGGAAACTTTTGATGACCTTCGGTGGATTAACATGAAGTTAAATCTGGTTAAATGCTCGTTCGGCGTAGAAGAAGGAAAGTGTCTTGGCTACATGATTGCTCCGGATGGCATCTGAGCAAATCCGAAGAAGACCCAAGCCATTGCGGACATTCAATCTCCAAAAACATGAAAGGAAATGCACATTGGACTCACTCATGTTGTATGTGCACAGGTTGACCTTTTCATATATCCTTCATCAAACTTTGAACCTCCTAATGAAAACACTATACCGATGATTGCGGCTGTTTATTTCTTTTATTAAAATGTTAATATAACAATAGCAACCATCTCTCTCTTTTATTTGAGAAAATTACCTAGAAATTACTAGTTTTTTTTTAAGAATTGCTAGAGATCAGTCTTCTATTCGAGCATTTAAAAGCTTACCAATGGCAGTGCACCTAAGAGTGTTAGGTGTTGTACACCCAATATTCCGTCAGTTTAAAATTACAGTCAAATCACAATTTATATCAAATTGAAGTTAAAACACAGCCTACTGAACTTAATTTGAACGCGTATGTAATGACACTCTTATCACCGAAATGTTTACAGTACATATCTAAACTGTAGTAGCCGAACTTAATGCACATTAACTTAAGAGATTGTTAAGACCTAGACTAATTAACACTCATAGTGAATGGCACATCAACAATCCAATTAAATTAAACATCTCCTTAACATAAACATCACGCTAACATTACACATAAGAGTGAGTAGTAGTAGCCGTACTGAAATATTGACTTAGTCTCGATCAATTTACACAGTTTTTTCAAGCAAATTAAGATACAAAAACGCCACACATTAAAAATCAACCTAACTAACACAACACAAACGCTACAAATACACATCTACATTTTTTATATATAAACAGTTTATAATGGATAAATCAAATATTAGACAAACACTTTTCGCGCAAAACGCTTTATATATACAAAAGAGAGAGTTATACCTCCAATTGAATGCCACAGCTAGAACGAATCAATCCGCGTATGAGAAATCACTCGATCGCTCCATCAAATCAGCTACACTGATTAAAATTAGTGTGAAATCATGACGTCATTGAAACGTTTGTAACAACTTCAATTTCACATATATAACCGTTAAATTTATAAAAAAACAGATTCATAAAAAACGAATTTATAAAAAACAGATTTATGAAAAACGAATTTATAAAAAACGAATTTATAATGAATTGGGGAATTGGTGAGAATGATTTTTATACCTCCAATTGTTGACCGATTTGAATGATTTGTATACCTCCGATTTGAGTGGAAAATGAATTGGGGAAAATTTGATAATGAGTAGAAAAATTGAAAAATTGATAATGAATTGGGGAAAAATTGATAATTGAGTGGAAAATGAATATCTGAGAAGAAATTTGGGGAAAAACAATAATGAGTGGATAAGGGATTACATTTATGGAAAAAAAAAACTCGACGCTTGGATAAGGGTGTATTTTTCAGTTGCAATTCTTTATGCACGCTTAAAAATGTTTATTATTATAACTATAATAATATATGAGAAATTACGGAATTAAAAAAAACAGACGTCCCTCACATATATTTTTTTTAATTTTTTAGACGCTAACAAGTGACTATCCAATAATATAAAACTAGATGCTTTAAAAAGCGTGGACAAATAAGCGTCAATATTCTCACTTTTTCTTGTAGTGATAAGAATATATCAACATGAATATTGAGTTAAAGAAAACAAATATTTTTAAAAATATAGTAAAATTAAATCATAAAAAAAATGATTAAAAGACTTTTAAATTTGCAAATGAAAGTGATTTCCTAATTAAGATTTTATATATGTCAATTTAGAATGTAATCTCCTATAATAAGATGCGGCTCTTTATATTAAGAGTAAATTACATATCATCACGATTCATCTTTTGACAAACAAATATACCATTTGTCTCCTTAACTGAAAAACGTTATGTATAATTGATCTTTTACTTAACGAAAGCTAATAAGGGTCGTTAGAGAGAGAGAAACCAATGTTACATAACATTTTCTATTTAAGGAGAACAAATAATGCGTTTTTTTTATCAAGAAACGAACTGTATCAATTAACATAAACTACAACCAAGATGTACTTTACTCTTATATTAGTTTTTAATAAAACTCGCATTATAAATGTTTTATATAATAATATAAAAATGTAGATATAAATAATTTAATTTTAAAAGTATCATTCAAGAAATGGGCTATTATTAAAAGTTCACATATTTGTATCTTCGGACCCATTTTGTTAGATGATATAGAACGTTGAAATCATGATTTTCTTGTTGCTTATAGTGCTTTTATTTTCATACCACTAACTTTATATATCACGCTCTATTTTTTAAATATATATTGAAGACCATGTCTTTTTATATAGGAATATAGGTGTTTAAAGTTGCCTACAAATACTGGTAATCTAACTTTTTCATAATTGAATTTGAAACATATTGCTTGGATCTAGAATAGCTCTTAACCTTATATTACAACTTGCATTTCTTTTATATAAAGAAAACTTCTTTCGACAATTATATAACACTCCTTAATCAATTAATTAACTATTGTATATTTTGTTTAAATAATGTTTTTTACTTCATGTCCGTAAATAATATGACAAAATTGCTGATCTAACACACATGATCTAATACAACTCACGTTGTCATAATCATATGATATTAAGACGCTCGCTATTATTGACCAAGAGCATGTCAAAAGCAAAGTGGTCAATCATCATTACCAATAGAAAGTGTTAAAACATGACCTACATTAATTATTGTCTTTACTTTTTAGGATAAGAGTGATCGAGTGGAAGTTGGTTACTAAAACCTAACACATGCATTGGACTTTTCTAACATCAAACATTCCATTTTTATTATTAGAGTAATACAAAATGGTAGTATATAGTTGATCTGACTAGGACTAGTTGAACTTGAAAGTGTCAAACTGAAAAGTCGAAAGAATTTTTTCACAAATGAAGCATTGAGAATTAAGAATAAGTCCGAGATCCACAGATACACTGCAATATGACCTTTGCGAGCAAAGTATTTTCAATTCACTGGGTCAGCTGAATAAGATATTGAAGAATTCGAGCTCGAGCTTAACTCATTTAATATGCTTATGTAAAGTTAAAGCTAAAGCTAAAGCTTCGTGTAAAGCTAAAACTTCGTGTAAAGCTAAAGCTCAAGCTCAAGCTCAAGTCGAGTTTCTATCGAGCCAAACACAAGCAACATACAAACAACACAAAAGTAACACAATATAACACCAAAAAGCATACATTCCGCGTTACATCACTCATCTTATAAAATAAAATCTCTTTTTCATATCAAAACGTGACATTACTCATGGTGCATTAGTCAACTACTAGTACGTGTAATAACAACTTTATATGCATACATATACACACACCAAAAAAACCTTCATGTTACACACACAAGGACACACCAACAGTCAGTCAATACTGAAATCAATGGAAGAAGTAGATGAAGGATCAAATATGAAGAAACTGACGTTGATTGTTTCGGTATCGGATAAGCTAAAAAATGGTGATCTTAACATGAAGATAGAAGCTGCTAGAGTAATTAGAAGCATGATACGTAACCGGAATTCTGGTGGAAAGATTAGAACTAAGTTCGGGGATGCCGGAGTTATTAGACCGTTAGTCGATATGCTTTGTTTGGAGAATTCTGATGCTGTTGAAATTTCTCTTTTGACGTTGTTAAATTTGGCTTCCAAAAATAAAGGGTTAGTACTCTTCGAAATGTTTATGTTCAATATGAATTGTATGAGAACATATAGGATTACTTTAGACATGAAGGTATTTATGCTATTTAAGAAGATTAGATTAAGGCCATGTTCGGCTCACAAGCTTAGAGAAGATAACGAGAGCAGAAGCTAAATTTTTTGACGAGTTCTATAGAATACAAGTTTGATTTGTTTACAAATCTTCAATTAAACGAGAATTCTTTAATAGAAAAAAGTTTTCTGGTATGTAGCTTTATAAATAATCCCATTTAAAGTAAGATCGAGCATAAGCTCAGATGGTGGTAGTTTTGTCGAACACGCCCACAGCCTGCTGTAATGTGGTAATTTTCGATATGCACTCATGAAAGATACGGGTTCAATATATGGCGTACAAGGATAATTTCAGAAGCCGGGCTTAAGCCTAATACAAATACATATCCACTAATACGTGATAACACCTGTGTGTAGCAACTTAAGGGATAACCTGTGAAATAGGTAGATAACGTCTGTACGGATTCTCAAGGCTGTTAATCTTCAAAAAGTTGGTCTAGTGGCAAGGTAATGATGCATTAGAGGCGGATAAAATGCATCAGAAATTCATGATGTTAAGCCCTACTAGCTTCTTTATTACCCTTAAGATTGTTTGCTTTACATTACTTAATAATGAGTTAATCTTCAATCTAACGAGTTCGTTTGTGTTAAATTTCAGAAACAAGGATGAAATTGTCACATGTGGCGCCATCCCTCCTCTGGTGAACCTCCTAAAGTACCAAAACACAAGCAACCTTGGTGAATTAGCTATTGCCACAATTCTCACATTATCTACCTCACCAAAAAACAAAGCAGCAATCGTTAATTCAGAAGCAATCCCACTTCTAATTCAGATCATTAGATCTGGTCCGACCATTCAAGGAAGAGTAGACGCAGTCAGCGCCCTCCACAACCTAGCCACATCCAAAGAAGAACCAGCAATAATCCTTGACACAATAACCACCTCACCTCTCATTGACCTCCTTAAAGAATGCAAAAAGTACTCAAAATTCGCTGAGAGAGCAACCGCTTTAATCAGAGTAATTTCTAAATCACAAGAAGGAAAAAATGCCATAACAAACGCCGAAGATGGGATATTAACTTTAGTAGAAACAATTGAAGATGGATCTTTAGTTAGTAAAGAACATGCGCTTAGTGTTTTGCTCACGTTGTGTGTAAGTTCAAGAAGTAAATATAGGGAGCTTATTCTTAACGAAGGTGCTATCCCGGGACTGTTAAGATTAACCATAGATGGGACCCACCAAGGCCAGAGCAAGGCTAAGATGCTACTAGACTTACTTAGGGATTCTCCTTCACGAAAGAAACTGAGCCAGTCCGTTCCGGAGAAGATAGTTCAGGAAATTATGGCACGGGTTGGTGGGTCAGAAAGGAGGAGGGCAGAAACTACAAAGAAATTGATGCAGGATTTGGTTCAAAGAAGGATGGCTAGAATTTGAACTCGCACATCTCAAATATGAGGTGATTTTTGTCTTAACCTTATAGAGATCTTTCTTTCATCTTTGTAAATTGAATAAGATGAATGCTAAAATCTCATCCATTTTGACCCGATGATCCACGCTTCTAAGAAACTGAAATTTTAGTTAGTTTTGGTGTTATAGGCAACATAAGTTTATAATTGTTTTCATGTACATACGATGATATGTCTTAAAAGTCACTGGTTCAATAAAACCACACGATTAACGGTAAGAAAATCTTGTATGTGCAAGACTACTAGCAGAGACCTTATCTTGTATTTGCAAGACTAGCCAAGAATTCTGTAAGAAATCTTGTATATCCCTCCGAAACCATGTGAACCACCCACGAAATTCGAACGACACAATTGTAAGACTTGATCCGCAAGGGTAGTCCCGATGTCCGCAGACTGCATATATAAGGTCTATAATGTTCCTACCTTGCAGGATTTAAGATTAGTTTCCCCTAAAACATAATTTATTCACCAACTTGTTTGTTGTGTGTGTGTTATAGTTCATCAATATATGATTAAAAAATCTGACCAAAATGAACTAAAATCTATTCATGCTCCATCTTGTGTGATTGTTCAAACTTTAAACTTAATTATATGATTCCCGGACCTTTTTTTCATCAAGTCATTCATGGTTATAGAAAGTTGTATGCAGTAAGTTGTGAACGATTAATATGGCTGGACGAGCAATCTGATTGCCTGATTGAGAAAAGAAGTTGGCCCAGAGATCAAGCCCAAGGTGAACATAGAGGATAAGAGAAATAAGTAAATACTAGTAACTAACTAAACAATTCCTTAGCACTAAAGCTAGTAATGTTTATCAGCTTATATAAGACTAAAGGGTTGTTTGTTTAATTTTTTTATTAAGTTTTATTTAATTACTAATGATTTAATATAGACAGTTTTAGTTTTTTCACTTAATATTTGCAGTCATTTTTATCAATTAAATCATTAACAGATGATTTGTATATGACTTAATAAATTTTTTTTCATATTAAGTCTATTAGTCCATTTCAAACAGCCCCTAAGTGCACTGGCTGCATCAACCCAATGCATCTCATCCCATTACAAGCCCATGTGAGCTGCGCCACATGAGGAAAAAACTGACGAGTGAGTTGACACACTAATAATGATTAGCTTATGATACTGTTTTAGTTATTGTGGTGTTATCGGGTGTATACTGAGGTGACACACTAATAACGGTTCATGATTTTGCATCGCATCATACACTCTAACACGTGTTCTCGACTATTTTCATTAAAAATTTGTAAGCAAAGATTTTTAGGCCGATATTTGGAAGAAATATTTTATTTTCAAATCAACTAAATTAACTTATTTTTGTTCATTTTCTTTTTATTTTTTTTTTCTTAAATGATACTCGAATGAAAGCCTATTTTATACCTTTATGATTAACCAAGTTTAAAAGATAAAACTTTATTTTAGAACAACAAGTTGATGATTAGTGATTCAACTTTACAATAATATTCAATTGTACAGTGTGTAAGACTCAAATTTTGCTTTATAAACCACACTTTTTGCTTTATAAACCACACTTTGCGCCCTAGAAGAAAAACCTTCAGAAGAAGGCTCGAAGCCAAACCAACCTCCTAACTATTGAAAGTTATACGAAGTTGTAAACTAATTCTGTTGGAGTGGTAAATGCTTCAAAAGTAAAGGGGTAGAGTGGAAGTATTAATTATTTATTTTTGCATTTATTTTCGTTTTGTCTGTTTTAACAGGTTATATATTGTTGTGAGACTGAAAGTGAAATTTGATGAAACTTCATCTATTGACCTAAGTTATCACATATATAATCGATAGATCTCATTGTTTTAGTTAGTTTTTTCCATTTAATCTTCACACGGATATAATCGATCTCATCTTGTTGAGTTAATGTAGTGGTTTTTTGTGTAATCGCGTGATTACAGCTCTGGGTTGTAGTTTTCTGTTTTCTTGAGTCAATCACAAACCATATCACAACATTTGAAGTTGTGGATATAGATATTTAATAAAAATAAAGGTTAGTTGGTTGAATACTTTTGATCGTGTTGTTAATCTTTCTATTGTTTTGATAAGATCGAATATGGTATCAGAGACATTGGTTCTTGATATTGTTTTTTTATAATCTGGTTTCTTGAATCATCGGAGAGTGGATCTTGATTAATCTGCTCGTTAACTATGGTTCTTGTTGGTTTAATTGTGTTTTCCAAAAAATTAAGGTTTCTCAATTTTTTAGGGGGTTTTTGGTTTCTTGTGATCCTTGGGTGTTTCTTGTTATTAATCATTTGATTAGTTGTGTTTCTTGTTTTTTTTAACCTTTAAATCATAAATTAGGGTATGGTCAAAAGTAGGTAAGTTTGTTAAATTGTTGGTTATTTGTTCTTAACTAACTTTCAGTTTGAATTACGTTATGCTAAGATCATCTTGATCTCTTATTTAGAAGTTATGTGCTCTGTAATTGTCTCTTACACTCTCTCTTTAGGGATTTTTTCTAGGTTTTTTAAAAGGGGTGTAGTATTGTCAAAGGGTTTAATTTGTTTGATTGGTGGATTGTCTGAAACATCAGAGGTCAATAATTGCTATTTGTTTAAGGTGTTATAAGGCGGTTTGTCTTGTTTTCTTGTGTGTTATGTATTTGATTTTGCTGCTATTTCTTTCTTGTTGTCATCATGTTTGAGATTGATTAGAATAAAGAGGAGACTAATGATCTGGTTTTACATGCTAATGATCCTTTTTACTTGCATCCTAATGACGTTAATAGTTACCTATTGTCACTCTTGAATTAACTGGTATTGATAATTACAAAGTTTGGATTGCTGCCATTAGTCTTGCATTGCATGCTAAAAACAAACTTGGGTTTATTGATAGTAAATATGTTAGACATGTTGATAATGCTTTGCTCCAAGAGCAGTGGGATAGGTGTAACGTTGTAGTCTTATCGTGGATGATTAGATGCGTATCTCAGGATCTTTATCAGGGTTAAATCTTCTCTAAAAGTACTAAATCTATATTGGTTGAGTTTAAATAAACGTATGATAATATATATGGATCTATGATATATAACTTGCACTATATAATATGTTCTTTAACTCAATATGGGTCATCTTTGTTTGAGTATTATCATAACTACATTAGTCTTTGGAGGAATTTGACCCCCTTGTTAATATGTCACCTTGTAGTTGTGTAAGTTCCACTAAGATGAAAGATCATAATGATCTTATGAGGTTAATGCAGTTCCTTATGGGACTTGATGACACCTTTGGTGTTGCCAAGAGTCAAATCTTGACTACTGAACCTTTACTAGATGTTAACTCTATTTTTGCTACTTTGTCCAGAGTTGAATCTCATAAGAATAATCTTGTTCATTCAAGTTTTGTCAAGTCTAATGCTTATCGCTTTTGTTTCTAGATTGAATAATTAGTCTAACAACGATAACTTTCAGAATAGGGGAACTAGCATGAATAACAATTTGGTTTGCAAACATTGTAACATGAATGGACATACTATAGATAGATGTTTTGAGCTTAATGGGTATCCTTTAGGTTTTAAGAAAAGTAACACTAGAGGATCTAATGGATCTAATAATGTGTCTAGTTCGGTTGTTAAAATTGATCAGGGATCTGGGAACTCTCCTCCCTTCACTACTGATCAAATTAGCAGACTTATGGCATTAATTGGTTCCAAAACTGATTCTGGTGATGTGTAGTCGTGTGCTGCATGTACTCTTATTTGTTCTAATCAGTGATTAACTTTGTTACATGCAAAATTTTCAACTATAACACCAATATAAGTACTTACAGTACTTATGTTGCTTGGATTTTCTTTATCATGGTGTGACAACCCTGGTTTTGGGGTTCGTCACTTTGTTTTTATTTTGTGCTATGTGTCTTTACGTGTTTATGTGCTTATTGGTGTGTATAGATTGTGGTTTGGATCGGTACGAGGTACCTTGTGAGTGAAACGATGTGTGATGATTTCATGTTCATGAGTTCACATGGTAGTGACTATGAAATGAGATGGTGTTATTTAGTGGTTTTACGTATACGTATATGTATTATAGAAAGTCGTATTTTTTACGATTTACGGTTTAGCTTTTAGAGGTCTCGGATGAGTTAATTAGTCATATGGATATTTTTCAGGATGGTTTTAAGTCATTTAGGACTTAGTTAAAAAGTTTATTTCAAAATTTGAGATTTTTTATATAAGTGTATATTTTACGTCTTTTACGGTAAAACGCGTAAATTTTACTAGTTTTACGGTTTTGAGGTTTTGGAGGCTTTAGGAGCTGAAATAAATTAAGGAAAATTAAGGCAATATTATTAATACATATATTAATAATAAAAAGGAAAAAAACGAAATAAGGGGGTGTTGGGTCGGTTTGGTAGACGCAAGAAAAGAAAGGGAAAAGGGAAAAAAAAGAGAAAAAGGAAAGTGGGCTATGGGTTGGACTAGGATTCACCCATACCCTATATAATGTTTTAATTAGAAAACAAAAGCCATATTTTTTTCTCTCCTGGTGTTGAAGTCGACGGCTTAAGGAGTTTTTTAGGGTTTTCATAGTTTTTTTTCATTTTCCATTAAATTAAAGGTAAAACCTTCATAACCTTTTTTAATTAAATTGTTTTATGTTTTTTTTAAATCATCTTATGATGGATTTAGGTTAGGGTTTAATTTAAAAACAGTAGATTAATGTTATATTAATCATAATATGATGATTACATAAACTAGGGCTTGTATTTAATGGGGTTATGGGTAATTAATTAGTTTAGTTTGATTAAACTCGTTTTTAAAAACTGGGCAGAATTTTGAGTCAATTGTTTT
This sequence comes from Glebionis coronaria, assembly GCA_025667525.1. NCBI lineage: Eukaryota > Viridiplantae > Streptophyta > Magnoliopsida > Asterales > Asteraceae > Glebionis > Glebionis coronaria. Next base: position 573,735,964 of record CM046880.1, read on the forward strand.
GATCATATTGGGAGTTCTACAAACTCTTATTTTATGATCCAAGAATACCTGAAAAGGTAATTGAAGTGGCTTTCCAATGCAATAAACGAGAACTAAATTGGAGGTAGGGAAGTGGGTCAAAAACAGGTTACAACAGTCGAAGGTCAAAACAGTTTTGAAGTCAGCCTGTTTTCTTTTTAAGTTTTGGGTTGTTTGGGGTACTTAGGGTTGCATTGGGATCTTCTAACGAACATGAGAGATGGTTTATATATTGTAGTAAGTATCTGCACTTGGGCTAAGGTTGTGGTTTAGGGTAAGATCCCCTAATCATAACAAACTTTTTGTATGTTTAAAATCAGTAAATCTGGAATGACAAAAGTATATATATATATATATATATATATATATATATATATATATATATATATATAGTGAAAGGTTATTTTCAGAACTAAATAAATGTACAGAACTGCGAGAACCATCTTAATACTCTTAAAAATACATATGTATTTTCATTATTATGTTTAAGTTAACATTTAATAGTTGTCTTGTTGGTTATATATCCGAGTATGATGAGCGATATGAAAAGTGCACATGTGTTTTCTTATTTTCCAACAAAAAGATAGTTATCATACATACAAAACAAATACATGTGCATACATGTTCTTAGTGACCTACGACAATGAAAATTCATGTATTTCTACCTAATAAACTAACCCGATATATATACATGTGCATTTGAAGAGTAAAAAGGTGGTTCTCGCAGTTCTGTACATTTATTTGGTTCTGAAAATAACCTCACCCTATATATATATATATATATATATATATATATATATATATATATATATATATATATATATATATATATATCGGGGCCTTAACAGTAGCTTTAAATTTGGGGCAAGTGGGAGGTGTTAGCTAACATATGTAAGGGCATAAATATTCCCTTTAGAGAGATCATGGGTGTGTTTAGGTTGGTGTTTGGCTTATAGTTTGGGGACCTAAAACTGGGACTGTTTTTGATAAAATGTTAACGGGATGTGTTATGAAGTAAAACGAGTTAAGGGCTTTATAGAGGGGTGTAATGAGATGCTTATAGCGTATAAATGAGGTGTATATATGGGAGTAGGTTAGATGTCCATCATAGGTTGATGAGCCATCTTAGTGATTGGTTCATGTTTTGATTATGTGTTTTTGGTTTGTTAGCTTTTTGCTAGTGCGAGGACTTTTGGAGAAGCTCAATCAGGTGAGTTTTATAGTCCCATGTTTACTAATGGTTTTGACTTCCAGATGGGATGGAAGAGACACTGTATTGTTTTGTTATTTATAAATTATGCTGTGAATGGTTTGGCGTTGGTAATGGACTTATGTGTGCATACTTATATGATTAACTGCTAGTTGATTCTTGATTGTTTATGTTTTGACTTGGTACCAAGGGAATGTTGGCAAGGCGGGGCCTTGGGATTTGGTTCATAGGTGTTTGGATGCCTATGGGAGTATGGTGTTTGGTAAGGCTGGGAGCCTTGGTTTTGGTTTGATTAGTTGAATCTTGAATATTAGTTTGTTAATGCATGTTAGTATCACACTGTCCATATGTTTTTAACTTTTGGTTGTACTCACAGCTTATGGTATGATTTTGGCGTTTAAGTCTAAACCTATGACTCTCACCAACTTTATGTTGACGTGTTTTAGTGTCTCTTTCAGGTGATATTATGGTTAAGCTAGAGGACATAAGTGGCTAGGATTTGGAGAGCGTAGGAAATGCATTTAGAAGGAGATCCCCGTTCCTTCTTAGTTTCATTTGTCCATTTAGTAAGTGATACTGTTGGCACCTATATGTTTGTTTTGGTTTTGTTATTTGTTTGTCTTGGGTAAGAGGTAGGACTGTTACCTACTTACCTAGACTCCTGCATTGTTGAGATATTGTCATGACTTTTGTGTCACCATTTTATGACATTTCTTATTTCATATAGTTATATCTATAGATACGCCATGTTGTGATGATATCCATACGTCGCGCCCCATATTCCGCCATTGTGGGGTGTGACAGAATGGTATCAGAGACAATGGTTATAGAGAATTAGGTTGCCTAGTCGCGTAGCCTAGTCTATAGCTTAAGGGTCCCTGCATATAGGCGTCATAGGAGTATGTGTGTATTTTATAATAATTGATGTGTTTGGATGTTATTTATTGCTATGTTTTGACTAGTATGAATTGAACCGTAGTATATTCATACTTAGTCACATGTTATTTTCTTTTCGGGTTTGTGACTAGTTCGGGTTGAACCATAATCGTCCACACTAGTCATTGTTGTATTTTGCTTAAATTGTACATTATAGTACATAATTTGGTACAAGGTAGTTTCTATCTTTTGTCAAGTTATTTTACATACCTGAGGTATGTTATTTTCTTTTGATGTTTAAGTCATGTTCCCTAAGAATCATGTGGTGGTTCGAGTTATTAGGAGTAGGTGGGTATGAAGGATTTTAAGTTATTTCCACTCTTACGGGCGACATGAATTATAACTGATTATGTTTTCGTTTTGGATTTAGTCTAGGCTGTTTTAGCTAGACTATGGATTTTTGTATTCCAAGAGTTTTATTATGTTATTTTTATAGATGGAGTTTTGGACCTTATTGGTTATGTGGTTATGAGCTTATGTGAGTAGATGGATTTATGTGTTATATGTTGTATTGATTCTTATAAGTGTCATCATAGGAGGGAGTGCATTGGGGAAAGGGTAATTGTATAAGTATGGTGGCCAACATAGTTATACAAGTACCACAACTTCAATGGGTTCTCAAGTATGATTGCATGAAAGAGGGTTAGTACATGCTTGTATATGATGAGATGTAGAATTTGGGTATACGTATCATATATGGGTTTATGTAATGGCTGCCTACGATATGGCTATTGTTCTTTTTGTGTTATATGTTTTGGGTTATAGTTTTGTTGTGTGATTATGGGGTCACACGATATGGTTTGGTTTTGGAGGTGGGCTTTATGCCTTGTTGTGGCACGGTGAGATGGTGGTTACTCGTATGGAAAAACGAGCGTATAAAGCGATTGATTGACTTGCGTGTATGATAACGAGTATGTTTGGGAGATTCAATAGGTATATATATGCGGATGTATATATACTAGTAGATGTTATGTTATGATTTACAGTCGTTTAGTAGTTATTATAACTTGAACGTACCTAGTGCTCTCTTGTGTTTAAACAATTTATTAGTGCTCGAGTTTGGTGGAGTTTCAACGACGTTTTGAATCTTTTGAAGTGTGTCTTGTAGCGTATTCTTTGAGTTTCGTATTTCACGTGTACGTTTTAAAATGGTGTTTTTGGTTTCAAGTCTATTGAAATAACTTGGGATTTCTTTTGAGATAATGAAATCTTTTGTGTTGGGTCTTGCATTTCTTTTGGTCGGTATATATTGAGTTAGATGGTTAGTTGTATTCGGTAAAATAAGGGTAAGGTGTTGGAGTCGTGTTTGAAACAAGATGTAACATAAGATTTCTTTTTAATCAACACTTATATGTTTCAAATTCTAAAAGACTTTCTTTATAATAAAGCGAAGTAAAATTTCTTTCTACTTACATAGTTTATATAATTGGGTTTAACCGATTCACGTCATTTATAATTATTAGTACGAGGTTAAATTGAGTTTATGAAGGTTACACATACAATTATATCTTTCATTTAAAAGGATTGCATTAATCACTAAGTTTATTCTTTAGTTTTTAAAACAACTAGTATAAAGTTGTTTTAGTCATAACTTGTTCGTTTTTAGAGCTTTTTGAGTGATTCAAAAGCCAAAAATTATGTACTCGGAACGTACTTTTCAAATATTCAGAATGTATAGTCATGGGAGGTCAGTATCCTGGCCGAAATTATTGTACAAGTGTCGGGTTAAAGGTTGAGTTTGAATAGTAGTTTATTTTTATGATTTGGGATGCACGGGATACCTAGTCTTTGAGTTGAGTTTTGAGTTCGTCAAGAGGGTTGTTTGTAGATTGTTTGAGTCACATAGATGTGGGGAGGTAAAGAAAATATATATATATATATATATATATATATATATATATATATATATATATATATATATATATATATATATATATATATATATATATATATATATATATATATATATATATATATATATATATATATATATATATATATATATATATATATATATATATATATATATATATATATATATATATATATATATATATATATATATATATATATATATATATATATATATATATATATATATATATATATATATATATATATTATTTTGGAAAAATCGATCTTTTGCACGGTTTAAGTAATATGTCGCGGGGCGTAATATGTTTTGGTTGCCATTGGGTGTTTCTTGGATTATTTTTTTCGTTGTCATGGGTCATTTTGAATTGATACATGTTCTGGGTTTGAGTTTTCTTTTGAGTCTCGTGGTTTTGACTTGTTTTAATTGGTGCACGTGAAATGTCATTAGTTATCCGTGGGTTTGATTGGTTGATCGTATCTGATGGATTCAAGATGTAGTTTTGGTTTCGTATTGTTCGGGAGCGTTGAGGTAGTCATATGAAAGACTTGGTCGCGCCTACACGCTTAAGTAGGTGACCATGAGAGAACGGTCGGAATATCCTTAGTGGGGAGGAAAGAGGTTCGTAGACGAACTAATGTGGGCATGAGGTCTATTAGTAGTGCCAAGGGAGATGAATAGAGATTTGTGAAATGTATGGAAATTGGCACAAGTAACGTGCCATAGAGAGTGTTGGAAAGGGATATTGTTCGTAAGGCATGTATGTTTTCTAAAAATTTCCTAAAATTTAGTAGGTTTGCCTATTATTTTGAGATAGAACCATGAATAGAGAAAGTAGGAGAAGTGAGAGGAGTTGGAGTTAGTGCCTTTCCAAGGAAATTGTTGATGGAATGATTTCAAGAACAAGAGTTGATGGAAATTGCAATGGATGCAAGGTAAAAGTCGAGTTGCTTAGTAGTAGATTGGATGAGGAAAGTGGTTGAGTGGTCTGATGAGAGGAAGCATTGGTCTTTTAAAATGCGTGTAGAATTTTGCAAGTAGAACGAGGTAGGAATTTATTCGTATTGCCGCTAAGAGAGGGTGCAAGGAGGACATAGTTGAAACTGCTAAGGATGTTGTATGAACGCTTTGGGTTTACTGTTATGCATTTGGCTTTGCCAAAGCACTAGCGGATTTCATGAAGTCAATGAAGCGAGTGTGCATGAACGTATATAAATGAGTTGTCATCGGGAGTATCGACGACATCTTGATCTACTCAAAGTCTAAGAAGGAGAGTGAGGCGAATTATGTGTTGGTTTTGGAGTGGAATTATACGTGAGATTTTCAAGTGTGAGTTTTAGTATTAAGTCTACCATGATGAGTAGTTAGAGATGATGGCATATCATGGAACCAGCAAGGGGCGAAGTGAAGAAGGATGAGGAAGCATTTTGGAGGCTGAAGAGGTGGATTGGATAATGAGCCGATCTTGGCATTATCGGAAAGACTGGATGAATTCGCGAAGCATGACGATACGCGGAGCAAGGATTTGGATGTGTACGAGAACGACAAAGAAAGGAGATTGCTTATACGTTGCAAGAACTGAAGACTTAAAAGAACTAGATATGACTTAGTTAGTGGAGCTGGACTGTTATATTTGCCTATAATGTTAGAGGCATTTGGTGTACGAGACGTGGAGAATGATCTATACGGATCATGAACGTCTCCAACACATATTCAATCATCTTGATTGAACATTTGGCAAAGGTGATGGGTGGAGTTAATTGATGGAAGAAAATTGCAAGGCCAAGTACCATCTGGGAAAGGCAAGTATGGTTGATGAGACATGAAATAAGAAGAATGAAGTGAATCTGAGACGAACTTGAACTATATGGATGACATATTAGGGTGGTTTGGATGAAGGATGTAGGTTACATGAGTTGAGTTGTCTAAAGCAGAGAACGCGTCAACGTGTATGTTGCGTGGCTTGGACAATCATATGAAGAAAAGGGACGTAGACTATACTTTCTACGTAGATAGGAGTAACTTAGAAAGAGAGATGTAAGGACGAAGTTGGTGAAAGGGATACATAATGGGGTGGAGGAATAAGTACGACGAGAATTGGGTGATAGTCGATAGACTGACTAATTCATCTCATATTTCAAGAGGAATGAGAAGTCACGTAGTTGAGAAGTTGGAAGGATTGCGTACGGATGTGATGAAATAGAGGGTTTTGCGTAAAAGTTAGCCTAATATGTATGGAATGCCTTACGAATGATTATGGCAAGGGAAGAGACGAAGAGAAGCATCACATTGTGATGTATGGTATGAGTTGAGGAAGAAGAAGGAAGTGAGTATAGAAGTGAAGCATGAATGAAATAGGCCGAGATAGGAACTGAAGGTAGAACTTTGGTAGAGCCTAATGAGTAGAATAAAGCACAAAGCAGGCTAATACTGTCGGAGTGTGGAAAAGGAAATGGCACTGACCTATACAGATTGTTTGGGAGGCTTAGTATCGATAATCGAATGGATGAGGAGTTATAGGTGTGATGTGCCATAGGGACGAAGGGCTTGGTCTAACTGAGTTAACCGTCCTTTTGATGATGTGTATAGATCATAAGATGATTTGGATTGGAAGAACTAATGGATATGTGAAAGACCGTCATAGGTCACTTTGTAAGGAAATTGGAATTTTTAAGTAGTTTGGGGTACGGACTGAAGGGAGTTGATGAACATGATTGGATATGAGTGATTGATTTAGAGGGAGTTAGGAAACTCTTTAGCGGTGGCTGAGTTTTCATATAATGATAGTTATCATACTAGAAGTCGATAAATGCCATTTAAGGCACTATATGAAAGGATAGGGTGAGTTGTCCCTATTGTGGACTAGAATTGGTAAAAGAGGCTACTAATGTGGTAATGATGTTGTGGAAAGGATGAGAGCAACAAGGGATGCTATGTAGAAAAGGAGGAAACCACTAGAGTTAGTGACAAAGTTATGTAGGAAGTTTCATCCATAGTAACGGGTGGAATGTTTTGGTAAAATGGAAGAGTTGATGTAGAGTTTTGTAGGTCCATTGATGATCTTTGGAAAGATCGGACCATTAGCTTATGAGCATAGAATTACCTGGGGGAAATGAGTTGTATACATGATACATTCATGTATAGAGATTGGTAAAGGTTGTTTGAGAATGCATTTTGCATGTACGGTTATTCGGGACTTGTATTAATAAGAGTTTTTGTTTTATCAAAAAGTCATCTGTGAGATTTATTGACTGTGAGGTCAAGAGTTTGGCAATGAGTTTAATTATTTTTGGTTTGTATATGTGGTATTTTGAAACTTGAACTAAAGTTCACGTGGAAATGAGGGGAATTCGTTTAGAACAAGTATCCTCATGTGATTTGTTGTTTGTGTGTTTGATCCTAAGGAGTAAATATTGGGACGAGATTTCTATTAGGAGGGAGTGATGTGACAACCCTGGTTTTTAGGTTTGTCACTTAGTTTTTATTTTGTGCTAGTTACGTGTCTTTACGTGTTTATGTGCTTATTGGTGTGTATAGATTGTGGTTTGGATATCATTTCCGGAACGGGGTACCTTGTGAGTGAAACGATGTGTGATGATTTCATGTTCATGAGTTCACATGGTAGTGACTACGAAATGAGATGGTGTTATTTAGTGGTTTTACGTACGTATATGCATTATAGAAAGTCGTATTTTTTACGATTTACGGTTTAGCTTTTAGAGGTCTCGGATGAGGTAATTAGTCATATGGATATTTTTCGGGATGGTTTTAAGTCATTTAGAACTTAGTTATAAAGTTTATTTCAAAATTTGAGATTTTTTATAAAAGTGTATATTTTACGTCTTTTACGGTAAAACGCGTAAATTTGACTAGTTTTACGGTTTTGAGGTTTTGGAGGCTTTAGGAGCTGAAATAAATTAAGGAAAATTAAGGTAATATTATTAATACATATATTAATAATAATAAGGGAAAAAACGAAATAAGGGGGTCTTCGGTCGGTTTGGTAGACGCAAGAAAAGAAAGGGAAAAAGGAAAAAAAGAGAAAAAGGAAAGTGGGCTATGGGTTGGACTAGGATTCACCCATACCCTATATAATGTTTTAATTAAAAAAAAAGCCATATTTTTCTCTCTCCTGGTGTTGAAGTCGACGGCTTAAGGAGTTTTTTTAGAGTTTTCATAGTTTTTTTTCATCTTCCATTAAATTAAAGGTAAAACCTTCATAACCCTTTTTAATTAAATTGTTTTATGTTTTCTTTAAATCATCTTATGATGGATTTAGGTTAGGGTTTAATTTAAAAACAGTAAATTAATGTTATATTAATCATAATATGATGATTACATAAACTATGGCTTGTATTTAATGAGGTTATGGGTAATTAATTAGTTTAATTTGATTAAACCCGTTTTTAAAAACTGGGTAGAATTTTGAGTCAGTTGTTTTGATCATATTGGGAGTTCTACAAACTCTTATTTTACGATCCAAGTATCCCTGAAAAAGTAATTGAAGTGGCTTTCGAATGCAAGAAACGAGAACTAAATTGGAGGTAGGGAAGTGGGTCAAAAACAGGTTACAACAGTCGGAGGTCAAAACAGTTTTGAAGTCAGCCTGTTTTCTTTTTAAGTTTTGGGTTGTTTGGGGTACTTAGGGTTGCATTGGGATCTTCTAACGAACATGAGAGATGGTTTATATATTTTAGTAAGTATCTGCACTTGGGCTAAGGTTGTGGTTTAGGGTAAGACCCCCTAATCATAACAAACTTTTTGTATGTTAAAAATCAATAAATCTAGAATGAAAAAAGTATATAAAAAAGTATATATATATATATATATATATATCGGGGCCTTAATAGTAGCTTTAAGATTGGGGAAAGTGGGAGGTGTTAGCTAACTTATGTAAGGGCATAAATATTCCCTTGAAAAAGATCATGGGTGTGTTTAGGTGGGTGTTTGGCTTATAGTTTGGGGACCTAAAACTGGGACTGTTTTTGATAAAATGTTAACGGGATGTGTTATGAAGTAAACGAGTTAAGGGCTTTATAGAGGGGTGTAATGAGATGCTTAGAGCGTATAAATGAGGTGTATATATGTGAGTAGGTTAGATGTCCATCATAGGTTGATGAGCCATCTTAGTGATTGGTTCTTGTTTTGATTATGTGTTTTTGGTTTGTTAGCTTTTTGCTAGTGCGAGGACTTTTGGAGAAGCTCAATCAGGTGAGTTTCATAGTCCCATGTTTACTAACGGTTTTGACTTCCAGATGGGATGAAAGAGACACTGTTTTGTTTTGTTATTTATAAATTATGTTGTGAATGGTTTGGCGTTGGTAATGGACTAATGTGTGCATACTTACATGATTAACTGCTAGTTGATTCTTGATTGTTTATGTTTTGACTTGGTACCAAGGGGATATTGGCAAGGCAAGGCCTTGGGATTTGGTTCATAGGTGTTTGGATGCCTATGGGAGTATGGTGTTTGGTAAGGCTGGGAGCCTTGGTTTTGGTTTGATTAGTTGAATCTTGAATATTAGTTTGTTAATGCATGTTAGTATCGCACTGTCCATATGTTTTTAACTTTTGGTTGTACTCACAGCTTATGGTATGATTTTGGCGTTTGAGTCTAAACCTATGACTCTCACCAACTTTATGTTGACGTGTTTTAGTGTCTCTTTCAGGTGATATTATGGTTAAGCTAGAGGACATAAGTGGCTAGGATTTGGAGAGCGTAGGAAATGCATTTAGAAGGAGATCCCCGTTCCTTAGTTTCATTTGTCCATTTAATAAGTGATAGTGTTGGCACCTATATGTTTGTTTTGGTTTTGTTATTTGTTTGTCTTGGGTAAGAGGTAGGACTGTTACCTACTTACCTAGACTCCTGCATTGTTGAGATATTGTCATGACTTTTGTGTCACCATTTTATGACATTTCTTATTTCATATAGTTATCTCTATAGACACGCCATGTTGTGATGATATCCATACGTCGCGCCCCATATTCCGCCATGGTGGGGTGTGACACATGGGGCCTCTCAACATATGACATTTTCAGTTGAACATTTATATTATATTATTGATCTTACTCACTTATAGATATCTATTTCCCATCCTAATGGTACTGTTGAACAAGTTAAACATGTTGGAAATTTTATGTCGTTTGACAAAATTGTTTTGAAAATGTGTTGGTGGTTCCAGGATATAAAGTTAGTCTTATATTTATGTATAAGCTAGCTAATGATGATAACTTTCTTGTTTCTTTTATTGACTCTAAGTGCTTTGTTTAGGATTCTCTTCAAAAGTCCTTATTAAGGACTCGTAGTGAGAAGAATGGCGTGTATTAGTTTGATTCAGGTAGGAAACTCACTAATAGTAACATATCTAACTGTTTATGACATAACAGACTTGGCATCCTTCTTACCAAGTCTTGGCATTAATTTAAGATAAAATTCATATAGATAGTTTGACTAATGTTCAACCCTATAATGTTTTCTACAAGGCTAAACAAACTAAGGAGCGTAATACAGGGTTGCAACCAAGTATAAAATCTTATCGTCCGAATCTCTTCGAATTGACTATTGGTTCAAAGTGCGACTCAATTGTTCTTGGTGGAAATGAGAATGGTTTGGTTGATTATCTATTTTAAACTAATAGCAAATAAGTAAGTGTCGTTGAGTAAAGTCGAAGTTTAAAGATTAAACTAAAAATAACGAGTTAAAATTTAATGCTTGAAAACTTAAAGGCAAGATTAGAAAAATACTTGAACACTAAATAAAACTAACACTTGGAAACTTTGTAAAAACAAGAAACTAAAACCATCGGAATGTTGCCGAATCTGACTCTGATCGGAATATAGGAAACGAAACAAATCGGAATAATGGGAAAGGTGGCTGATCGGAATGCATAAAAGACTACTGATCGGAATGATGTAAATGGTGCAATCGGAATGTGGGAAACAAGCCCCAATCGGAATATTGCCAAAACCCACAATCGGAATATCTTAGAAATAATGCCAATCGGAATAACTAGAAACAATGTCAATCGGAATAATACAATACCTACCGCCGGAATATTAAACCCTATTCCGATCCAAGGTGATCGGAATATAGATGCTTAAATCGGAAAACAAAAACCCTTTTCCGATCTTGATGATCGGAATAAAGGGGTAGGGTGGTGGTCGGAATACAGTGATCGGAAAGGGGTTTAGACCCTTTCTGATTTATGTGGGATTCGAAATAAGCTAGTGATAAGCTACTATGATAAGCTCACACCAAGACTAGCACGAATCAAAAGTGAAATATACTAAATAAGCACAATCAACAACTTATCCAAACTCAAAATAATCAATCTTTTGAATCGAACTATATAAAAAAATGAACTTTTAAAGAAAACTTTTAAAAAGTAAATAAGCTAAACATGTAAATAAGCCAATAAGCACAAAGATCTTAAAGCTTATTCGTATGAAAACTTAAGTAAGCATAAAAAGATTAACTTTTTAAGCACGAAATCATTAAGAACAACACGGATCAAATGAAATTCGCACCAAAATTAATCTAAAAATTAAAGAAAAGTAGAATGAGATGAAAGATTAAAAGCTTAACTAGAACTTGATTAATGAAATCAACAATACACAAATGTTTAATCTTGAAAGATTAAAAGAAAGAAAGATGAAAACTTAGTGAGAGAAAGTGGAGAACTTTCTCTCTCTAAAAACTAGAAAGAAAAGTGAAAAAATGAAAACTAAAACCAAGAACTAACTACCCTCCTAATGTGTATTAGGAGGGTATTTATAGGGAAAATGGGAAGGAGTGCATGTGTTGCCTCTTCTTTCTTTCTTTCTTCACGTCTTCTCGACTCGATTTAATTCTTTGTCTTTTCTCGACATCGTCTCGGGATTTGAACTTGTCTTGATAATTTTCTTCTTTAATTTAGACTTGAGTTCTTCGACTTCATTAAACTTCCGTCTTTAGACTTTTTCATCGTTAAATCTTCAGAATAGGCCTTGGACTTCCGTTCTTTTTGCACTCTTTATCTTTTGACTTTGTCTTTTCCCGTTTTCTTCGATAAAAGCCCGTGAAAGCCCGTGTTTTCTTCCTTTTTAATCTTTTGGTCCTAAAACACAATAAAAACACAAACCACGCATAATTCCGACTTTTACGACATAAAATACACGTTTTGGTCTTGTTATTATTGGAAAATCGTGGTAAAAGGATAAGTGTTTTCACACTTATTAAATCCCCTACACTTGACCATTGCAATGCCCTCATGCAATGCATTAATTTTAAAGCACGGTTTACATTTTCCATCATAAATAACCCACCTTTGCCTTTATTAAATACTAAACATAAAAAGATAGAAATAAGTAAAGAAATTAAAAACTTACATTGGGTTTTGGCTGCCATGAACGTCTATCATCCTCAAGTTTCACGTTCCCCATACCAAGCTTAAAAACGAGATCATTGTTGTTATAAGTTAGCAGACTAACACGAATTTATATGGGCCAATTATTCACTTAGACTCCCTTATTCCTAGGTGTATCTCTTATATTTTATTTTTGTCTTGAATGATCACGAGGATGCATTGTTTGACTTATTTTGATAGTTGTTTAGTCTGAAAATAAAGTGAACGATTTGATCAATAGTTAGCTAAAGGACAAAATCTTTTAAAACTGCTTCTCGGGACCTCATAAAGTTCATATCTTGGCATAACTCGCTTCACGATTTGAGACCTTTCTCGGACCGATATTTGGCTGCGACTTCATACTTCTAACTTTGAGAGACGTTCTTGAAATTATGGTCTTCTCTTCATAATAGGAATTTCTTCACTTGGAGTTTTGAGAGATTCTTCATATTTGGACCACGACTTCTTCATTTTTCTCCAATCTTTATTTTGGACTTTGATATACAACGATCCGCCTCCTTTTAGGACTTGGATCTATTTATCCTCATACCTTGTTAGGGCCTTTTTGGTTAGACTTCTCCATGATCTTTAGGGGAGTATTTGCTTTTCGTCGTGTGTCTCGATCCTTCATATTGATTTTCGATAAATGATTATTCACATCACTTTTGGATCTTTAGCAACAAAATATAGCCCTCATGCCTTGTTAGGGCCTTTTCGGACTTGCCAATCTTCGCATCCCGCTTCAATAAGTTATGCCTTGGCTATGAACTCTAATCCGTACCGAGCAACTTTTAAACGATCTTGGGTTAGAAGCTAAGTAACCTTTCAAATCGTACAACCTTATTTATTGCAGATAAATTTATTAACAAGCGATGGGAGAATAGGCTCATAATTAACTCACATAAATTCACGAAAGAATACCAAACTTATAATTGACTCTATCATCTCTCGTCCTCCACAGTTTAAAATCTCAAGGAATGAGACTCGTGGATGCTTAGCCTATTAAATCAAAGTTTTGGGTTTTCGAGTCATCTATAGGATCTTGCAAATTCTTGGACTTTTTCAAGTTTAGAAATCGCATTTTAAAGTTCCCTTATTAAACGACTCTCTAGGATCAATTATAGGAACTTGCGAAAAGTTCTTGTTCTTAACCCGTGAGAGTTAAGACTTTCGCGTTTTATAGCTCCCTATATAAAAGCCTAGCAAAACTTGACTTAAACACGTTAAGGATACTAGCTAGAGTAAACTTAGATAAGTAAACTCGGGTTGAGTGAAAATGTTCACGACTAAGAAAAAGTTTAAAACCACTTTATTTAAGCAAGGAAAGAAAATAACCACAACAAAGGAAAATACAACTATACAACTAGGCCAAAATAGATTAAAATTTTTGAAAAATGTCGGAAAATCAAGTTTTCCGGTTAAAATGAGGGCAAATTCATGGAAAAGACCACTTACTTCGATAGAAGTCCCCCCTACACTTAATATAAATATTGTCCTCAATGTTTAAGCATGTGGGAGTAAACTCCCCTACACTTAGGACATTGTGCACTTTGTTTAAATCTTGCTAAGGAAAGGACAACTAAGGTGATTTCAATGTGACATATAAGATATGAAATATTGAATCACAAGAGTTTAGGATAGAAACGGGAAGATGGGAACACGGGATCACGGTTCGTCAAAAGTCATCAAGAGGCTCTTAGAAGCTTGAATCCCTATAGAGAATAAGAAACAAGACAACAAACACATACGGGGCTCCCCCTACACTTATTATGAAATCAGTAAAGGATAGATCACGGGTTGCCTCCCGAGAAGCGCTTGTTTTTGTTCACCGAGTCACGAGCCTGACTCGACCCAAATTTAGTTCATGGGAAACGTGGTGAGGGATGGAATCATCTCATGCGAGATGTCCTCACCAAAGTACAGCTTCAAACGCTGTCCATTCACCTTGAAATTGGGCCCATTTGGCTGAGAAAGCTCAATGGTCCCATATGGAAAGACTTTGGCGACGGTGAATGGACCAGACCAACGGCTCTTCAACTTGCCAGAGAAGATCTTCAACCGAGAGTTAAAGAGTAAGACTTGATCACCAATGTGGAACTCTCGGTTCTTAATTCTAGCATCGTGGATAATCTTGGTCTTCTCCTTGTAGATCAGCGGGTTCTCATAAGCTTCATTCCTCAGTTCATTTAGCTCGTTGAGTTGAATCTTGCGATGAGCACCGCTTTGTTGATGTCGAAGTTAGCCCACTTCAAGGCCCAGTATGCCTTATGTTCCAGCTCGATAGGGAGGTGGCATGCTTTCCCGTACACAAGACGATAAGGTGTACAACCGATCGGGGTCTTATAAGCAGTACGGAAAGCCCACAGAGCATCATCTAACTTATCGGCCCACGCGGCGCGATGCTCTCCCACGGTACGCTCCAAAATTCGCTTCAACCCACGGTTTGAAATCTCGGCTTGACCATTGGTTTGAGGATGATAAGCGGTGGAAAGACGATGATTAACACCATACTTAGCCATGACTCTTGCAAATTGATCATTGCAAAAATAAGTCCCGCGGTCACTACTGATAGCACGAGGAATGCCGAATCGAGCAAAGAGCTGCTTCAAAAAGTTCACAACCACCCTCGCATCGTTCGTAGGGAGAGCCTTAGCTTCAACCCATTTAGAAACGTATTCAACGGCTACGAGGATGTACTTGTTCCCTTTAGATGATGGAAATGGCCCCATAAAGTCGATGCCCCATACGTCAAAGATTTCACATTCTTGTATGAAATTTTGAGGCATCTCATCTTTATGTGTGATCTTGCCTTGTCTTTGGCAAGCATCACAATGTTTAACCATATCGTGAGCATCACGATAAATGGTGGGCCAATAGAATCCAGATTCGAATACTTTCTTCGTGGTGTAATTGGGACCAAAGTGACCACCGGTGGGTCCTTTATGGCAAGCGTCAAGGATATGAACCTGATGTAGCAAAAAACAAGGATAGTAAAATTGAATCTGTTGATTCCAAAGAATGCCAGACACGATCAAAGATAGATAAATTGAATCTGTTGATTCAACAAGAATGCCAGAAACAATCCTTTCAACTATCGTTGATTCAAAAAGAATACCAATAATTAGGTAACTCCAACAATCGTTGATTCAACGAATACCCGATTATTTGGATGAAATCAAACAATAAACCCTAACCTGGATTTAAGTTGATTAACGGAAGACTAAAAGTCTGTATTTTTTTTATTCATAGCTTCATTATAATTCAATACAAAAAGTCCTAATTATATAGGAAAACTAAACTTAGGAAAAAAGATAACAATATTCTTCCCAGGAAACACAAAATCAGAAAAATAAATAAAACATACCACAAAATAAGAAAACTAAAATAAAAGATATCATAAACTAAGGAAACTAAATAATCAATTTTTCTTTCTCCATCATTCTCCCTCACTTCAAAAAACTCGTCCTCGAGTTTGTCTCACTCGTCCTTTGTATGCGTAGAATCCAAATTTGTATCCCTTCCATTAAATTTCCTTTCTTTAAAATGAATCGACCTCGAACCTTGATCGTCTTTAAACCCAACTTGTCGACCATGATAGTTTGGATCATTGTAGAACAAAGACTATTAACCACAACTACAATGTCTTCAATGTTGTCTTCTTCCCTACCAAATTCTTTTTTCTTCGTAAATCCTTCTTTTTCCTCAATGACATCTTCAATAATTGTATCATAAACTAGCATCGGTTGTTCTTCATATTCATCAAATATGGGAGGTCCATCATAATCATCACCATCAGCCGCACCATATTCTTCCCATTCATCAGAAGATGAACAATCAACCTCAAAAAACGGATATTCTAACATCTTAATCAGGAACTTCGGCTCTGATACCAACTGATGTAGCAAAAAACAAGGATAGTAAAATTGAATCTGTTGATTCCAAAGAATGCCAGACACAATCAAAGATAGATAAATTGAATCTGTTGATTCAACAAGAATGCCAGAAACAATCCTTCCAACTATCGTTGATTAAAAAAGAATACCGATAATCAGGTAAATCCAACAATCGTTGATTCAACGAATACCCGATTATTTGGATGAAATCAAACAATAAACCCTAACCTGGATTTAAGTTGATTAACGAAAGACTAAAAGTCTGTATTTTTTTATTCATAGTTTCATTATAATTCAATACAAAAAGTCCTAATTATATAGGAAAACTAAACTTAGGAAAAAAGATAACAATATTCTTCCCAGGAAACACAAAATCAGAAAAATAAATAAAATATACCACAAAATAAGAAAATTAAAATAAAAGATATCATAAACTAAGGAAACTAAATAATCAGTTTTTCTTTCTCCATCAGAACCGCTGCCGGCCCATCAACACGTCGACGAATAATCAGATCCGCACATTGTTTGAAAAGGTAAGGGTCGTCCCAGAAATAATGTTCAATATCTTTAAAGAACTTTTTCTTTTGTTGGGACGTGAGCCCTTCCTTGAGAATCCCACCCGCTAAGTAGTTTGCAATGTCCGCAAACCACGGGGTGTCATCGAGATTAGAATTGATAGACATTAAGGCCTCAAGGGGAAAAGAGTCATTGATCTCTTTGTTCGGATGATCCCCTTGATAAGGATCCTCAAGTCTACTGAGATGATCCACGGCTAGGTTTTCAGCTCCCTTTTTGTCACGAATTTCAATGTTGAATTCTTGAAGGAGCAAAACCCAACGAAGAAGTCTTGGCTTAGAATCTTGCTTAGTCATCAAGTACTTCAACGCGGAGTGATCGGTATACACGATGGTGGTAGAAAGGACAAGATAGGGGCGGAATTTTTCAAAAGCATACACTACAGCTAAAAGCTCTTTTTCGATAGTGGTGTAATGCAATTGAGCCCCCGTCATTGTCTTGCTAGCATAGTGGATTGGTTGGAAGTGTTTGTTCACTCTTTGGCCCAAAACCGCTCCAATAGCAAAGTCGCTAGCATCACACATCAACTCAAAAGGTAGCTCCCAATTAGGGGTAACCAAGACCGGTGCCTTAGTTAGCTTATCCTTAAGAAGATTGAAAGATTCAAGACACTCTTTGGAAAAGATGAAAGGAGTATCTTTTTCCAAGAGGTAGGTCATCGGGCGAGCGATTTTAGAAAAATCCTGAATAAAACGACGATAGAAGCTCGCATACCGAGGAAACTTCTCACACCCTTCACGGTTGAAGGTGGAGGTAATTTAGCAATAACATCGACTTTAGCACGGTCTACTTCAAGACCGGCTTTGGAGATTTTGTGTCCTAGCACGATGCCCTCTTTTACCATGAAATGGCATTTTTCCCAATTTAGAACAAGGCGAGTGTCTTCACACCATTTAAGCATACGTTCTAAATTGGCAAGGCAAGCAGAGAAAGAATCGCCATAAACCGAGAAATCATCCATGAAGACTTCCATAGTTTCTTCAACCATGTCATGGAAGATAGCCATCATACACCTTTGGAATGTCCCAGGAGCATTGCATAAGCCGAAAGGCATTCTTTTGTAGGCAAATGTTCCGTAAGGACAAGTGAATGTGGTTTTCTCTTGGTCTTTGGGATCGATGGGAATTTGGAAATACTCGGAGAAACCGTCCAAAAAGCAGTAATAGTCATTACCCGCTAGACGTTCAAGCATTTGGTCCATGAAAGGAAGGGGAAAATGATCCTTTCTCGTAGCATCATTGAGTTTGCGATAGTCTATACAAACTCTCCACCCTATAACGAGACGAGTAGGAATCAACTCGTTGTTTTCATTGGGAACAACAGTGATTCCGCCTTTCTTAGGCACACAATGAGCGGGACTAACCCACGGTGAACCCGAGATAGGATAGATCATTCCCGCATCAAGAAGTTTGATAACCTCTTTTTTTATTACGTCATGGATCTTAGGATTCACCCTTCGTTGGCTTTGAATAGTGGGTTTAAATTCGTCCTCCATGAGAATTTTGTGTGTGCAGAAGTGAGGATCAATTCCACGAATATCAGAGATCTTCCAAGCAATCGCTTTCTTGTGATTCTTCAGCACGACGATAAGTCGGGATTTTTATTCTTCTTTCAGGTCCTTAGCGATGATGACCGGTAACGTCTTGTTGTCTTCAAGGAAAACGTACTCGAGATGAGACGGAAGATCCTTAAGCTCTAAATCCGGAGGATTTTCGATGGACGGCGTAGTCAACTTCGGATCATCGGTAGAGATATCCTTAGGAGATGGTGGAGACGTTTGGTCCTCATTGAGAATTTTCTCAATGGTACGAATGTCTTCATCCCAATCGGTGGGAGAACCTTCATACTTAAGATCGAGAGGGCCCAAACTAGCTTCAAAATCATCTAAGTCACTTTCTCCAAAAGGAGTCAATGACGGAGCTATTGAGGCACCGGTCTCAACATTGGGTAGAGAAGAAGAACCGCTTTTACAAGCGTCTTTGAAATGTTCTTCAAAAGCCTCATCAAGAACATCAATGCAATTAACACTCTCATTTTCTGAAGGCTGCTTAGAAAGTTTACCCATGTTGAAGACGATTTTATCGTCACCAACTCTCATGATTAATTCGCCAGCGGCTACATCAATGAGAGTGCGACCGGTCCTCAGGAATGGAAGTCCCACGATTAATGGAACACGGGGGTCCATCTCGTAGTCAACGACAACAAAATCCGCCGGGAAGGTGAATTTGTCGATACCAACGAAGACGTCTTCGGCTATCCCCACTGGATAAGCAACCGTACGGTTAGCTAATTCCAAAGTCATTCGTGTGGGGACTAGCTCGGGGAGAGTAAGTTAATACTGGCACCTAGGTCGGCTAGGGCCATGCAATTCTCTACTCCCGGGAAGTTGCAAGGAATCAAGAAACGACCCGGATCACCAAGCTTGGTGGGCAAATTCCTTAAGAGCACTGCGGAGCAGTTCTCATTAAGTTGGTCTGAGCAATATCGAGAAGTTTCTCCTTATCACTGAGAAGATCTTTAAACATTTTAGCGTATTTGAGCATGTGAGCGAGAGCCTCAGCAAAGGAGATATTGAAATTCAGTTGTTTGAACATTTTAAGAAAGTTCGAAACCTGGATATCATCCTTGTTCTTCAATTTCTCTTTCCTCAACCTCGAAGGATAAGGTATATTGGGTTGAGATGAAGGCTTTGGGATAGAACTCTCACTCACATCCTTGGGTGGAGGAGGGGTAGAAGTAGAAGGTGGTGGAATTGGAGAAGTAGAAGATGGAGGATTCGGAGAAGGAGGCTCGTTTTTCTTTGTCACAATCACCGGTGTAGGTGTAGGAAGCTCGGGTTCCTTCAAACCTTTTCCACTGCGAGTGGTGATTGCTTTCATCTCCCCTCTTGGATTAGCAACGGTGTTACTCGGAAGAGAACCCGATCCAGAGGCTTGATTACTAGGGAAGAAACTAGCCATCATGTTCCTCAAGTCATTCGTTTGACTTGCCAAAGTGTTTCGCATATCAGCTCGAAGATCATTCCCTTGCTTCACCATATCTGCTTTCATGTTGGCCATTTCCCGCTGAAGATTTTGCACGATCACATCGTTCGTCCTCATGTAGGTTTCAACATCTTGGTGTAAGGCTGTTGGTTGGTTAAGAGGAGGAGCATGGTAGGCGGGTGGTTGATAAGCAGGTTGTTGGTAAACTTGGTTATTTCTTTGGTTGTTTCTTTGAGGTGGGTATGGGTTTCTTTGGTTTGGATATTGATTTGGAGCACGTGGTTGGTTTTGATTGTTGCGATTGAGGTTGTTTGGGTTTTGTGGGGGAAAACCTGGAGGTGAAAGAAAGTTGTTTGAGCGATAGCTGAGCAATTCACGGTCACCTTGAGGACGTGCTTGATAGCTTCCTGTAGCATAGGTACCGTTGGCGGCATACACATTTTCCGGATTGTCGTGAGTCGAAGGACAATCGGTGTATGAGTGAGATCCCCCGCATATATCACATGAATGGCTCAAAACATTAGCTTGGGCATTGAATTGTTTGGCATTGTTGGCAGTTTGTAAAGCCAGCGATTCGACAAGCGAAGTAAGCTTATCAATTCTTTTGTCGGCATCACTAGTACTAGCACTTGCTACATTATTTCTAACACTCTTGGTTTGTACTCTAGATTTGTTCTCAATAATATCCCAAGCAGCATTAGAAGACTTAACCAAAATATTACCCCCCGAGGTACTGTTTAGTGAATCTTGGTCATTCATGCTTAAACCATTGTAAAAAGTATTGATTTGATGTACTTTTGTTAAACCATATTGTGGACACTTTCTTAAAAGTTCCTTAAAACAGTCCCAAGATTCACTAAAAGACTCACCGTACTTTTGTTCAAAGGTAATAATTTCGTTCCGCAAAGCGGTAGTACGTGAGGGCGGGAAAAAGTAGTTGATAAACTTGGTCTCTAAATCCGTCCACGTAAGAATACTTTGTGGCGGTTCCTTATCAAGCCAATTACGGGCTTGTCTCTCTAAAGAGAAAGGAAAAAGTTGCAAGCGAATCACTTCTTGTGATACCCCATTATACTTAACCGTATTGGTAAGCTGAAGAAACCTTTTAATGTGGTCATGAGGATCATCAAGTGAGCGGCCCAAGAAAGGTTGAGCAGAGACCATTTGTATTAAGCCAGGTTTGAGTTCAAAGTTATTGGCTCCAATCTTAGGGATGACAATTGCATCGGTGTTGCCTTCTACGTGCGATTGCAAAAGCTCGATCATTGGTTGATTGTCCATGGTGACAATTGGTTGAGTAATGACTTCGGCTTGAGCTACTCTCTTCTTACGAGCACGAGTACGCATGCACACCTACAAAAGGATTAGAAAAAAAGAAAGGAAATATTTTTGGTTTTTATGGTTTTTTTTAAAAAAAAAATTTATGTTTGAAGGTTTTATATTTTTTAGGATTTTTTAAATTTTTAAAGCAAGGAAAATAACGTTCAAAGATGAACGAATCCCAAAATCCAATGCGTCTATCACTAAAAACCTATAATCTTAACGAAAAGAGCCGGCAACAGCGCCATTTAATACAGGGTTTTGCAACCAAGTATAAAATCTTATTGTCCGAATCTCTTCGAATTGATTATTGGTTCAAAGTGCGACTCAATTATTCTTGGTGGAAATGAGAATGGTTTGGTTGATTATCTATTTTAAACTAATAGCAAATAAGTAAGTGTCGTTGAGTAAAGTCGAAGTTTAAAGATTAAACTAAAAATAACGAGTTAAAATTTAATGCTTGAAAACTTAAAGGCAAGATTAGAAAAATACTTGAACACTAAATAAAACTAACACTTGGAAACTTTGTAAAAACAAGAAACTAAAACCATCGGAATGTTGCCGAATCTGATTCTGATCAGAATATAGGAAACAAAACAAATCGGAATAATGGGAAAGGTGGCTGACCGGAATGCATAAAAGACTACTGATCGGAATGATGTAAATGGTGCAATCGGAATGTGGGAAACAAGCCCCAATCGGAATGTTGCCAAAACCCACAATCGGAATATCTTAGAAATAATGCCAATCGGAATAACTAGAAACAATGTCAATCGAAATAATACAATACCCACCGTCGGAATATTAAACCCTATTTCGATCCAAGGTGATCGGAATATAGATGCTTAAATCGGAAAACACAAACCCTTTTCCGATCTTGATGATCGGAATAAAGGGGTAGGGTGGTGGTCGGAATACAGTGATCGGAAAGGGGTTTAGACCCTTTCCGATTTATGTGGGATTCGAAATAAGCTAGTGATAAGCTACTATGATAAGCTCACACCAAGACTAGCACGAATCAAAAGTGAAATATACTAAATAAGCACAATCAACAACTTATCCAAACTCAAAATAATCAATCTTTTGAATCGAACTATATAAAAAATGAACTTTTTAAGAAAACTTTTAAAGAGTAAATAAGCTAAACATGTAAATAAGCCAATGAGCACAAAGATCTTAAAGCTTATTCGTATGAAAACTTAAGTAAGCATAAAAAGGTTAACTTTTTAAGCACGAAATCATTAAGAACAACACGGATCAAATAAAATTCGCACCAAAATTAATCTAAAAATCAAAGAAAAGTAGAATGAGATGAAAGATTAAAAGCTTAACTAGAACTTGATTAATGAAATCAACAATACACAAATGTTTAATCTTGAAAGATTAAAAGAAAGAAAGATGAAAACTTAGTGAGAGAAAGTGGAGAACTTTCTCTCTCTAAAAACTAGAAAGAAAAGTGAAAAAATGAAAACTAAAACTAAGAACTAACTACCCTCCTAATGTGTATTAGGAGGGTATTTATAGGGAAAATGGGAAGGAGTGCATGTGTTGCCTCTTCTTTCTTTCTTTCTTCACGTCTTCTCGACTCGATTTAATTCTTTGTCTTTTCTCGACGTCGTCTCGGGATTTGAACTTGTCTTGATAATTTTCTTCTTTAATTTAGACTTGAGTTCTTCGACTTCATTAAACTTCCGTCTTTAGACTTTTGATTTGATAAATCTTCAGAATAGGCCTTGGACTTCCGTTCTTTTTGCACTCTTGATCTTTTGACTTCGTCTTTTCTCGTTTTCTTCGATAAAAGCCCGTGAAAGCCCGTGTTTTCTTCCTTTTTAATCTTTTGGTCCTAAAACATAATAAAAACACAAACCACGCATAATTCCGACTTTTACGACATAAAATACACGTTTTGGTCTTGTTATTATTGGAAAATAGTGGTAAAAGGATAAGTGTTTTCACACTTATTAGAGCGTTTTCCTATAAGTGATCATAAGACCAAACAGTTAGATGATATCATTCGATTAGATGTGTGGGGTCCATATAAAATTAAAAGTAAAGATGGGCTTAAGTTTTTCCTCACTGTAGTTGATGTCTAAACCAGAGCTATGTGGTTATACTTGATAAAAGAAAAAGATGAAATTTTGATAAAATTGTTGAGTTTTTTTAACTTGATTAAAAATTAGTTTGATATTTGTATCAAAATTTTCAGAGGTGATAATGGAACTGAGTTTATAAATCATAAGTTTCAAAATGTTGTTACATGTAATGGTATTATACATCATAATACTTGTCTATATACTCTACGACAGAACATTAAACCTGAGAGAAAACACAAATATTTTCTTAATATTTCTAGAGCACTCATGTTTCAGGAGGGTTACCTTTGAGCATGTGGCCTGAATCTATTCTGAGTGTTGTTTATCTCATTAACACGATTCCTTACTTTTTTCTCTAGAAAAAGTTCATATGAAATAATTTATAAAATTGCACTAAATCTCTCTCATTTAAAATCTTTTGGGTGTCTTTGTTTTGCAACAACTTTTAATGATAATGATAAGTTTGATGCTAGATCTGAAAAGTATGTGTTTATTGGATATTATTTTACTAAAAAGGTTATAAGCTTTATAATATTAAAACTAGATATGTTTCTTTTTAAAAGTTACGTTTCTAAAATGATTTTTTTATTGAAGAACAAGGTGTAAACATTTTGAATTTCTTTGATCAAGTAGTAAACAGGTCTAGTGAATCATATGGTGAAAAGAGAGATTGTATCCTCAGAGATAGTGATAACACTTCTAAGTTTTTTGATCTGCTGATGTATCTACCAATACATCTCCTACTGTTTCCAGACATCCTTAGGAGTCATATTGTGTCTCGTAAAGAGCATAGTGATGGAAGCCAAGATGACCTAGCTCGTAGTGAGGCAAATCTGAATGAAAATGATGTTTCCATGTATGATGATGAATATAAGTCTGTGGGTGAGGACTTTTTTGAACTTAATCAAATTTTTTATAATAATCCAAAGAATATGATGCTTAGGAGGTCTAGTAGACCACATAAGATGCCTGTCAAATTTGACAACTATGAGCTTGTTAAAAAAGTATGATATTAATACTGTAATTGGTTATGTTAATTTTGCTATGGATAATTTTGTTTTCTCTAACAGTTTGAATAAAATTTATGAGCCAAAAACATATGCTGAAACTGTTAGTAATCCTAAATAGGTTGAGGTGATGAACCATAGAATGGAAGCCCTAAATAGAAATACTACGTGGGGAATAACTGATCTACGTGAGGGTAGAAAAGATATTGATTCCAAATGATTGTGTAAAGTTAAATATAAATCAGATGGTGAGGTTAAGAGATAAAACGCTAGATTTGTAGCCAAAAGTTATAGTAAAAAAGAAGGCATTGACTATGAAGAGACATTTTCATCAGTGGTGAAAATTGTTTTTTCTCGAACATCTTTTGTTTGTAGCTATCGTTCATAAGTGGTTTGTATATCAACTTGAAAATAATCATTCCTTCTTATATGGTGATCTACATGAGAAAATGTTTAATGGAACCTCTTGAGGGCTATATTTCTAAGGTTAGTAATAAGGTGTGTATGCTTACTAAGTCTTTATATGGACTTAAGCAAGCTCCCAGAAAATAAAATGAAAAACTTACTAAAGTTTTATTAGAAAATGGATTTGTTCAAAGCAAAAGCGATGTGTCTTTTTTCACTAAATATGTTAATGACATTTTTTTGATTTACTTGTTTATGTTGATGATATCATCATAACATGTAGCAATAAAAATGAAATTAGTAAATTCAAAAAATATTTGAGTTCTAAGTTTAAAATAAAAGATCTTGAAAAACTAAAATATTTTTTTAGGAACATGAGTTCTTGAAATAGATAGTGGTTTATGTTTAAATCATAGAAAATATTGCTTAGAATAAACACTTATAACTGTTTTACGAAGTGGTAGGCTTATTTTATTATTATCCTGGCATTTTGGCGGGAAAATTTCTACTCACGTGTCTATGTCTAGCGGGAAACCATCTTGGGTACGTGTCATTTAACGCATAAACGTACATTAACTCAGGACACGTGTTTTCAACCTAACATTTATAGAACACAAAATAAAAACAAACACGACCTGTGTGACTTCTTTCTTGCTAGAGACCGTATGAAAACTCATCGGAAAATAAAAAAATAACCTGCCAAAACCGAAGATCGAAGATACCATTCAAGAAAGCCACAAGTCCACAACTATCAATTTGTAAGTTTTTTTATCCAATTATTTTATAATCTTTATTGCTGGAAAAATTAGGGGTTTTAATTCTATGAATCAATTATCCTTCCGGCTATGATTAAAGGGTCTTAAGCCGAGAATGTCGATGTAGCCTCAATGTGAAGTGACTATAGAATGAATAACTGGTAGAGTCACTAGAGTGGTGTATTCTTTATTTGATGAACAACAAGTGTTTGATAAAATGGTTAAATAAAAAAAATAGTTTCAGATGTTGAATTAATGGTGAATGCGAAAATAAAGTTTACCGGATTATGTTTTAGCATGACCGTCCTCACATTGTTGTTATCGGTTTTGAAAATTATTTTGTTATTTTTGTGTGTTTGTTTGGAAAATTAATATCGGCTTTATTCTTTTGTAACAGGAAATATGGAAGATGAGGAGCTGGAATGTTGCTGACGATGGAAAAACAATGGCAAAAGGAGTTGTGTTTGGCCAGTGGGTATGGTTTTCTAGATTGGTCAAAAATTTTATTTTGTTATTGAATAGAAGTGGTCAACAATTAATAATATAAAGGCTGTTTTTTACTTTTATTTATACAGTAGTTATTTTTTGCATTTTCAGTTTGAGCTTCTATTAATTTGATTCCACTTTGTGAAATAAACAACTAATAGTTGGTATTGTTGCAGACATTAATGTGGACATGAAGCAGAATGATAGTTGTGCAACATTGGGTAGAGCTGTAGTGACGGTTGCATCATAATTTATAGTTGTTCATGCTGCTGTTAATGGCTTAGAATGGAAGAGATTGGTGAGTTACTTTTGTAATTAGTTTGTAGCTTTTCTTTTATAAAAAAAATTATTCATTCTGGTATCAAGAAAAGTTTATTGATTCTGATATGAGAAAAAGTTTATTAATTCTGGTATCAGGAAAAGTTTATTGATTCTGATATGAGAAAAAGTTTATTAATCTTGATATGAGGAAATTTTGTTAGTTCTGAATGAATGAACTGTGTTAACAAAGCTAGATAAAAATTTTGTACCGACCTTTGTATTTGTCCATCTTTGCCACTACAAAATTGTGTAACTAAGCTAGACCCCTTTTGTTTCCAGGATTATTTTCTCAGTTTATTCCACCGGTCCCATAACTATTATATATATTCTACCGTGCGTTTATCTTATAGTTTATTATTCCATCAGTTTTTTACTTAATGGAAATTATGTAATGGTGGTTTTGGTCAGATTTACGTTGACACGAAGGTGATTGTCGTGAAAGTTCGTATGAACCATTTGAGTTGTAGTTCAAAAGAAAATGGGCATCATGTGGAAGGAAAAGTGCTTCGCGGGTCACCAATGGACATTTACTAGAGAAGTACCATGAGGGGGTCAAACTCGAGTATCCAAAATGGTGACTATTTCATAACCTATATTTTGCACGTCTCACATGTTTATGTTTTAGAGATTCTGTTTCTCATTGTTTGATTAAGTTAATCAGCCTCATCGAAACTGAATTATTTTGCGTATGGTTACAGGAATTTATGAAGGCGGCAGTGGGGCGTATTAAAGGACGCTTGGCGGCAAAAAAAGGTGCAAATATATTTTTACAAATGGTTTCCGTACTTATAAATATAGTATAGGCTCTGGAATGGTTGCAATAGCAAAAAATGATTGAGTCAAATTTGTAACAATAAAAAGCGGCGGGTCAAATTTTCTAAAAATATATATTGTTTAAACACAATGCGTTACTTTTAGAACCTTTCGTATTATATAATGTTGGCACTAGGTATCTCCAAACACACATCAAATTACTTATAGCAGCAACTATACTCAAAACCAAAAATGACATGTTTAACAATGGATCATCTCTAATTTCAAAGGTTGTAGAGATAATATCAGGTTCCATGTGCGTATCATATGGACATGGGTTTAAGTGTGTAAATGAGGGCTGAAATGAGTGTGTTTGGGTGATTAGACTATGTTTATTCATGATCGGATCCAACCGGTCGTGAGTATGAGACAAAAAAATAAACAATTTAATATTAAAAGAGTACAAAAGGATGAAAGATCAAGAGCCGACACAGTCGGTATGTGACTTTCAGGTTGTTGAGCCAACCTTGCCAGATGTCACTCTCTTACACTACCAACAATTATCTCTGATCCAGACATTTTGTAATCATGGATAATCTATTCTTCGCGTATTACAACTCCTATAACGTTTACTTGACTGTTTGAAATGCATAGTATTTTATCAACAACAAAGCAAGAGCAAATACCAAAAAATGAAGATGAAAACCATGGATAATGTGAGTTTGCTCTTCTTGCTTTAGTTGTTGATGCAGAGATATGGTGGATAGATATGATGGAGGCGATAATTACTATGTGGAAGGTAAACCCATAAAAGTGTGTTTATATACTATATACGAAAAGTTGGTCTGGGCTAATATGATTACGTTTTAAAGAAAAGCCCAAACAAATTTGCTAATATTGCTTTTATTATCTAAAATAAATAATACATTGTGAATTTGTGATGTTATAAAAAATACAGATCTTACATATTAATAAAACTAAAATAATTTGAAAAAAAATAAGAAATTGTATATTTTGGTCATTTTTAGATATTAAGGCTTAATTATTAATTTATTTAGAGTTTAGAAGGTTGGGTTGGGTTGGATTGTTGATAAATGATAAAAAGTTGAGATTGGTTGTATGTATAGGTTGTATAAATGGAGGAGTGTGAAAATAATATTTTAATGAAGGATTGGGTTGGGAAGGGTTGTGAATAAACATAGTCTTATAGGGGTGGGTTAGGTGCTGATATGGGGGCTAACATGAGTGGATTTTGGTGCTTAAATGAGGGTTGAAATGAGCTGACATTTCAATTTTCATGGAATGCAAATGATTTGGGTGCTTAGATATTACATTACATTATATCTAAAATGGTTGAATGCATTGAAAATGACTTTAATGCGTCCAATTTCTGAAAGTAATTTTGTGCATTGTAGATTAGCTAATACTATTTTTAAATGCGTATATTAGCTAATACAATACTATTCTTTTTCTTCAAATTTTTTGCATACAGCCAACTTGGATCAAAGATGCACATAAGAGGGCAGCATCGACAACCAACATTAACAGGTGGACCTTTATGCAAACGCTCGCAGCGAAGCGCGGGTGTGCTCATCTTGTTATTATCTAGATATGGTATGTTGGTAAAACTTGATGATCATTTTCTTATTAATATTACTTGTTATCAAAAAATTGTTGAGAAATTAATATATCTTACTAGACCAGACACTGCATATGTTGGGCATTGTCTTAGTCGCTTCATGTTTTAAGATATATAAAATGTTCTTCTGGAACTGGTATATCTTTTGTTTATGGAACCAATCTTAGTTTAAATGCTTATGTTGATTTTGACCGGGCGATATGCAAGATTACCAGAAAATCTATTATTGGTTATTAATGTACCTTGGACATAATATTGTGTCTTGGAACTTTGTTTTGGCTAAGTCTTGAGTTGAGGCTGAGCCATGGGTATTGTTACTTATGAG
Source organism: Glebionis coronaria (assembly GCA_025667525.1). Lineage (NCBI taxonomy): Eukaryota > Viridiplantae > Streptophyta > Magnoliopsida > Asterales > Asteraceae > Glebionis > Glebionis coronaria. The sequence continues at coordinate 573,764,945 of CM046880.1, forward strand.
ATTATGTGGATGTTAAAGATTCTGAAAAGATTTGAAAGTTGAACTTACTTTACATTCGAGTTGTGACAGTAGCTCGAGTATTCAACTAGAAGCTAATCATGTGTTTTATGAAAAAACCAACCACTTTGAGCCTAATCTATATTTTTTGAGGAAATAAGTTTTTACAGGTTTGATTAGAACTTATAAGATCAAATCTGAATATAACATGACAGATCTGTTTATCAAGGGCTTATTAATTAAATATCATAAAAAATTTTGTGATTGTTTGAAGTTGTTGAACTTATACCATGAGTTTAAAATTGTTGAGAGCTTAATTTGTATTAAAAGTTATAAGAAGTTGTAAACTCATTCTGCTAAAGTAGTAAGTGCTTTAAAGGTAAACGAAATAAAGTGTACATATTTATTATTTATTTTTGTATTTGTTTTTTGTTTTGTCTATTTTGACAGGTTATATATTGTTGAGGGACTAAAGGTGTAATTTGATGAAATTACATATGTTGACTTAAACTATCTCATATATAGTCGATAGATCTCATTTTTTAGTTAGTCTTTTTATTTAGTATTTTTTTTAGAACGACAATTTTATTAAAAGGCTAGTAAGGAGCTAGAAACCAAACATTACAAAGAAATCAAATGAGAATTTTAAGCCAATTCGCCTACGAGAACTCCCTTTACATCTACTAGACACCCAATTAAAAAAAAGACAATGTCATCAAAAATACCGAACAACGAGGAGGCACCCGATCAAAAACAAATCGAATGAAACACCCAAATATACCACCAAGCCACATAGAACACCCCTTCTAACACAGCCTTTGACGCCAAAGACCGCCGCAAAGATAACATCCAAGACTTCCATTCATCAAAAGAGGACAAACTATGCCCGTCCCCACCATCTACAAATTCTATAAACACCTCTTGCGCCATAGAGCAATTAAAAAAAATGTTGAGACGTCTCCAAAGAACCAGCACACAACGGGCAAGCAATCGACTCCACATCATATAATTATAATCGATCTCATCTTTGTTGAGTTGATATATTGGTTTGTTGTGTAATCGTGTGATTACAGGTTTAGGTTGTAATAATCTTTTTTTTGAATCAAGCACAAACTATATCGTAGTATTTGAAGTTGTGGATATAGGCTATTAGGTTGAATATTTTTATCGTTTTGTTAATCTTTTTATGGTTTTGACTTTTGATAAAATCGAATACTAACCTACTATGTTAGACAAATGTCGACACTCTATAACTTTATGTATGATCATCCACGAAATGATATGATTAAAAGTTCACATATATATATGTGTCTTCGAACCCATTTCGTTAGATAATATAGACGTTGAAATAATAATTTTCTTGTTGCTTATTGAACTTTTTTTCGTACCACCAACTTCAACACGTTATATTTTTTAACTATATATTGAAGACCATGTTTATTGTATAGAATGGCTAGCTGTTTAAGGTTACAAGATAATGATAATAAATCCAACTTTTTCAAAATTAATTTTGAAACATATTGCTTGATCATTATTTACATATATATTGAAGACTAAGTTTATAATATAGAATGGTTCTTAACCTTATATTACAACTTGCATTTCCTTACAGAAAAAAAAAAAGGTTCTTTCACCCATTACAACACTTGTTAATCAATTGTTTATTGTGCATTTTGTTTTAATAATGTTTTTAACTTCATGTCCGTAAGTAACATGACAAAACTGCTGATCTAACACACATGATTTAATACAACTCACACTTATTGACTAAGAGCATGTCTAAAAGGTTTAGATACCTTGAACCATGGTTTGAGTTGTTATGGAAAGAATGTTTTGATAATATGTGATATTTTGATGTAATAGAAAAATTGCTGATATCGAAACACTTTTTATGTAACACCAAATAATAGTACCATAAGATACATAACTGATCACGTATAGTCTTCAGCCAGGTCTTGGATCCGGCCTACGGGTACTATCCGTATCCAGTCCAACATGAATAGATTGGATTAAATGTTACTCCAGGCCTATGGGCCTCGGGTAATAATGGCCGCATATATTATGTACGGCCCACGTCCTATCGCACGTGACAGGAGTTAGATAGAATCATAATCTAATTAGGATTGTAATGCACCCTAAAGCAATGAGATATCTACTAACCATAAATAATAGATTGCGATCAGCACAAGAATGATATATCTCTTGCTTGGTGCTCAAGATTCGGTAAGGCCCAACAGGACTCTGCCGCCTATATATGGAACCCCCAAGGGTTCCACAAAGGCACGATTCAATCAATACTCTTATAACTCACCGATTTCTAACCCTAAACCAATTACTTACTCTCACGCCAGGGTCTAATCGTGGGATACGTTCCCACGGTAAGCCTAAGAGCGTGTTACTTTTAGTGTGCAGGGTATCATACTAGAAGTTCACTTGGTGCAAGTATGACAACGCATAATTTTCACATTTATGCAATGTGCTATGATTATATAAGTATGAAAAATTGGCTGGAAATTTTTGTTTTATATGCCTTACTTGGTAAGATGAATTGTTTCTCACAACTTGAACTGCCACTTCAACATATTCCTATATGTTGGAAATACCATGTATATATATCAAGTCTAAGATCTAAAAGTAATTTAACAAATTCAATATTGATAAGAAGATCTCAAATGTAACTATAATGCCCTAAATTCTCTTAGAAACCCTATAATCCTTTAAATGAGTTATAAACTTAAGAATGGTAAACTATGAATGGAAAATACATATGAATAAATCATTATGACTTATAAACAAGTTATAAACTACTAGACGTGTACCCGCGCATAGCGGCGGAATTGCGTAGCAACTGATAGTTAACGATATGCTAATTGATCCGGTGCTCGAACCGGTAACCCGGTGCCTCAACCGAGTTGACTCGGTGGTCGAACCCGTGACTCGATGGTTGAACCAGTGACCGGTGGTCGAACCCGTGACCTGGTGGTCGAACCCATGACCAGCGGTCGAACCCGTGACCCGACGGTCAAAACAGTGACCCAATGAATCGATCGGGTTGACCCATAACCCGACGGTCAAACCTGATGGTTAATACAATTGTTTCCATATGTATGATTTATTTTTCAACATTTCCTATATTATCCCGTGTTTCCTTAAATAAAAACTTAAAATTTCACTTTTCACTTTAGGGACCGTTTATAAATAGTAGAGATATACTTTAAAGACATAATAATACCTAAGAATTGTAAGAATAAACTATACAAAGCTAAGTAAAGTAAATGTACATAATAGTCTAGATCATCACCTAGAAACCCTTGGTAAATAATATTTCAAGCAATATAAGTACAAAATATCTATGTACAAATATCAGATACAATATACTAATTATAATCTATCATATAAAGGAAATATAATTGATCACAAAACACTAATATTCACTAATTCAATGCTAACTACAAGTTAAGACTTAGTAACCAGGATTAGCATATAAAATCTATTTCACATTGAATTAGAGTCTAATCTTTTGCAATCAATTATAAAACTCAACTATGTGTCATATTAATATTATACATTTATTTCAATGTAAGGTACAAGTTCATAAAGCATATGGTATAATTTATCAAAGCATAGGATCTTAAGTTCCCATAATTATCCTTAGAATATGATCAACCTATAAAAACCCTTAAACTAAGAATATAGAATCCCTAGAAGTCATAAACATACTATATAATACCTAGAATAAGCTTACATTATGATATAAACACTAATCACCTAAGATAGAAAGTCATTAGGCTTAATGACCTAAAAACCCTTATATTAAGAAATCTACATAGAATCACTACCTAGTATTTTAGGACAAGTATACAAACACTTTTAGCATTATATTAAGGTTATAAGATTATATTAAGACAATGTACAAGTACCCTAAAGTACAATGTACAACATTTCAATGCATGGTTTGTAAGTTAGGTCAAAATGGGTATTTTTCACCCTTTAGACATGTTTACTTAGAATAACTTAGTAAAACCAATGTAGGGACTTCATGAACACATTAAGTACAATGTATGATGTATAAATTAAGTTTACATCGGTAGCTAATGGAAGTATAATCACTTTTACTAAGACTTAACCATAAATCATTAGAAACCCTAACCCGCCTAAGTTTTCTTCCCATTTTCACATCAAACATTTGTTAAACTTCAAACCAAAGACCTAAACTTCTTAAATAATATGTGTATACCCTAATTAAACCCTATTCCATCACTAATCACATTCTTAAACCCTTAATCACCAAAATCACAAAGTATAAAGTTACAAGCCCTAATTAGGACCCGGTTTTATGTTTTACCTCTAAAACTTGTTTAAAACACTTTCCCTCCCATTTTAAGTTTTAAAATCAGATATTTAGGATTTTTTAGGATATTTTCCATGTGGTGACAAGTAGTTGCATCACCTACTTGCGTGCTACACATCCTTGATCTCATCTATATCTTGTTGTGACCATTTCTAGCTACAAACCAATGATTGGTATGAATCTAGCTCCTACAAACTTGCATATCTCTCTCATAGGATACCTTATTCACTAAGCTAGCTGTAGTACACGTTTACAAGCATTCCTTGGAGCCTAAGGGTTGAAACTAGAATAAATAGGGGTGAACTTCATTCCTTAGAACTTGCACCCCGTTTCCTTTGTATCTCCTACCCATTCTTCATTTACACTTCTATAAACTTCCTAGGACATCCCATAAGACCAAAAACCAGGTCTAGAAGGAAGCCATTGAAGCTCTTGAAGCTTTGATAGCAAGTTGTGCGCATAGGAAGCCATTAGGAGCCATTTTGGAGCTACCTAGGTAATTTCTATGTTAGCTTAGACTTGTTATAATTACAAAATAATGTTAGGAAGATAATCTAAAAGAAAATAAGTCATTTAATCATTTGAAATGGAAGTTATAAGTTAAAGATGTCTTAAAATCCTAGTTTTATAATTTACATGAAATAATAAGCAAAAACTCATTTCAAAAGCTATACTTCTGTAGAAATGTTGTTATTATGAATATAAACATGTTTTAAAACTTTGTTTTAAAATTCTGGATCATTTGGTCCATTTTTGAGGTTGTTATGTAATTTTTACAAGTATAGGGACTAAAACTGTCATTTTTAAAACTATTTAACATTTTGGGCCAAAAGTGTCATTTTATGAAATTTAAAGCTATAATAATAAATATTGGAAAGTTTGAGACCCTAAGGGTTAATATTGAAGGTTTAAATTGTAAATAATGAAACTATATACTTTAGGGGTTAAAAATGTAATTATACCAAACTATAAAAACGGGCTATTTTTGCCAACTTTGAAACTAAAGAAGATTAATTATAAATATGAGGAAGTAATGAAAGTATCATGTTAGTAGGGAGCTTTGTACAAAGATGTTCCATCTCGATATTACGTTCTGACTGAGTGGTTGGGTTTACGATTTAAAGTGTCCTCGCTCCTCAAACGTTTATAGAATGGCTTCCGAGTATGATGGCCCGAACAATGATGCTAGATTTACAACCAAATATTAATTAAAGAATACGGAACTAATACTTAACAATATTGAACTAAAAATCAAAGACTTGATACTATACACAATGTATTAATCGAGGTTTATGTGAGATCAAGTTGTTGTTTATGAGACCAAGTTGTGGTTTATATGATCAAGCTGATTATCTGTGAATGAAATATATCTGATTATAGCTCAGATTCTATTGACATAAGGTGAGTTCATAGCCTCACTTTTAAATGCTTTCTTAATGGTTTAAAAACCCGTGAGGGGGATATATGCTAAAACTGGAATACAAGTGCTTTTAAATGATTGTATGGTATGATTATTGACACTACGTTTACTACTGCCGTTAAGTCCCTTTTCAATCGTGACCGTTAATCATTTCTAGGAATGAGCGCTAATATTGTGAATAGTACTATTTGGGGACTGACATCCCCTATCTGGGCAAGTCGCACTTGCTGGAATGCTAAAGGTTCTGACCTAGGCTAAACGGATACACTTTATTTTACGAACTCAGGAGTCTGGCAAACTACCTGCGTAAGGGCAATTTGTTGGTTTTCTGTATATCAAGTACGCGGTGCATGAGCATAGTTGCAGTATGAATATTATTTTATTTGGGCGTATAACAATGTAGATCGGAAGATATACCTGTATTTAAAATATGTTTAAACCAACGAATTCACTCAACCTTTGTGTTGACTTTAAGCATATATTTTAGGAAACTGTGCCTGATAGTATGGAGCAGCATAAGGATGGCATGAAGAGGCACAAGATTGAAATTATTAATACAGACTTTGGGAACCTCATATTGTAAAACTCTGAATTTTTAATGATATATAAAGAAAGTTGATTTATTCACTATTTTGAGTTGTTTTCTATCATTATGACTTGTGTTCTATGAAGTAATACCCTAGATCAATGTTCCGCTGCGTAAAGGTAAAATGGGGGTGTTACAGCAAAATCCCCAGATACCCGAATTAGGCTTAATTCGGGTTAATCGAGCTCCATCCAACTTTTGTATCAACAAGTTTGCGCCATCCGTGGAACCCTACACTAAACTCTACCGATGACGATAGGTAATCCTAACGTAGCAAACCAAAAGAACACCAGAAAAAGACCAACGTCAAAAACACCCGTTCAGCCATCCGCGGGGGCGGCAGGTGGACCGAATAACTGTAACGCGGTAAACTAGTCCCCACGAGGGACATGTCCGCAATTCAATACCCCCACACCAACTTTGACCATGAATAATCCTGACGTAGGGTCAGCCCCGCCTCATCCCAATAGGGAAGCACAAAGACCACCCGTCACGGAAATGGGACCGGAGATCATTCTACTCAATGATAGCAGCATCAAAGATTATGTTACCCAGAACTTCAAGGCTATTGTCCCAGCCATCACAGCAAGGCTGAATCTGGGAAGTAATCTCTAAGCGAGGTTGAACTTTGACAGCGTCACGAGCGACACGCCACGACGTCCTCGAAAGAGGCGAAGAAGACGTCACGGAGAAGAACAACCTCAACATGAGGGACAAACCCAACTACGTAACGTCTTTGAACGCGTTGGCGATAGAATACTTGAGGATCTCGAAGCAAATCAGGGAGGCACATATCTCTCAGATGGATCTATGGAGCGCGCTACCTTAGAAGCACCACAAGAAAACACCTATCGAGATAGTGTTTTCAAAAGAATCGATCCTCCTAGGGAGAGGAGCATGACTCCCCCTCCACGAATGAACAGCTATCGCAGCCGATCAAAGCGCGAAAGGCGCTCACCCAGTTATGATTCATCCGGATCCGATTCCGATGACCATCACCCAAGGCGCCGTGGGACGAGATATCCCTACTCTGAATCTTCACATAGTAGTAGGGAACAAAGGAGATGACCACGCTGTCGCTCAAAGCGGGAGGATGAAGACCTTTCCCACCCCTGGTGCCGGGAGAGGGAGGACGCATTCACAAGTCGTATTCGGGACTACTTCGAAGACAAGAAACGACGTATGCCCGCATGTGTAAAAACCTATAATGGATCCGGTGACCTGGATGACCATCTAAAAGTTTTTGAAACACGGGCAAAGATCGAGCGATGGCCAATGTCGTTATGGTGTCAGATGTTCAATTTGACACTTATTAGGAACTCTCGCGATTGGTTTGAAAGAATCCCACGGCGGAGTATAGATAGCTTTGAAGAGTTGCGAAGAGCATTCAGAAGGAATTATACTCAGAAAAAGAAGTATAATAGAGACCCTGTTTCATTGGCCACAGTGAAACAAAGGCACGGAGAGTCCACTGAAGAGTTCACAGAGCGCTTCAAGGATGAGTGCACAAAAATAAAGGCATGTCCGGAAGTCTTGAAGATATCCGACTATATGCACGCCATAATGGATAAGGAGTTGATCAGACACTTGAATGACCAGCGTCCAGAGACCTTCGACGAATTAATGAAGAGGGTGGGATTCTTTGTGGAAGGAGAAACTGCGGTCTATACTACGAAGGGAAACCAAACCTATTGGGTACAAGATCAACCCAAAAGACAATCAAATAATCAGGGAAATAATAGGAGCCTCGACTACCGTGGCCAACAAAGAGGAGACCGGGGAAGCGATAAATTCACTCCTCTGAATATGTCTCCACGAAAGATATTATTATCAGAAGGGGCAAACTTCCCAAGTCCACCTCCTATGAAAACTCCATTCGATCGTCGTCAAAGGAATCGGTTTTGCGAGTTCCATAACGACAAAGGCTACGGCACAAACGAGTGTATCCAGCTTAAGAAGTACATTGAATCACTGGTAAAATCTGGCAAGCTTAAGCACCTCGCCAAGGATTGGAAAGATGGGAAAGATAACAAAAATAATGGCAAGAAAGATTACCCGAAGGAAAAGCCCACAACCATATTCATGGTACAGTCGTGGCAGCACATGACGAAGCAAAAAATTAGTCAAATATTTTCACGTTGCAAGGAAATCTCGTTCCCTCCCATCACATCAAGCAATGTAGCCCAAGGACCTCTCACAATTGAAGTAAACATGGGGGACCACATTGTCCGCCGCATGTATATTGACAGAGGGTCATCAGCCGAAATACTCTTTGAACATTGCTTTGTACGGCTACATCCAAAAGGGAAGAAACAATTGATGTCGGCCACGTCGCCGCTCATAGGATTCAGTGGAGAAACCATATGGCCATTAGGCCAGTTGAGACTCCTTGTGACCACTGGAGATGACGAGCACTCAACCACAGCATGGATGAACTTCATGGTGATACGGTCACATTCTCCATACAATGGTATCATTGGAAGGCCAGGGATCTTGGCTATCCGAGCCGTACCATCCATAACCCATGGCATATTGAAATTCGCGGTGGATGGGGGATCGTTACCATTTTCAACACGACGATACTACCAGTTGAGTGTCATGCGGTGGCATCACCAGCACATCCAATTCCCAAGAAAAAAGAATCACCACTAGCAAACTGGAAGGTAGCAATCCACCCAGACTACCCGGATCAACAGGTAGCAATAGGAGGAACTCTGACTAACAAGGGCAAGAGCTCTATGTGCGACCTTCTAAAAGGAAACCTCGATGTGTTTAGGAGCCAAAAGACATGACGGCTGTGCCACGTTCGATAGCAGAGCACAAGCTACAAATCCGCCCAGGATATCCCCCGGTGAAGTAAAAGAAACACGGACAAGCCCTAGAACGAAGCCAAATAATACTTCAAGAAGTAAAGAAGCTGGTGGATGCAGGCATCATGCGAGAGGTGTATTACCATGATTGGCTCTCTAACCCGGACATGGTAAAGAAACATGATGGGAGCTGGCGCACGTGCGTGGACTTCACAGATCTAAACAAGGCATGTCTGCAAGACTGCTATCCGCTACCAAAAATTGACTGGAAAGTAGAATCCTTATGTGGATATCCTTTTAAATGTTTCTTGGACGCATATCAAGGGTACCACCAGATTTAGATGGCAGTAGAAGATGAAGAGAAAACGGCGTTCCATACGAGCCAGGGCGTTTACTACTACACTAAGATACCGTTCAGCCTCAAAAACGCAGGGACCACATACCAACGGGTGGTTGATAAAGCTTTCGTCAATCAAATCGGGTGCAACCTAGAAGTCTACATTGACGACTTGGTCATAAAAAGCCATACGGAGGAAGATCTTATCAGGGATATTGAGGAAACCTTCGCGACATTGTGGAGGACCAACATGAAGTTAAATCCTGAAAAATGCACTTTGGGGGCCACTGAAAGGATGTTCTTGGGGTACATGATAGACCCCAATAGAATTAAACCATTTCCTGACAAGACAGAAGCCGTAATACAATTGTCGTCCCCAAGAACGCTAAAGGAGGTACAGTCTCTTAATGGTAAGCTCGCGGGTTTGAATAGATTTCTATCCAAGTCCGCGGAGAAATCATTACCTCTCTTCAAAACACTCAAGAAGTGTATAAGGAAGGGAGACTTCAATTGGACGAAGGAAGCGGAAGCAGCTTTCGGAGAACTCAAAAAACACTTGGCATCCCTCCCAACAATGGTCGCACCGCGACCCAAGGAAGAGCTAATCATCTATTTGTCAGCCACTCATGGCGCGATCAGCGCAGTCTTAATGACAGATAGGAACTCAATTCAGATGCCTATCTAATTTGTTAGTCGGGCGTTGCAAGGACCTGCACTGAATTATACACCAATGGAAAAGTTGGTTCTGTTGCTAGTATATGCCAAGAAGCGCCTGCGCTGGTACTTCCAGGCGCATCCTATCGTAGTGATTACAAACCAGCCAATCAAGCAGGTAATATCAAAACCGGACACGGCGGGGCGCTTGCAAAAATGGAGTGTTCTATTAGGGGAACACAATATCTCGTATAGGCCTCGCACGGCGGTTAAAGGGCAAATCTTGGCTGACTTCATCGTAGAGAACCCAGACGAGGGAACGTCTAAACCTCCAGAGGAAGAAGTTCCCCAAGATCCGTGGATCTTGTTCACGGATGGATTCTCATGCAGAGATGGGTCAGGGGTCGGTCTCATACTTACAAACCCAGAAGGTATGGAGTTTACTTATGCTTTGCGCTTTGAATTCACAGCCACTAACAACGAAGCAGAGTATGAAGCATTAATCATCGGTCTAAGGATAGCTGCTAGAATGGGTGTACGCAACCTAGAGGCGTATGTCGACTCGCGGCTAGTAGCGAATCACATCTTAGGCGAGTATGAAGCTAATGAGGACAACATGGTCCAATATCTCGAAAGGGTAAAGTCGCTCATCTCATGATTTGGCAAATTCACAATAAAGCAGGTTCCAAGAGGCGAAAACAAGAAGGCGGACGCTGTAAGCAAGATCGCGTCCACTAGCTTCGCTCACCTATCCAAACAGGTGTTGGTAGAAATTCTTAAAAATAAGTTAATCACAGAGGAAGAAGTTTTGTTAGTAGTCAAGGAAGGACCCACATGGATGACCCCAATCATCGACTATTTGACAAGCTACACCCTCCCAGATGATGAGACTGAAGCGCGTCGCATTTGGAGAAAGTCGCACTCATTCGAGATCCGTGATGGAATCTTGTACAAGAGGTCATTCTTAAAACCTTGTTTGCGATGCGTCGGACCAAAGCAGGCCAGCTATGTGATTAGTGAAATTCACGAAGGGTCGTGCAGCATGCACGCAAGCCGAAGGTCAGTTGTAGCAAGAGACCTGCGGACAGGATACTATTGGCCCACTATGCATAAAGATGCACGCGACTTGATATTTAAATGTAATGATTGCCAAGTACACAGGCCAGTGCCACATCACCCGCAACAGGAGCTAACACCGGTTACGTCCCCGTGGCAGTTCTACAACTAGGGAATTGATATAGCAGGCTCGTTCCTCATGGCGACCGGAGGTGTCAAGTTCTTGATTGTAGACATGGACTATTTCACTCGATGGATCGAAGCCAAAGCAGTAGAAACAATAACGGGCAAGCAAGTGAAAACGTTTGTGTGGGAAAATATTGTATGTCGTTTTGGTTTACCAGGGGAAATAGTCTCGAACAACGGAAAGCAGTTCGCGGATAACCCATTCAGAGATTGGTGTGCGACACTGAATATTACGCAACGGTCTAGTGGAGCGTGCCAACAGAAGCCTAGGGGAAGGTATCAAATCACGCCTAGATGGTAAAAGTACTAAGTGGGTAGATGAATTACCACATGTGCTATGGGCGCATAGAACAATGATCAAAACTGCTAATGGAGATACCTCATTCGCACTCACGTTCGACACTGAAGCAGTAATACCAGCAGAGATTGGAATGCCAACAATCCGCACGGCGGAAGTGAACAATACCATGAACAACGAAGAGCTAAGGGTCAACTTGGACTTGTTAGAAGAAAAACGAGAGTTGGCAGCAATCAATGAAGTAAGAGCTAAAGCAAAAATGAAAGGGTATTATGATGTTAAGGTCAAGGGTGTATCTTTCAAGCCAGGAGACTTCATTTATCGTGCAAAAACAAAGCAAGCCGTGCTGAAAACACAGGGAAACTTGGACCAAAATGGGAAGGACCGTATGAAGTCACGGACGCTTTGGGAAACGGCGCGTACAGGTTACGCGACATGGGCGGCCGAGACTTAGGTCGCACATGGAACATCAGCAATCTCAAAAAGTGATATCTTTAAGGGTCACGGCCCTTGCATGGACATCCAGCTGTAGCCAGATCCAATGAAGATCCATGTAATTTTATCATTAATGTTTTTTAGGTTCTGCATGTCTTAGGATTTTCTCATTCTGTTTCAAAAAATCGTAAATGTGATAAATAAATACCTTGGTGCCTAGCTCCACGGCTTGTTTTTGTTTAGTCCTTTGCTTTTGCACTTAGAATTATTTAAGTTTTGTTTTATTATTCCTATATTGTCATCTGTCGTACATATACTATCTGTTTCCATGTAAAGCAAGAGGATTGAGTGAACCTAATAATTCAACTTGTCGTGTAAGAGGGATGCAACCCCAACGACCATAGATCATGAATCTGTACTAGACACGTTATTATCAAGACGTTATAATAAGTTTAAACATACCACATTAACAAATGACGGACATGATAAACACACATTGTGCAAGTCTAGTAACATATAGTATCTTGTATTTTCTAGAAAGTCATGACGTATTACTCACAAGAGATATATAATTATCCATAAAATTATAACAAACGATAAAGACAAGTCTATACAAATCATGGCTCCGTGGACATCCACGGCCAAAATTACACAAGTGTTTGAAAGTAATACAACGTTCATAAATTACAATCATTGTGGAGGAATGTTCCGAGTCATGTCTTTCTTCTGTTGAGAGATGGAGGAAAGGTTGGAAGGACCAGGGACCAAGGGGTCCTCCAGCAGCATAGCTAATTCGGGCCGAGTGCGGACAACCACGACAACTCCATCCGATCTTGGCAAATGGGCAGACCCAGCAGTGGGAGTTCGACACACGACCCAATTTTCTTTCTTTCCCCTTAGCCCGTACTTCGTTAGCCTTGATAGCCTTGCTCAAAGTCTTTTCTCCTTTTAGCGCCCGCGGGTCATTATGACGAGGGTTGTCCGCGTACACTGGGATTGTAAGCTGAAAGGGGTAAGATTGCAAGTCTACCCACCAATCTCGGGCGCTCTGTGCGCCGAAGTCCGTATTCAAGTGCAGCCTCTCCATGATCTCATCGATTGGGGCATCTTTCAAGGCCTCCAATTCATTTAGCATGGGGTATTGGACGTCCTTGAGAGCGTTCATAGAAGCGGTCATAACTTTTTCGACATCGGGCTTGTAGTAGATGTGATCAGTTATTAGCCCCTTATGATTGACCCATTCCACGCCAGCAAGCAGACCTTCGTGCCTACCCCTATCGATCCCATCGGATATGACGTTAGCAAACGGCTGCACCATCTCCCTAGACTCAGCTATCTTCATCACAGCTAGCCTCGGGCCGCGCCCAATCATCCACCTACGACCAGCAATGGCCGTAAGCATATGCGGATACAGCTCTTCATCGAAATCGATGACCAAGGCATCTAAGCGCGCGTCTATATCCTCCAGGCGGTCGTCTACAATATTTTCCTACGCCTCCTTATAGCGGTAGAACTCCTCGGTCAGCCGTTGCTCACCCTTAACCAGTCTTTGGAGGTTGTCGCGGTCTCGAGTGAGGATGTCAGCCTTCGCAGACAAAGACTGGACAGCCGCTTCCGCAGTGGCTACCTATACAAAGAAATTATGAAGTCAATATGTGCAAGTAATATAGGGTGTACCTTACCTTTAAATTAGCTAAGTGACAGAGGGAAAGAGTCGCAAGGGAATTATTTATGATACCTTGTCATTTGAGGATTGAACCTCATCTTCCAATTCTACGACCCGGGCGTCACGACTAGTGACATGCTGGCTTGCTCTTTGATGGTGGCCTCGGCGGTAAAAAGTTGAGCTTGAAGAGCCGCAATCGTCTGCTTGTGATCCTCGACCATCTTTTCTCTACGGGCTAACCTTCTATCTGCACTCTGATTATGAAGTAGAGCCTCTTCAAACCGTAACCGCATGGCCGCACCAATAGCAACTTGGTGCGTTGCGGATACGTTATACTCCTCCATCAACTCATCATGGGAGAGCACGCTTAAGTAAGCCGCATACCCACGCGAGGTGATATGATCGATTAATTCCTTACAACTCTTGGAGGTGTCAAGCCTGTCCGCCCTTGACAAGTTCCAGCTCGAACGAAAAGGAGGGGGCAGTGGCTCATCCACAATTAGCTCTTCATTATGGTTGGTGGGTGGGAGAGACTCTGGCATGTCCTCAAAGGTGGGAGACGGCGCCCGTGTGTTTGTCTCGATGTTGGGGCCCTTCTCCCTACCTATGCTTCCCTCGTTCACCACGGCCTCAGATTGATCATTCTTGTGATATAGCTTAAATAAGTTTCTATGTTTATGAATATAAGATGCAGGCGTTGTATAGGTAATAGGATACTTACAAATTATCATTCGTCAGTTCTGACGAGGAGGGCGCCACGACGTTAAAGGGGGTGGGTTCCAGACCACATTAGGTTTCGCACCGCCATCATCCGGAACTTGGGAAGCCCCCGGTTTAGTGGGTGCGGAAGTCCCTTGGTCCCCTTGGTATAGGGGGTGATCTTTCTGCAGCTTCTTAATGGGCGCGTTCGTTTGATCATACTCCTTGACCGAGACCTTTCTCTTCCTGGTCTTACGCTTCCTCGAGTGATGCACGGCTGGTACTCCTTCTCCGTCATCACCCTCAACTGCCTCTTCCTCGTCATCATCGTCTACCATGACGATTTCCTTCTCATTGGCGGGGTTATCCTTAGCAAGATTGGTTGTCGCTCTCCTAGCGGTGGAAGTTGCTTCATGCTCCAACATTAGGTTCTCGTCGTCTTCATTCGAGAAGTCCATTGGAGACTTCTGAATTTAGGAACCTCCCATGTCTGAGTGGTGCTCAAGGTTCACGACCAAAGGGATGGTCACGTTTACCGTGGACTCCAGCAGTGGTGGCTCGTTCTTCTGGCGTGGACGGCTCCCTTCCTTTACATCCATTGGGTTGCCTTGGTGAAGAATACCAAATAGATTCATCTCTGTGGACAGTACATAAAGAACGATAAATGTTAGTTTATTGTCACAGTTAAACAGTGTGAAGCAATATACATATTTACACCCACCCTCATTTCGGCTGTTTAGAAATATAGGGTATCGATCTGGCCTTCCGTAGTAGTTACGGCTAATGCCTACCAGGCATAGAAAGGACTCCGACAACTCTTTATGGAAGTGAGTTTGATGTGTGTCTAACATCCTCACATCGTTGGTGTTATATGAATCAGCTGGTGGAAATTAATCGGTGCGGACTTTGAATTTCAGTTCGAATGGTTGTCGGAAGACTAAGAAATCTAAAAAAAGGTACCTATTGTACCAGCTTTTCAAAGAATCCATGGGCTTGTTATAGCATTGGGGTTCGTTTGGGGACCGTTTCTTAAATTACAGCCAACCATTGACCATTTGGGGCGTATAGAAAACCCTAAATAAACTTACGGATGGGAATACATTAAGTGTTTCGCAACTTATCTCGAATTGGTTTAATTTACAAGCACCTAAGGCGTGAGTTGTGTGATGTGGAAATCGTAGTATGTGAGGATATCTACAAGAAACCTAGAAAAAGGGATACGGTAGTTGGTCGTATCAAAAAGCCGGGTATATAGACCAATTTTCCTGGGCGGGCAATCAACGATCGCATACCCTTCCCCAGGATACGTGGGATGTACCTCTGGGGGGATGAAATATTCGGAGCAAAATTTGGTGAATTTGATCTCCGGATATTCATTTAGCATGAACGTGATGGTCGAATTATCCTTTACCATGATTTATACAAAATGGAAAAAGGGCGTGGCGGTCTAACCTGTGAAATGGGTTGTCCGTGCGATAATGAGTGTAGAAGGAAGAAGAAAAAGCAACAACGGCGGATGAAGGTTTATATAATTGTGTGTACAATCACATTCGAAGCTATATATAGTGTTGCTTCGGGGATTGTGCATCGAGGTATTCTTGACACGTGTAACCCACTACATTGATCCAACGGTAGGGGATTTATAGTAACTGAATCGTCAGACGGGGCCCACGGGGTCACTTCGGGATTAGAGTTTACGTGGCTCGAGGGTGGGACCCACTGGGGACACTTTTTCAGTTTTCGTCAATGGACAGTCGCCTACATGGTAAACTGTGGCGCCGAATGTTGACTATCAAAAATGCTCTCATTAAAATTGTCTCGACCATAATATGGCCTGGGTTGTGTTTACTTCATCATTTATTTCTTTCACAGTACGGCTGGACAGATTTCTTAGTCTAAAGGTTACGCCTGCGGCTGTAACAACTAGACTGGGGGGACCTGATGATGTATAGTCCACAGCCGGGTCTTGGACCTGGCCCACAGGTACTATCCATATCCGGTCCAACATGAATGGGTTGTATTAAATGTTACTCTAGGCCTATGGGCCCCGGGTAATAATGGTCGCATATATTATGTACGGTCCACGTCTTGTTGCACGCGGCAAGGGTTAAATAGAATCACAACCTAATTAGGACTGTGATTCACCCTAAAGCAATGAGATGTCTACTAACCATAAATAATAGATTGCGATCAGCACAAGAATGATAATTATCTCTTGCTTGGGGCTCAAGATTCGGTAAGGCCCAATAGGGACTCTGCCACTTATATATGGAACCCCCAAGGGTTCCACAAAGCTACGATTCAATCAATACTCTTATACCTCACCGATTTCTAACCCTAAACTGAATATTTACTCTCATGTCGGAGTCTAATCGTGGGATGCGTTCCCACGATAAGCCTAACAGCGTGTTACTTATAGTGTGCAGTGTCTCAAACCAGAAGTTCGCTTGGTGGAAAAGTCGGAGCCCTAAATACCCGAATTAAGCTTAATTCGGGTTAATCAAGGTCCATCCAAATTTTGTATCAACAATAACAGTGTGTGTAAAGCTAAACGAAATAGATGATAACTTACGCGTGAGTTATTACTCTACCTACACAACTCACGCCCGTTTTTTAGGATGAATGGTGAGATTCACTTTTAGTAAACATTGTTGATGAATCATTATCGAGACATATTATTAGTATCCAAATACTACGCATAATTACTCACATGGTCAAATTAATTAAAAATATAAGCTCACCATTACTGATCCAAAACCAAACTTAGAATATAGTTTAGTTAAGACTTAAGAGTATAACCTAAACAAGGTACTAGTAACAAATATATAACTCCAAAAAGCATACATTCCGCGTTAGCTAGGACGTGTGATAACAACTTTATATGCACACACCAAAACACCTTCATATTACACACACTAGGAGTCTAACAGTCAGTCAAATATTCAAATCAATGGGACAAGTAGATGCAGGATCAAATATGAAGAAACTATCTTCGGTTGTTTCGGTATCGGATAAGCTAAAGAATGGTGATCTTAGCATGAAGATAGAGGCTGCTTGGGAAATTAGAAGCATGATACGTAACAGGAATTCTGGTGGAAAGATTAGAAGTAAGTTCGGGGGTGCCGGAGTTATTAGACCGTTAGTCGGTATGCTTTGTTTGAAGAATGATGATGCTGTTGAAGTTTCTCTCTTGGCGTTGTTAAATTTGGCATCCAAAAATAAACGGTTAGTCTTCGATCGATAAGTCTATATATGTAACACTATGTTAACTATGAATTGTATGATGAACTTGTCGTGAATTAGAGTTTTAGACTTTTTTACTTACTTTGGACATGAAGGAAGTCATGCCATGTAAGAAGATTAGATTGAGGGCGTGTTCGGCTCACAAGCTTAGAGAAGATAATGAGAGCATAAGCTAAAACATTTGATGAGTTTCAATAAATATACAAGCTTGGTTTGTTCAGAGATTCTTTTTAAGTAAAGAGCTAGCTCCTAACTATAAACTACATCAGGTTCGTAGCTTTTTAAATAATCCTAAAGTAAGATCAAGCACAAGCTCAAGCGGTGGTAGTTTTGTCAAACACGCCTGCAGCCTCTGTAGCAAGGGCCAAGGGGCGACCAGCAACCTGTAAATAGCGTTTTATTTTTAATATTCTCTAGGCGTTTATAGTGCTAATCGTTAAAAAGTTGGTTCATGGTCTATGTCCTTAGCTGGTTTAATGGAGTCATGGATTCTAGTAGCAAGGAAACGATGTATTAGAGGCTAAATTCATGATGTTAAGCCCTTAAGCTTGTTTGTTACCTTTAAGATTGTTTGCTTTACATTTACGTTACTTAATCAGTTAATCTACCATCTAACGATTTCGTTTGTGGTAAATTTCAGAAACAAGGAAGAAATAGTCACATGTGGTGCCATCCCTCCTCTCGTGAACCTGCTCAAGCTCCAATACACAAGCAAACTTGGAGAATTAGCTATAGCCGCAATTCTCACATTATCTGCCTCACCAAACAACAAAGCAGCAATTGTTAATTCAGAAGCAATACCACTTCTAATACAGATCATTAGCTCTGGGGCGACCATTCAAGGAAGATTAGATGCAGCCAGCACCCTCCATAACCTAGCCACATCCAAACAAGAACCAACAATAATCATCGACACAATAGCCACCTCAGCTCTCATCGACCTCCTTAAAGAATGCAAAGAATACTCAAAATTCGTTGAAAGAGCAACCACGTTAATTGAAATGATTTCAAAATCGCAAAAAGGAATAAAGGCCATAACAAAGGCCAAAGATGGGATATTAACTTTAGTAGAAACAATTGAAGGTGGATCTTTAGCTAGTAAAGAACATGCGGTTAGTGTTTTGCTCACGTTGTGTATAACCTCAAGGAGTAAATATAGAGAACTTATCCTTAATGAAGGTGCTGTCCCGGGACTGTTACGGTTAACCATAGATGGGACACTCCAAGGCCGGAGCAAGGCGAAGATGCTACTAGAATTACTTAGGGATTCTCCTCCAGAAGATCTGGTTGAGGAAATTGCGGCACTGATTTATGGTTCAGGAAATTAATGCAGGGTATGGTTCAAAGAAGGATGGCTAGAGTTTGAACTTGCAGATGTTAAATATAAGGTAGTAATTTTTGTCTTAACCTTATAGAG
Organism: Glebionis coronaria; assembly: GCA_025667525.1. Taxonomy (NCBI): domain Eukaryota; kingdom Viridiplantae; phylum Streptophyta; class Magnoliopsida; order Asterales; family Asteraceae; genus Glebionis; species Glebionis coronaria. The sequence goes on from CM046880.1 coordinate 573,784,100, forward strand.
ATCTTTCATCTTTTGTAAAGTGAAACTGATTGAATTATTGTAGTCGGAAAAAGATGAATGCCAATATCTAAACTGAAATTTTAGTTTTGGTGTTAAAGGCAGCATAACTTTACATACATTTTCATGTATCATGTATGTTTTAGAAAGTCATTGATTTGATAAACTAAAAGCACACAATTAACCGTAAGAAAATTATGTGTATATATATTGCTCGTTCATTAACCATACTTAGCGAACTAAGTAATATGTAACTATGAAGTATCGTAGCAATTGCAGGCCTTATCCTGTATTTGCAGACTAGCCAAGGCTTGTACAAGAAATTTTGTAGATTAAATGACACGATGGTAAGGCTTGATCCGCAAGCTAATCCCAAGGTCTGCAGACTGCATATATAAGGTCTACAATGTTCCTACCTTGCAGGGTTTGAGACTAGTTTCTCCACTGTTGGTTCGACTAAAATGAACTAAAATCTATTCATACTCCATCTTGTGTAATTTTTCAAACTTAATTATATGATTCCTAGACAATTAGATTTGGCAAAAAGATGGCTAAATGAGGAGGACAATGGTTTCATACTTTCATGCATTGGTGGATGATTGTCTGATAAGTAAGCAGCTGACCCAGCTCGGCCCAGAGATTAACCTGAAAGTGAACTTAAAGGCAAGGAGGAGGAATAACTGACTGAATAATTCGTTTAGCACTAAGCTTGTAATGCTTATCAGCTTATATAAGTAACCACTACTAAGCTCACAGAGCTAATCTCTATTAAAATATAAAGCTGATGTGAGGGCATTTTTGGACATCTTAGAACTCATCTTTAGGGATTCTCAAATGTTTGATGTAATTTCTATTATATCACGCTGTATGTGACATACATAGTTGAACCTACACAGGGACGAAACTATAAATATGTACATAAATTTTTGAACCGTAATACTAAGAACATATTTTGATAAACAGGGTCTATTTAACACACATTTAGGAAAATCAATAGATTTCTCAAAAACTAACGCTATATTGAAAAAAATTCATGGGGTTCTCGAACACTCGCGAGAACCTTTGGTTCTGTCCGTGACACCTAAATTCTTGTGGTTTTTCATATAATTAGCTTTGTAATTAAAAAAAACTTCGGCGAAACTTGTTTTCCGCTTACCTTCTATAACTATGTAATTAAATATATTCATCATCTACGTCCAAACACATGAAGTGGTTTAGTTATAGATCGTATATATTGAGTCAATGGCGCGTAGCTCAATTCATAATAAATATTATTACACCTAACAAGAACAATATTAGGGGTTCAATCCTCACCGCTTTAAAGCCACAACCATTGAATAAGTCATGTATCATAAAAAGCATGGCCGTCTCGTGAATATCGTGACTACTCGAAGGCTTCATTAAATACAGAAAGTAAATATATAAATAAAGATATCCACTGATAATGTGTAAAAAGTATTACCAAGATTCCGTAAACAATGAAACAACGATACTAAAAGAAACATTTAACCGAGTTACAAGTATCAAAATTAACTATTCAAATAGTTTGATTTTTTAGCATTTTCACAAACAACGTTGTTGATTAGATATTTAACACTTTCTAATATGTTATTCTCAATAACTATTAGTAGTACATGACGTCTAATATTACACAGTTTGTGTTAAAACAAGAAAAACTACTACAATACATAAATTTGAAACATAAAAAGTTGTAATCTGAAAAGCAAAAATCTTAATAAAAAGTTATAATATTAAGTTTGAGATACTTGATCGGGTGGTAGCAAAACTACTAAAAATTGAAGAAAATAATTCATAAGACGATTGGATGACGCTAAAAATATACTGCCACAAAAAGCCTAGACTTTAAACCTCAAACTATTTAAAAGAGTTAATTGACAAAACTACTAACAGATAGTCATCTTTTATACAAAGGACTACTATTAATTTCAAATAATGACAAATAAGAAATCAATTTTTGGAGGCCCTTTTTGATTGGTGGCCCTGTGCTCTTGCACGGGTCGCACACCTCTCCAGCCAGCCTTGATAAAAAGTTAACCGATTACGTCATTACGAGCTAGTTCGAGTTACATGTTGTTAACTTCGCACCTACAAGTCCTTTATTTGAATTTAAGTTTGATTATATTCAAATAAAACAAATTGGGCATTTGGTCTAGTGGTATGATTCGCGCTTCGGGTGTGCGAGGTCCCGAGTTCGATTCTCGGAATGCCCCTACTTTTTTTTTATTCTTTAGTTACAAATTATGTAGTCTGCTAATGACGCATAACTCAATTGGTAACAAAAAATACATTTTTATACCTAACGAGCACAATATTTCGGGTTCAATCATTTCCGCTCTATAGCCACAACCGTTGAGTAAGTCAGCCTTCGTCATAGCCACAACCTCGTTATAAAAAAGCAACCGATTGCGAGCCCGTTCGGGTTATCCGTTGCTGACTTTGCAACCTAACAAATCGTTTCTTTAAATTTAAGATTGATTATATTCAAATAAAACAAATCGGGCATTTGGTCTAGTGGTATGATTCGCGCTTCGGGTGCGCGAGGTCCCGAGTTCGATTCTCGGAATGCCCCTCCTTTTTTTATTTTTACTTAAAACAAAAAATAATATAAAATTCCCCCTGTGGGACCCACTTATTTTTAATGTCCGTGTATCTGTGTCGGTGGATCTACTAACCTTAATAATAATTCCAAAACCTGCTCACATTAGCACACCCCCTTCACCACCACTAACCTACACCACATTCACACACTCAAAAATCATCATCAAATTCAGATCTAAAGGTAAGTAAAACCCTAACTCATCAAAACCCATTTCGTATATTGTTTATCTAGTCTAGATTTAGTGTTCACGCGCGCGCGTGAGCCCTTTAAGCCACAATGATGCTAGGTAGAGGCTTACCGAGCCGTAACGCCACTTTTCGCCCTGAAAACTTAGGCCAGAATGCTTTAGCTATCATAGGAAACTTGTTTTTTACTTTTTTTGTTATTGGTGTATTGGTTTTCACTATTATAGCTGCCACTTACGAGCCCGAGGACCCTTTGTTTCATCCCTCTAGTAAAATGACTAGCTTCCTTACCTCGTCGTCTAACGCCACTTTTGTGTCGGATAGTACTGTTGTTAAGACTGGGGAGGATTTTGTTAAGGTTAATGAGACGGCGTTTGGGAGTGTGATTAGTGTGTCTGATGTTGTGAGTAAGGAGAGTGTGACGACGGATGGGGAGGTTGAGGAGAAGGAGGCGCGTGATTGTAGCGGTGAGATTGATAAGGCGATAGATTGTACTGATCCTGAAGTGTTTCATTTGATGATGAGTAAGGCGATTGAGGAGTTTAAGGATATTCATTTTTATAGATTTGGGAAGCCGGTGCGTGGGATGAATGATAGTTCGTGTCATATGGCTTGGAGGTTTAGGCCGAAAGAAGGGAAGACGGCTGCGTTGTATAAGGATTATAGGAGTTTTGTGATTGCTAGAGGGGCGGATTGTTCGCTTAGTGTTGTGAGTATTGGTGATTATCATTCGGGTGGGAATGCTAGGAAGAGGAAGAGGCATCAGAAGCCTGGGTTTGAGAAAACACCAATGGGTGAAGATGATAAGAATGTCCATGTTCAGGTCGTTGGTGAAGTTGTGAACGATACTTTGCCTGTTGTTGAATCGGAGAAGTCGTTTGATCAAGGGAGGTATTTGTTGTATAATGGCGGTGGAGAAAAGTGTAAGAGTATGGATCATTATTTATGGAGTTTTATGTGTGCATTAGGTGAAGCTCAGTATTTGAACAGGACGCTTGTAATGGACTTAAGTATTTGCTTATCGTCTGTGTATACTAAATCGGGCCAAGACGAAGAAGGGAAAGATTTTAGATTCTACTTTGATTTCGAGCATTTGAAGGAGTCTGCTTCCGTTTTGGATCAGGGCCAGTTCTGGTTAGACTGGAACAAGTGGCATCAGAAAGATGGTTTGAGTATTTCTCTAATTGACGATTTCAGAATCAGTCCGATGAAGATGGCTGGTAATAAGGATACGTTGATAATGAGGAAGTTTGGAAGTGTCGAGCCTGATAATTATTGGTACAGAGTTTGTGAAGGTGAAGCGGAGTCTGTCATTCAAAGACCATGGCACTTGATATGGAAATCGAAAAGATTAATGGACATAGTCTCGGCAATATCAGCAAAATTGAACTGGGATTTCGACTCTGTTCATGTTGTGAGAGGCGAAAAGGCTAAAAATACTGAACGATGGCCTAGTCTTGCATCAGATACTTCACCCGATGCTCTTCTATCCTCCTTACAAGATAAGGTTGACGACGGAAGGAATCTTTATATTGCAACAGATGAACCTGACACTTCTTTCTTTGACCCATTGAAAGACAAGTATTCCACTCATTTCCTTGATGAATACAATGGTCTATGGGACGAGAATAGTGAATGGTATAGCGAGATGACTAAGCTGAATAACGGTGTGCCAGTTGAGTTTGATGGATACATGAGGGCTTCTGTTGATACCGAGGTTTTCTTGAGGGGCAAAAAGCAAATTGAAACTTTTAATGATCTTACTAGAGACTGTAAGGATGGGATCAACACATGCACTTCCTCAGCTAGCTGATCTCGTACTCGTGGTTTCAAGAACCTTGTTGTGTAACGTATGTGAAAATACCTCACTCGTGTCTTCTACAACTGTGTTTTCTTTTAAGAAGATTTGTTTTTAAAAAGATAGTGTTACATTAAGTAGTCCATCAGAACTCAGAAGTCGTTTATGTTTAGAAAGTTTTCCTCTATATTTACCGTAATTTGTTGTTCATTAAGCCGACCCTCTGAATTGCTCGTGTTGCGAAATCAGATTTTCCTCTATATTTATGTTTAGAAAGTTTTCTTATGTTTAATTTGCTCGTGTTGTGAGATCAGATTTTCAGTAAGCGGCGAGTTAGCACAGAAAGAAATGTATGAAGCAATTGAGTAATAGATATGTCGGTGTTGTTTCTAATTACATTTGCATACCTATACTGCCTATTGGGGTGTGCAATTGTACAAAACCTGACTAAAGGTACTAAATTTTGCTGTAAATTGGTTACTAGTTTCGATCCATTTACGACACTTTAGGTTGATCTAGCGTAATTACCTATAGAAACTGTTTGAAACCAGATCAATCATGCCGTAAACCAGGTTCTTTTGTTAGTAATGATGGTACAATTGGATTAAATTTATAGTTTTTGCCATTTTATCCGGAGTTCTGCACATTCCTGTTGTAACTTATCTCAGCGAGTACCTTATTCCAATTGTATATAGTTGTGAACCATATAATAGTATCAACTCTTTGGCTATCATATCATCAAGATTTCAGTTTGAATCGAAGCCTAAATAAGCACATAAATGTTTGAAGCAATTAAGTTATAGACCTATAGTCATGGTAATGTCGTTCTTCATGACATCTGCATACCTTTGCCGCTAATTAGGGGGCTCTAACTGTACAGAAGCGGACTATGAAGGTACTTGAAATCTTTGAGTATGAGTTTGAATACCAGAGTGTTGGTTTGCTAAGCTAGCTGGAATGCCGATTTACAAATTCTTAGTGATTCTGGCCAATTCGAATCCGTTTGAAAACAGATAAACCATACTATATCAAAAATGAGTTTCTTTGGTTATGATTTGTATTCATGGCACAATTTCTATTTTTACTGTACTGTTTTTGTTACATGTTGCAGGTTTTGCACATATGTTTAGTTAATGCTCTCAAAATGATACCATATTCCAAAACGTATTCGACGAAAACACATCAAAATTCATCGACTAAAGGTAGCAACACCAGCGAGTCAGCATCTAAAATTTGTAAATACACAGGTTAAAATGCATCAAATCCATTTTTTTTTCAAGCTGTAATTTTCTACTTTTAGAGTATAATTGTGTGCTTCTGGACCATTTGTGCCAGATATATTCTGGTCTCAGGTTATAATATGTAATGTTAAGGAATCGTAAAGAGTAAAATTGTCAAAAGGTATCTCGTTTTTTTTCCGGCTATGATCAGTGTCCACCCGAAATTGAGCAGAAACTAAAACCACAAAACAGACGAACAGATGACTTCTTACGATCCAAAGCGAGAGCCAAAATTGAGAAGAGAACTAACAGTTTCTCAGGTGTATACAACACCGGAAACCTTACAAAGTTGTTTATATATACAAAGCAGGTAAATTTTCAAGTCTGTACTTGTGCATCAACATAACATGTCTGGTGCTTACTGGAAAGCACTCAAAAACATCCTAAAACTCGATTCTGGAGTTAAACTCCTAGAACCAAAAACCTCACATCGGGCAGGTATTTTCTTCAACTTCTTTGGGCCCCATCATATCGTTTCTGCAAAGCGGACAAGTAACATTCCAGTACTTCAACCATTTCTCAACACAGCTTTTGTGAAAAACATGACCACACGAAAGACGGTTGATCTCTGAATCAGGTTTAAACTCAACCAAACAAACTGAACATTCTTGTTTAGTGCGGCGACATAATGAGTTGTAAAGAACTGATGGTGTTCGGCTTCTGAACTCCTCCATGTAAGTTTCGGATGGGGTTCCCCTGTGTTCAACTGATTCGGTTAGTGTTTGGTTGTTCAAATCTTCCCATGACGCTACATGGATCCCGATCACATGAAGGATGGACCGGACTACTTCTTTCATGATTGATATCGACATTGCTGTGTTCACCAGAATCACACATAAAACACCCGCGTCGGATGGGCTTTGGTATGGTGAAAGACCCATATTGTTGTTAACCTAAACACACAACATAAACAAGATCAGCCACCATACAATGTCTCAAGTGTTTATTAGAACATTTCATTAACAAAAAAAATCAACTGTTTATTAACTTGTTGCCTTTTTGGGTATTTGGAAGAAAAACAGAAAGTTCATATTTCGCTTTTGGTTGGAATAAGCACTTAAGTTATAAACGCGTGGAAGCACTCAGTTAATTGTTTTAGCTTATATAGTGGGCTTATAAGCTTATTAGCTTATATAAGCTTATAAGCCGAAACTAAGTGTTTGGTTAAGCTTATATAAATAGGCTTATAAGCTTATATATGGGGTTTTTGGTAAGCCCAAAATGTGTGGCTTTTAAGGCTTATATAGTAATAATATATAAAAAGACATTTATGCCCACATTTAATAACCATATCATTTAATATTTATGTACTTTTTTGTCATTTTATCTTTTACTAAATTTGATAAGCTAAACCAAACACTAATAATGAGCTTATAAGCTTATTATATATAAGCCATAATGGCTTATATAATATAAGCCTAAGTCAAACTCATAAGCTTAACTAAACAACAAATTATTTTGGCTTTAGCTTCACTGTTTGTTTCGGCTTATATAGCCAACTTACAGCTTATTTAGTTTTGGGCTTACGTTTCATAAGCTCACGCTTTGTGGCTTATTTTTAGAAACTTCTCGGCTTATCTAAGTTTATCATGTCATAACAAACTTTACACGCCGAAAAGATTGAAAATAAGCCACAAAAAGTGAGCTTACAAAACATAAGCCCAAAACCAAATAAGCCATCAGGTAATCAAACACAAATTATACCTTTTAATAGGCAAAAATCACGAATAAATCGACAAATTCGACGTATTATTTTCAGGATCCTCAACAAATACTCTCTGCAAAGACACAAAACATCACATAATTAGAACACGATAATTTTATCAATTCTATAAAAAAAACTAAAACACAACTATAATTCAATCCCATAAATAAATTTTATAAATAGAAAGAGATGAAACAAAAAAACAAATAAAAAAACCAATCTTGAACCACTTCCACTTTCCTTATTTACAAATAAAAAAACACCAAAATTTGACCACACTTTTAATAATCCCAATAATTGCATCAATTTAAAATAAAAAAACTAACCAATCAACCAATAACCCAAGATCCAAACACCCCCTTAAAACTACAAAACCCAAATTCATCCAAAACCAATCAAAACCCACTTCCAAAATCAAAAACCCATGTCAGATCCATCTTCAAAAAACGAAAAAACATAAAAATGAACTAAAATTCAGATCTAGAATGGATCTAAAAAGAAAGAAGATGATAAGAAAAACATACCTAGAGGAAGAGTGAGGTTTAAGAATAAGTGGGTGTACCGAATTGTGGGATTTAAATGGGGGATTAAAGTGGGTTTTTGATAATTAAAAAAAATGAATTGGGTATAAAAAATGGAGGTAGGGTCTTTTTATGATGATAATGATGATGATGATGATGATGCTTGTGTTGTGGGTGCACCGCCTACTTTAATTTTGTTGTGTGTATATCTTTCTATCTTGGTCAAGTAGTGTGTATATTTATACTAAGTTAAGGGGGTGTTTGTTTTAGCTTATATAATGGGCTTATATAAGCGATTTATTGTTTATATAAGCCTATGTTTAGAGCATTTACAATGCTTAATTTTTTGAAAGACTTGAAGCACTTAAGGCATTTAATGAATTACATATCAATGTTCAAAAGCTTTGAAGAAAAGCTTGGAGTTCACCAAGTCTTATGAAAAAGCTTTATGAAAAGCTATTCTTGCAATGCTAAAAAAACCACTCAAAAGACTTTACAAAATGGTAAAAAGCTTTTGTGCATTTTAGCCATTCTGGATGCTCTTAATAAGCTTATAAGCCCATAGCTTATATAAACTTAAGTTAACATAAGGGTAAAATGGTAAGTATGTTATATAAGCTCAAACCTTCATTAAAAGTCACATTTTTGTGGCTTATCAAAACACCCATATATAAGCTTATAAGCCCACATATATAAGCTTAACCAAACACTTGGTTTGGGCTTATAAGCTTATATAAGCTAATAAGCTTATAAGCCCATTATAAAAGCTAAAACAAACACCCCCTAACTGGTAACTTATCCCCGTGTTGTGATTGCGGATATAGTGGAAATTGGGTCGGGTAGATGAAGTTCGGGTTAAGGTTAAAAATAAATTATTCGAACTTGACTCGATTTGAATTAGGGTTACTCGGGTTCGGGTTTATCCGGGTCAGGTTGGGTCGAATTCGGGTTAACCTGAATTCCGATAAAATATTAAAAAATCTTTTTATTATTTTTTTAATAGAAATTATATTAAATTTAAATTTAAAAATTTTAAAAAAAAATTATTCAGGTCAATCTGGTTGATCCGAACCCGAATTAGACATGATTATTATATCTGATGTTCGACTCAATTTTGAATTTGGGCTAGTCGGGTTAACCCGATTAACCCGAATTAAATTTGAACCCAAGTAATCTGACCGGAATAGATCGGATCAAAAATATTGACATCCCAGATTGCGGATACTCTGCAACTAAAAATTCTAGAAGTGTAATATTTTACTATTATGTAAATTTGTTTATAATGATCTTAAAAATACTGATAGTTTTAAGTTTGGAATAACTTTAAACAATAATTTTTTCCGAATATTATTATTCACGTTTTTTTAAATGTCTCTATTTAATTGTCTACTACTAATAATTAAAATCAAAGTTTGATAGAATTTACAATATTAGGTTTGCTTGACATTATAATTAAAATATTTAAAGATGTTTTAAATTAATTAGCTAAGCGTATGGTTATTTTGTAAAAAAGTAAGAGAGAAAGCATTGTAATTTTTTGCCTAAATCATTTTAATCTGGTTTTTGGTTCGTAATTTCTGGCCTAAATCGATCTGGTATCAATTTAATTTGTTTTCTCGATCCGGTCTGATTTTCACATGGTGCTCACCTATAGTTAAAAGATGTGAGAGTTTAAAAGCCGATGAGCGTTGAGCAAATTACGATCTTTAATGCTTTTTTCATTTAAAGGTTGTGAGAGTTTAAAAGCCGATGAGCGTTGAACGAATTGCGATCTTTAATATTTTTTTTCATTTAAAGGGTTTGAAAGTTTAAATGTCGATGAGCGTTGATCGAATTGCGATTTTTAATGCTCTTTTTCATATGTGGTCAATATTATTGTTTTTTTTATTTACTAAGAATGTGCACTTATCAATGTTTTATAAAATAGTATCATTTAGTTGCAATGAACATATTATGATTAAATTTGAAGCATGCTTGATGAAAAGGTATAAGGAGCAGAGAATGGTAAAGAAATAGAAACTTATACTTGGTTATAAGAAAAGTATTAACCCGTTATTGATTATTCACTACTAAGCATTTTTTATTATCAAACAAATTAAAGGTAAATTAAAGGTATGTTTGATAGAGAGAATTGCAAATATTAGAAATGATGTAGATAATATAATTTCAGAGACATGAGATTAATTGAAAAATTTACTGAAATAAAAAATAATCACAAAAAATAATTTTTTATCTTTAAAAAACATATAAATATTAAAAGATTATAATGTCAACCAAAATAATTTTATAAATTTTATAAGCAAGAGATGTTGCATGTAATTTGTTTACATAAATTTATATATATATATATATATATATATATATATATATATATATATATATATATATATATATATATATATATATATAGAGTAGCGATCCAGTAAGAAGAGAAATAAAAATAAGAAGAATACGAAGAACTCTGGACCACACATTTTAAATAAGAGTGAGAATTTTAAGGGAAGATGCAGGAGATTTTGTAGGTGCATCTGAAATGAGTGGTTGTGGTTTCTTCTCATCCTTCTCATTTTTGTTAATCTTCTTATTAGATCCTAACTCTATATATATATATATATATATATATATATATATATATATATATATATATATATATATATATATATAGAGAGTGGCGTTATTGTGATGATCATTCTTAAAATAAAAACAATAAGAACCGTTCTCCACCATCGAATCAACTATTATGAAAAACATCAACTTTTAATGATATGAGTGGCATGATTGTAATAAAATAAAATACTAATGGTATTATGTACATATTTAATAATATTTATTTTTTCTTGTTTACAAAATCGTTTTCCGTACATGCATGAATTTTTGGAATCAATCAAAATATACACAACTTTAGAATTCTCTTTTCTACCTAACGTTTTTTTTTTAGTTTTTTATGCTAACCTATTTAAAAAAATATTCTAATAAATATTATGATACATCTCATCCAAAAATGAGAAGGACATAATAACTGTTTGAATAAAAATAATTACTACTAAAATTCAACATATCACTAAAAATAAACCTATGCGTGTATCATGACACTAAATATGTCATAAATTAAAACTTTTAATAAAATATTGTTAAAAAATATGTGTCATTATAAATGCATTAATTATTAAATGTGTCGTAAAAAAATATGTCGAAAAACATAATGTGTCACTAAAAAAGTATTATAAAAAAATATGTCACTAGGAATGTATTATAAAAATTAAATGTGTCACTAAAAACGTTTTATAAAAATAAATGTGTCATTACAAATGTATCATAAAAATTTATGTGCCATTAAAAATGTACCCAAAAGTCTATTGTGTTAATATATATGTGTCGAGAAAAATTATTTGTTACGTATAATGTGTCACTAAAATTCATATCCAATAGAAAAGTATAACGTTGAAAGATATGTTTTTTTACTCAAAAGGCCATTTACTATTGTGTTCCAACATAACGTATATAGGCGTAACTATTTTCATGTCAAATTGATAGTATATGCTTTCACATAATGATAATAATGTCTCATTAAGAGACTTAAATTCATTAGCAATAAAATTGAAGAATAATATACCCATAATACCCTTAAAATCTAATTAATAGTTTTAAATTAATTAAAAGTTCAATTTCCACATGTCAACATCTAATTGGTTCTCACTGTTTTTATTTTAAGCTTGGTCACTACAAGAACGCAAATCTATATATATATATATATATATATATATATATATATATATATATATATATATATATATATATATATATATATATATATATATATATATATATATATATATATATATATCTTACTATATTATAAAGCATTTGGGACTTTTGTAACAAACTTTTAGTTGGCTGAATTTTAATACTTTTTAGCTTGATATATAAAGCAAGTTGTTAGATATCATCCTCACATTAACAACTTTTTGTAACAAACTTTTGTAACAACATTTTTAGTTTTAAATTGAAATATATTTTTATATATTTATCATTTTCATAATCTAAATTCATCATATATTCTAAAATTTCGTGCTCTTTAATTCAATATCCACTTCGATAAATTTGATTAACTTTTAGTTATTTTTCCGTTTATAGTGGATTTATTTAATTTAACTTTTTTACCATTTTTAATTAATGTGAATACGAACTTGATAGGTAAGATATTAGCATTTGTTTTTTTTAAATCGTCGGCATTTGTTTTTTTTTAAATCATCATTAAGTACTTGCTGCCGCTTTGCGCGGGCACCATACTAGTATATATATATATATATATATATATGTATGTATATATATATATATATATATATATATATATTTAAAGTGATGTGAAAGAGATTACAAAGAAAATAATTAAAAAAATCCTTTTTTACAAAAGAAAAAAATTATTTCTCCTATTTTTCTACAAAACAACAGAAATGAAAGCTAACAAATAACATTATCCAACTCTCTCAAACTCTTCACCAAAAAAATTTCAATTTTCTACTTTTTAATTTCTCATTATAAAAAACAGAAATAAACTCAATTTCATTCCTCTCATTTGATTTCTCCGTACCAAACATGTCATAAACGTAATTCAAAATTTATCATGCTTTTATTTAAAACTGACGGTTACCAATTTTCTTCGTAATTAAAATTGTACGTTCAAAATAAAATTTTACTCCCTCCGTCCCAAATTAATTGTCCCCGACAAAAAATAAATAGTTTTAGAAAACATCAGTATCATTGCATTTTCTCTCTTACTTTTTTGCAAAATGACACTCTTACCCTCGTAGAATTAACTAAAACTTTATATATATTTGTAATTTCTAATATCAATAGGTGCAATATAATAAACTAGTTACATTACTTACATATATTTTTAGAAGTGGACTATAATTTTAGAACATCCAAAAATAAAATACATAACTGTTAATTTTGAAACATCCGAAAATAAAATACAAGATTATTACGTATTTAATTTCCTTTTTTTTTTCCTTTACAAGCACGCCATCATTTTCACTTTTCTATCGCAATTTGTAGTTATGCACCTCAAAATTCACTTTCAGTTTTTGTTTCCATCAATTCAATCTTTAGCTATGAATCGTACACTTTTAACTTTTGTTTTCCACATATTCTCACATGTTGCATGACACAAAGTATTAGCAGTATATATATTTAGTTTTATTTGCATTTGTAATGTTCATTACAACCAATAAACATCAATGTAATGCGATAACTCATTTTATTCTTTAATATAGTTTTTGCAATTTATTTTCTTATTATTTCTTGCCAAATATTTTTAGAGAAAAAAAACTTTTAGAGTAAAGATATCATGACTAACAAAACCTTCTCATTTTGGTCTCACAGCCAGCGCTACATCATCACAAAGCAACTAACAAAAATACATCTTCACTAACAACACACCAATCTCTCTTCACTTTGACCCCACACTATCTTTATTTTTTATTTTTTCATTTTCATATAAATTTAAATTCATTTCATTCAAATTAAAACTACAAATACGGAAATAAAAATTACAAATACGGAAACTAAAAATACAATCCTAAACTAAAAGCGTTTTAAAATTTAACAAATATTATAAAATTTTAACCAAAAAATGATAAATATCAAACTATGTGGATAAATATTGTAAATATAATTAAAATAAAAAACAATATTATTAAAAAAAATTATCCTCGCCACCCCACCCCTCCTTCATTCTTCTTTTATCTTTTTATCAGAAAATACACACACAACACACAGACCTCAGAAATAAGGAAGAAAGAAGAAAAAACAGAAAGAAAGAAGAAAATTAAGGAAGAAATGAAAAAACACCTCACTTTCGTCGAAGCCACGCCGGTTAACCAAGGAAGGCTCAGCGAAGTGGGGGTCGGTGTGGCAACGAACCCCGACGAAAGCCGACGAGCATGTCACGAGGGCACGACGAGGCTTTTCGCGTCGTGATACCATTTACTCTTACATTCACAACTACTATTTACACATGTAACACTCACAGTTACTATTATTCTTTAAGAGCATTTACGATGCATAAATTTTTGAAAGATTTTGTATAATGCAATTAATGCATTTTACAATTAATCACTAAAACTTTTCTAAAAAACTTGAACCATGTCAAGTTTTCATAAAAAGTCTTTTATAAAGCTTTTCACACAATAGTAAAAACTACTAATTACCCCCTTAATACAATAAGGGGAATTTGAAAACTGTTCATTAAAAAACAATATAATGTATGTGAGGGGAGAAAGTCTTTGGCTCTCATCTGCCGTTCCTTTCCCTCTGTTTCCTGTTCATTGGTATGGGTTCCTCAATCCCATCTACATCTGAACCGTCTGTTGGTTTCAAAAGCTGTTCACTGGTATGGCCTTTCCTAAAACCCCTTTTCTAGCCCTTGATTTCTTCCTATGCGAATTTTAGGATGCCATGTGTCTTGATCCACAGGTATTGACCAATATAGATCGAGTGATATCCATGTGTGTGGCTGATATATACTCACCATCTTATCTCTTTCAACTTTATCTATCTTCATCTCTATTATTTACATATAAATAATATAATCTCTCTCTCTTAGATGATATCTTTCGATGCCGCCGTTCTCTTTGTTGCCGCCATCCATGATGTGTGGCGTCGGAGGTCGGCTGGTGACGTGGGTTACGTGGTTTCTTCTATGGGTTGTCTTGATTTGTTGGGGATAAAAAGAAAGTTGATGTTGGATTGTAAAAACGGTAGGTTTTTTTATTGTCGCCATATGAGTTGGTGGTTCTCGACACGGTTGGTTGAAAGCCCCTTTTATTTTGGTTTGCTAGAAACCCATTTTTTATCATCTGTATCGATTTCGATGGCATAACATGTGTCCCTTATTGAAGTTTTATTAGTAAGGTTGTTGTTATTGTAGCTACAAATCCGTCAATTGGCAACAAGAGTTGAGGTTATCCGTATCTTGGCGGGGCAAATTCTTCGTTTGCAGCCATGGCGGGTTGGCCACAACTCCTTTCGTTGTCGGTATCCATAGCTTATTTTTCAACTGAATACGACCCGTCTATCGGCGTGGCAGAACGAGAACATGTTTGCAGCCATGTCGGGTCGAAGTTCTTTTGTGCCAATGTTTGAATGTTCTGATAACAAAAAACCAGCTAGATGTATTTTTTGGAGAAGTATTTAAAAAGGCTGTGATGATGGTATTTGAACCTGTTTAAGCGGGTTCACGTCAAATTTGGATTGCGTGCAACTTGGCGGGGCACCCTTGACGGGTTTGCAGCCATGATGGCCGTATTTTCTTATTCCGATTCATTGCTTATCTGAGCCTCATAATATAAATGTCAAGCTGGTTATGTGTTGATTATTTTGAAACTACATTAGGACGGACACAATTGTTCTTAAGGATCACAAAGTGTGATTGTGGACTTGGCTGTGATGATCCTTCAAGTATGGCGCGATGCCGCTGGAAGGATGGCAGAGTGCACAAACCGCATGCCTCAGCAACCTCCATGCGGGTGGCCACGACATCGATTAATCTGACCCAAATTTTGAGCAGATTTGTTAGGAGCGAAACATACACGGCCTACTTTTACAAGGCTAGGTGACCTCAACTTAATCAGGTTTGTGTTTATTGTTTAGTATGTTATCTAAGCCCGTTTAAGATGAATAATTTTATATTGTTTTGCACATGAAACCCCGAGTTAATAGTATCTTGTCAACGTGTTTTTCATGGTGTGGGGTGCAAACAACTGGCTATGGGGAACTGTATGATCAGTTATATACTGTATGTGTGTTTTTATATATGTCTTTGTATACGTTTATCGCCCGTCTGTCGTGTAAGTTGATTTAATCGAAAGATTGGTTGCAAAATTATCCATTGGTAGTTTTTGGTATAAGGAAAAGGAATAGGATTATGAGTTTAGGTATAGTTGTGATGTGAGTGATTCAGATGAATGAAATACTCAGTTTCTTAGTCATCAATTTTATGTGAGGATTATGAGTTTAAGTAGAGGAAATGAATATATAGATTAATACGAACTAAATAGCAAGAAGAATATAACTATCGATTGAATGTAGTAGACTTTTATATAAGGGTAATTAGGATTGCTTATGAAAACTCAAACTGAAAATAATAGAAGGTCTCTAAAAAGGTAGGGGATACTTAGATTTGCTTATTATTTGTGATTATTTGTTTATATGTAAATCAGGAAAATGTTTTCAAGTATTTATGTTCATAATCTCAGGTCACCCTATTGCACTCATAAAACATCTGAGTTCACTTCGTGGAAAGATCTATATCATCAGGTGCAATTAAGGTTACACTTTGTCAAAGAAAAACTGAACTTCATGGAAAAAGAGAACCGAAAATGGAATTTCTTAGGAACAGATAACTGGACAGAGAGGCACCTCTTGGTTCAGGTTAGATTCTTGGCTTCCGTTCGCGATTTTTGGTTTAGAGTTCGTAGGTGCTTTTTTTCCTGTATAGAGAAAAACCCATTCTGCTGCATATGCGGTGTTTGGCTGCTGTTAAAACAGATGCCAAACACCCGTTCTGCTGCAAAAGGGTTGTTTGGTTACTGTTAAAACAGCTGCCAAACACTCCTTTTGCTGCAAAAGGGTATTTGGATGTTGTTAAAACAGTTGCCAAACACCCCTTGCTTAAACTTGGTGTTTTGACGCCTTAAACTCTCGGTTATTGGACTCATTGTTTTGGTTGGAATGACATTTGAATAAGTTTTCTGAAATGGGTTTAGGCTATATGAATAACTAGACCAGATGAGGAACGAAGTAACAAACTATATAATCAACAGTGACTACACATCATAGGAATATGTCAATATCTTCGATTCCTTAGCTTCTAGAAATACAAGTATTGTAACACTATCGCTGTGGTGCATATGGATGTAAAGGTTGAGAATATCATGTTGACAACTTCGAGAAAAATTGAACTCACGCATTTTCGCATTGAGGTAACGATCAACAAATGGTATAACTATCTTCTGGACCATACTATTTTAGCTAAGTTTTCTAATGAATGTGTCCCCTTTTATAAACTTGATTATGAAGTGAATGACAAATATGAAACATAAAATGTAGCTGACATAAGAATGTACATAGTTGGGATGTCATTTTTTGTCTTTGTTTGCATCTGTTTACTCTAATAGACTGCCAAACACACTCGGTACCTTCTTAATATTCTTTTCTCTCCCATTTTGTAGGGATCATTTGGTTGGTACTAAATTGCAGGCTGTGTAGGTAGTGGTACCACTTCCATGGAAATTACTCGATCACAAGAAACGAGTTTAATAATGGCAGCCGGGTTTGGCGGAATATGTGACGATTCATATGTAAAATGTGTCGGTAAGGCTTTTAAATGGTTATTGTTAATGAGTAAAATGGGTTGAGTTGGTGTTAATAGTAATACTGGGTTTCTACTTAACAAACTTAATCATCAGGAGAGCCCTAGAAACCATGTAGGTCTTTCCCGATGCAGTTATTCCACTCTTCCGAATTTAGACATATCGACACCTGATACTAGCCCGGACACTGATGGCATCTACTATGTCAATAAAAATACGAATTAAAAATTCAGTCATTAAAACTGGTAAATATTTGTTTGTTGTTATATTCATTTAACTTGATCATAATATTTTGTTCATACTAGATTTTTGGGTTGTTTTATTAAATGTTTAGGCGACGATTGTATAGCTCTAATCATCGGATCCTCTCAAGTTAATATTTTTGGCATATATTGTTGTCCAGGACATGGTATAAGGTAAAATTTTCATGATAGCTCATATCAATGTATCTACTTTAAACAAAGGAGAAATTAAAGATTTGGAAACAAACATGCTGATCTACAGAGTTTGCTAATTTCTGTGCTTTGGTTTGTTTATTTCATCTATTTTCCTAATACATTTTATGCATCTCATCAGGTTAAACGTGGTAATTATATCGAAGATACCAAAGAGTATGTGACTGGACAAAATACTTGATGTAGAAGTCTGCTAAAGCGACATTTGAGCTTAAGGCTCTCTCTAAAGAAGACGAGATAGAAGACATTGTGTTTTGTTAATTCACTTACCACATATAAGCTACTTCAACATAACGGCCTACTACCTCCTTTCATCCTCTCACTTTATAAACATCGCCTTAAATGCCCCGCGGCGGAGCGCGGGCATTAATCCTAGTACATATCATTTTCTAGAATAATAAAAAGCTTTTAATAACTTGACCCATTGTATTTGTTCTCCATCCATACCTTTTTTTCAAACACACTCATAGACAAATAAAATGTTGTCGGTGTGTTTAGTAAAGTAGCTACTTGTGAGCACTTGCATGTAAGGGTGTGCACAATTTGATTTTTGGCTAACACCGAAATCGAACAAAGATATTCGATTTTATAAAACAAAAAATCGAAATTGTTCGGTTTTAAACGGTTAGGTTTATTTAGTATTGATTTGGTTTTTAAGTTTTTTCGGTTTTAAAAACTATTTATATTTGAGTACGACCAATTTAGATTAGCAAATTTGCTTCACGTAAAAATGTTATTTTTTGTCAATCTAAGCCCATTAGCTTAATAATCTTTATATGGTCTAAAACAGGCACCCCGTGCATGGTTTCAGCGTTTTGCCAGTTATGTTGTACGAGTTGGTTTTCAGCACAGTAAAACTAACTCGTCCTTATTTATCAATCACCATGGTGTGGATACATCTTACTTACTTCTATATGTAGATGACATTATCCTCACAACTTCTTCCTCAGGTTTATTACAACGTATTATTTCCTCTTTGAATGGAGAGTTTGCTATGACATATCTTGGCCCACTCAACTATTTCTTGGAATATATGCTCCACGTACCTCATCTGTCATCTTCTTATCACAGACTAAATATGCCACAGAGTTGCTTGAGCGGGTCCACATGCTTAACTGTGACCCTTGCAGGACTCCAGTTGATACAGAGAATAAGCTAGGCCCTGAAGGAACTCCAATTGATGATCCCACCTTATATCGAAGCCTTGCTTGGGGTATTCAATACCTCACCTTCACTAGACCTGATATATCATATGTCGTTCAGCAGTTGTGTCTATGTATGCATAATCCTCGGGAGCCTCATTTAAACGCTATGAAGCGTGTTCTTCGCTATGTTCGTGGCACTAATGACCTTGGACTTCAGTTATACCACTCAAGAACATCGCAGCTTACTGCATAATCTGATGCTGATTGGGCTGGTTGTCCGATACCCGCAGGTCTACATTCGGCTATTGTGTTTTTAGGAGACAACCTTCTTGCGTGGTCTTCCAAACGACAAGAGACATTGTCTCGATCAAGTGCCGAGGTTGAATACCGCGGTGTGGCCAACATTTTAGCAGAGACAACAGGGCTTCACAATCTTCTCCGTGAGCTTCATACTTCTCTTTACACAACTACTATGGTCTTTTGTGACAATGTAAGTGTCGTCTACATGTCAGCTAATCCCGTGCAACATCAACGCACAAAACACATCGAGATAGACATTCATTTTGTTCGGGAGAAGGTTGCAACCAGTTACGTGTGTGTCCTTCATGTACCTCCTCGGTTTCAGTATGCAAATATCTTTACTAAGGGTCTTCCTTACACTTTATTTGCTGATTTTCGATCCAGTTTGAGCGTCCGCAAGCCTTCCGCTCAAACTGTGGGGGAGTAATAACCATTGTATATATTATTCTATATATGTTTTTTCTGTAATTACCTATCAATCACAGCTGTGGGTATTATCATGTAATTATGTCATTAGTTGTAGGTCTTATCATGAGCTGTATTATGGGGCTCAAAGCCCATAATCCTTGTAATATATATATTTGTCGATTGTGACAGAGGAAATCAATAAAACATTAAAGAGTCGTTTGGTCTGTGGATATAGAATCAAAGAACAGAAATGAAAGTGATAAAAGACATTTGTTTGATAAGAAAGGAATCAAAGAAACACTTCCACATCATTTAAAGAAATCAATTTGAATCATGATCATGTATGGTTCTATCATTCCATAAAATTGAGGGTCCATATTTATCTTTGCCATTATGCTTTAAGCTAGTAACAAGTTGTATTTTTTTTTTGTCTTCTTTGCTTAACATTTATTATGACAATAAAAAAATTCATTTGAAAAATACCAACCAAACATTTATTATTAATGAATAAAACCCATATTCATTCCAATTTGTTATTGAATTCATTTTCATTGTGATTTCTACCGATAAACCAAACGACTCCTAAACACTTTTAAAATAGTAATTAGAATATTAGTAATTGCATGATTACTTAATTGTTTTCAAGGACCCTATGCGATAATAGCAAAGAGATACCGACATTTGTAAATAAAATAAGTTGCACATGAATCAAATTTTATGACTCATATATGTCTAATATTATACGCATTTGTATGTGATACTAATAAAAATGTGATCGTTTTTAAGTAAAAAATTTGTGAGATTGTACTAGTTGTACACTCTTTCAAGACCTCGATAATAAGCAGTAGTCGTGAAAAGTGAAAGAACATGCCTCTCAATATTTAATACTTTGTAACTTAATTTAGTAAATACCATTAACTAGTAGTCGAAGTATGTCTCTTAGCATACCAGAAAATAATTCACTTGTTATAAATGTTCTTATAATATGTGTATATTCACCTTGAATGTGTATTGATTAGTCATGAATTAGTGGTTAATTAGCTAGGATGTTACATTTCATGTACTTTATAAGTAAGGGACACATTGTACTCGTTTGGTACACTACATAATAAGAATCATCTTCTTCGTACTCAATCTCTCATTCTCTACATTTCATAACACGTTATCAGTACGATTTTTGCTCTAAGCAAAACTAGGTAGAAGATTCTTGATATATCTCTATTGTAATATACATGAGCACTACATGTCCTATTGTGATTACATAAAGAGAATTCATTTTGTTATTCATTTTTTTCCCTATACTATTGAAGTCTCTTGTAGTTTATATCAACAACAAATATTTTGTTGTGGCTACATGAAAACAAATCAAATGACATAATCTCATATTATGTTAAGGAGGAAATAAAAATATACAAATACTAAGAACCTCATGTTCTAGTATGATTCAATATCATAACCTCATGTTATGTTATTTTATATAAAAGAGAAAATTAATAATAAAAACCTCAAGTTTTATTATGATTTTCTCAAAAGAATCAAAACATAACTTCTTATAATTGTTATGTAATTTTATAGAACCTCGGGTTCTATCATCTTTATTTTTTTTATTGTTCAATTATAGTCATTTATGCTAGATATTTTTTGTAGAAACTAGAAGGGGGGGTTGAATAGTTTCTTATATTTACTTGTTAAAATATGGTTTCCAATAATCCTTTTTCAAAAACTTAGGCTTGAGGAAATATGTGAAATCTTCTTATGCACAATATGAACAATGATAGTGTAGCTAAACTAATACTAACAAAAATATATCCACAAAGAATAAAAAATGATAGTGTAGCTAATCTAATACTAACACATATATATGCAAAAAGAATAAAGAATGTAAAGAGTTAAGGGTAAAGAAAGATCAAACCGAACACCAAGGATTTATAGTGGTTCGGCAACGAAGCTCACTCCTCGTCCCTACTCCACTCCTCGAGTACTCCTTACTCGAGAGTTCACTACACAACAAGCTCCTTATGGTGGAGAAAACCGTACACGTCGCTTAACCAATTTCTGACTCTAAGCTAAAAGTCGAGCCCTAATTGTAGCTAGGACCAATCTACACAACTATACTTAGTACATACACAACTTCCAAATAGACACAACTACTTGGATCTTCACAACAATGACACAACTACAAGTATATAAAATTTGATCTTGAATGGATCTTTGGTGGTGGACTCAACACTTCACTAGGATAGTGTTCTTCTCTTTGCACTTGGAGAGGAAGGGATGGAAGAACAAGATTCACTTCTTAAACAAGTAATAATCAAACAAATGATCAAAGATTTGAGTGATTAAAGAAGGGGTTTGAATCTGGAAATAAATGTGCAAAAGAGGTGAGGTGAAAAGCTGAGAATGGTCCACTATTTAAAGGATAAAGGAGCCAACGACTATATCTGCCCGCGGTACCTTATCACAGCCCGCGGTACCTTATCGATAAGGTACCGCCTAGGCGCTAAGGTACCGCCGGACTAGACTCCGCTCCTTTTTGTCCTTTAGTGGTGGAGGTCTTATCTGGGTATAAAAATATCCTGAAAGGATATTCTTAACAGAATAAGAATATGCCATTTTCAAATTTCAAATAATTAATTTAATAAAACATTTTCTTAAAAATAAAGTTTAATAAAAACTTGTCACATTTAATAAAAAGTGAGTTTTAAGAAAAGATTAAATCACTTGATCACTTGATTAAGGTTAGTACTTGTTTATCCATACCTTAAGTGAAAATGGGTAAAATGAAAAATACTTGAACTCAAGAATTCGTTTTTCGTTCTTTTCGTAAATGCTTGTTTTTACATATTGTCGTAATCAAAACCAAGCGAGACCGAAAAATGCGAGTAACGTTTTTAGTCATTATTGCATTAACAATCTCCCCCTTTTTGATTCCGACAATACATAAACTCAATCACACAAAAACAAGATTTTCGAAGACGAGTTTATTCATTTATCCCCCTTTGTCGAAGCAAAAAGGTTGCATAAGTCGGTGTTGAAGAAACGGACTTTGCAAAGACTCCCCCTTGGTGCTTACTCCCCCTAGCTTGGGGCACCGGGGAATCGAGATATGGTGACAAGCTACATAGAAGGGTTAGTTGAACAAAAGAAACAACCAACAATATATAGCAATAGGTCACATAAAGAAAATTAAAAGAGAAGAAAACACAAAGACAAAGATCTAAGATAGGTTACTAAAGGAACATCATACAAAGAAGTATGGAAAAAGAAACAAGCCAAAATCATAAATCTAATCCTAGTTATTCTAGAATTCTAAGATTTGCTTGAATTTGGTGTCTTGAGGATAAGCAATCAATGCTTATATGAAAGACAAGGTAATAGCGGAGGGTGGTGGTGGTGGCTTGTTGGAGATCTCATAATCAAAGTGAAGAGGAGGCTTGATTAAGAGACTCTTGATATAGCTCAACTCCTCATAGATGTGTGCCATAGCAAGATGTTGATATTGACAACAATGACAATATGTTCCATGGTGCATGACATTATCACGAGAAGGAGGAAGAACACTAAAGGGTGGTGGTGGAAGAAATGAAGTTCCACAATCAACATTCTTGGTAGGAGAATTGTGATTAAGAGTGTTCTTGGGTGGGTTTGGATTGAAAGCAATTGGAGAAAATGGAGGAGATTCAAGGATTTCATTTGGAGAGTAAGACATTTTGGATGTGAAGTAATGCAAAATGCTTATGGTTTAAATAGGGAAGGTTTAGGGTATTTTTGGGGTGGTCAAAGGGTTTGAAACAAAGATTCTCAAAAAGGTTGGAGCAAATCTGGAGTTTCAGACAAAAACCCAAAAAGGAAGGCCACTGTAGGCGGTTCCTTATCTATGGTGGCGGTACCTTATCAATAAGGTACCGCGGCTCACATATGGAACCGCCTGCAGAAGCAGGGTTTGGTGTTTGGAGAAAGATTTTTCAGCAAATCTTATTTTTCTAGTCTAACTTATCATAGGGATGTGCTTAAAAGCAAAGATAGACAAAGAAAACATATGCAAACTTACCAAATAGAGATTTGACCAGAATACATGGATTAAAAAATCAATGTAGGAGGTGTGTAAGACAAGACCTTAAGTCATGACACAATGATCCTCCATGATTCAATCTTGTTCTTGCTATGTTTGAGAGAATCATACATATGAGTTATGTAAGCTCTATATTAATAGCGGGAATCTATGAAAAATCGTTTTTAGTTTGAATTAACAATGTCAAACGAATTTCTCAACCATTTTCGAAAGAGACTTGAGAGTTTTGAAAAGGAGATGAGAAGATTTTTCAAAAGGATTTTAAAAGACTCAAGGACTCAAAGTGGTAATAGAAAACACACAAGAAGAAAAGAATTTAAGGAAGATGTTCCATTAATCCTAGATCTAGACGCAAGTAATTAAAAGGTTCCTTCTTAAGTGGCTTAGTGAAGATATCAGGTAAGTTGTCCTCGGAGGGCACCTTTTCAATAGTAATGTTCCCCTTTTGAACATTATCCCTAAGGAAATGGTGTCTAATTTCTATGTGTTTGGTTCGCGAATGTTGCACGGGATTCTTGCTTAGGTCTATAGCGCCTTTATTATCGCACATGATGGGAACATCATCAAGAGAAATCCCGTAATCAACAAGCGCTTGCTTCATCCATAGAGCTTGTTGGCATGCTTTTCCGGCACTCACATACTCGGCTTCCGTGGTGGATATCGCAAGAGCGGTTTGTTTCTTGGAGAACCAAGAAGTTAAACAACAACCCATGAAGGTACAAACTCCACTAGTGCTTATCCGGTCCACATAGTCTCCCGCATGATCCGAGTCCGCGTAGACAATGGTTTCTACGCTGGTCCCTTTAGGATACCATAGTCCTAAATGTATAGTGCCTTTAATGTATCGGAAGATACGCTTAACCGCTTCAAGGTGAGAGGTTTTGGGAGCCTCTTGGAAGCGAGCACAAAGGCAAACACTAAACATGATATCTGGTCGACTTGCCGTTAGGTACAACAAACTACCAATCATACCTCTATATTTGGTGTTGTCTACCGACTCACAATCATCATCTACGGTGAGTTTAGTATCCGAGGCCATAGGGGTCTTCATTGGTCTAGATTCTTCTAATCCAAATTTCTTTAGCATTTCTTTAGCGTACTTAGATTGACTAAAGAAAATACCATCGTCCATTTGTTTAATTTGGAGTCCTAAAAAGAAGTTAAGTTCTCCCATCATACTCATTTCAAACTCATCATGCATGATTTTGGCAAAGTCATCACACAATTCTTGACAAGTTGAGCCAAATATAATGTCATCAACATATATTTGTACGATTATGAGGTGAGAACCTTTCTTCTTTGTAAAGAGTGTATTGTCTACCATTCCCATGGTATACTCATGTTTAACAAGAAACGCTTTAAGTCTATCATACGAAGCTTTGGGTGCTTGTTTGAGTCCATAAAGTGCTTTCTTAAGCTTGTAAACATGGTCCGGTTTCTCAAAATCAATGAAGCCGGGAGGTTGAGCCACATATACCTGCTCATTGATCAAACCGTTAAGAAATGCACTCTTTACATCCATTTGTTGAAGCTTAATATCTAAGGCACAAGCGTAGGCTAAAAGGATTCTAATTGATTCTAATCTAGCTACCGGTGCATATGTCTCGTCATAATCAATCCCTTCTTGTTGATTATAGCCTTGAGCTACAAGTCTAGCCTTGTTACGAGACACAACACCATTCTCATCTAGCTTATTCCTAAATACCCATTTGGTTCCTATAATGGTAGAACTTCTAGGTGGAGGAACAAGTTCCCAAACATCATTGGCAACGAATTGATTCAATTCTTCTTGCATCGCAATGACCCAACTCTCATCCGTCAAAGCTTCTTTAACATTCTTTGGTTCAATCAAGGAGACAAAACAAAAGAAGTTGCTTTGGTTTTGGACTTGAGATCTTAGGGTCCTTTGATTTAAGTCACCAATGACATTATTGAGAGTATGATCCCTAGACTCCTTAATGTTTACTTCCTTTTCAACACTAAGGTCTTCAACTCCTATTTTTCTAACCTCTTTGGCTTTAACTACTTCTAATTCATCCAAGTCATCATCAACCAATGGTGGTGTCTTGGGTGAAGGAGGGGTTTCATCAAAGGTTACGTTGAGTGATTCTTCAATAACCCCTGAGGTTCTATTTAGGACTATGTAGGCCTTACTAGTTTGGGAATAACCTAAAAGGATACCTTCGTAAGATTTTGGGTCAAACTTGGTAAGGTAGTCTTTGGTGTTGAGGATAAAGCACTTGCTTCCAAACACCCTAAAGTATTCTAATGAGGGTTTCTTACCTTTAAGAATCTCATAGGGGGTCTTTCCAAGGAAAGGTCGAATAAGAATTCGGTTGAGAATATAAGTCGATGTATCCACGGCATTGCACCAAAACTTTTGAGGCAAAGATTGCTCGTTTAACATCGTCCTACTCATCTCTTGGAGAGTCCTATTCTTCCTTTCAACTACCCCATTTGATTGTGGAGTGCGAGGAGCCGAGAAGTTATGGGTAATACCATGAGCTTCACAAAAGGCACCAAATTGCACTTCATTATCAAATTCCCTACCATGATCCGTCCTAATAGAAACAATTGAACATCCTAGTTGATTTTGAATTCTTCGACTAAAGATTTCGAAGTGATCGAAAGATTCATTCTTAGATGCCAAAAATCTAGTCCAAGTGAATCTAGAATAGTCATCAACTATAACTAGGGTATAAAGGTTACCTCCATAACTCCGTATGGCGGAAGGTCTAAAGAGATCCATATGTAGGAGCTCTAAGCACCGAGAGGTCGAAACCAAATTCTTGGCTTTATGACTTGAGTGAACTTGCTTTCCAACTTTGCAAGCATCACAAAAGTGACTATCAAACTTAATCTTGGGGAGGTGTCTTACCAACTCTTTAGAGACTAAAGATTGAATTAAACGCATATTAGCGTGACCTAATATCCTATGCCAAAGAGTAGAACTATCATCTATAGCCGCAAGACATATGTTGTCTTTTGACTTCTTATTAACCTTCATGTCATAAAGCCCATGCTTTCTAACACCTTTTCCAATGACTTTTCCATCTTTTACGATTTCACTGTCATGTTCCGAAAAGATGACCTTACACTTATTATCACAAATTTGACCTATACTTAAAAGGTTAAAACCTAAGTTATCTACGTGCTCAACATTTTCAATGGTCATGGAGTCAAGAGAAACCGTACCTTTGCCAATGATATTACCACGTAGACTACTAGCGAATGTGACGTTACCTCCATCATATGCTTTGTAGTGCGAGAACAAACTTCGATTACTCGTCATGTGTTTAGAACATCCACTATCCTTAATCCACTCATCGGGCTCCAAATCAATTCCCAAGCATATCTAGGTAACAACACACAAGATCAAACATTTGGTCCCCAATATCTCATGGGTCCAAAATTGTTAGTTCCAAACATCCCTTGCATTTGGTTGGGATGCATGAATAAGGAGGGGATTCCTCATGGAGAACAAAATGGAGGAGGGTAGTAATTCATGTAACCATTTTGTTGTTCATTACTTATCCTAGGTGTGTTTGATCTAGGTTTAGAGTTATTATTATTCCTTCTAGGTGTTGGAGTTTTACTTCTAGGACGTGAGTTGTTTTGATTATCTCTTGTAGGCGTTGTTGTTCTACTTCTAGGCTTAGACTCATTCTGAACTCTAGGTGGAGTAGAAGATAGTCTAGATAAATTTCTATTTCCCATGAGAGGTTTACTTAACGGTTTATAGAACTTACCAATAGCATTGTCGTCAAGTATGGGTAATTGAACCTTATTAACAGTAAGATGCTTTTGTTTTTCATTTAACTTAGATTTTTTAGAAAGTTCAGAATTTTCACAAAAATCACTACAACAAAATCAAGGGTTAGGGTCGAAAATTTCGACCCTAAATACAAAGGGTTTTCGACCCTAATTTTTAGGGTCGAAATATTCGACCCTAACTGATCGACCCTAACTATTTGACCCTAAAAAACTAGGGTCGAAATACCCTTTGTAATTTAGGGTCGAAAAAATGGGGCCCACCACTTTTCAGCAAAGCTTTTGACCAAAATTTAGGGTCGAAAGCCTTTGTAATTTAGGGTCGAAATTTTCGACCCTAAATAATATCCACGTGTAATTTAAAAAACATTGTGAAAACTTTTTTTTTTAATTTATTAAATTAGGGTCGAAATTATAATTCAAATTTAGGGTCGAAAATTTCGACCCTAAATATTATCCACGTGTAAATTAAAAAAAACATTGTGAAAACGTTTTTTTTTTTTAATTTAATAAATTAGGGTCGAAATATTTTTCAAGTTTAGGGTCGAAATTTTCGACCCTAAACATTTTATATTAGTTTTTTTGCAGAAATCATGTGTGCAGGAAGGATTTAGGGTCGAAAATTAGGGTCGAAATTTTCGACCCTAAGTCTTAGGGTCGAAAATTTCGACCCTAACTATAAGTTAGGGTCGAAATTTCGACCCTAAATATATGGTTAGGGTCGAAATTTCGACCCTAAATGGTTTCTGGGCAAAAAAAAAACTGCATTTTGCAGCTTGTTTCCAGATTTTTTTCCGGCATTTTTTCCGGAAAAAAATCTATATTTCAACAAATCCACAATATTACAAATCACTAAACAGTACAATACTAATAATTTACAATACGTTAAATAGCCAAAACGTTAGAATACATTTCACCAAATCCTTATTTCACAAATGTAACAAGTCTAAAATTATTACACATCACAATAAATCCATGTTTCACAATTTAACAAGTCTTAAGTTATTACACAAAATAAAAAGTCTAAAACCAACAACAACTCCTAATCTGAATAGTCCCCGGCCTGATCATCATCCCCCTCATCATCCCCCTCATCAGCATCCGAGTTAATTAGCTCATTATCGGACATGTTGTTGGCATTCTCAAGATCTTGAGCCAACTCGTCGACGGTCCGAGTATCATTTTGATGAGGATTTAGGCTGACGGTATAGTTGGGACTTTCCCGAGAGTTAGAACTCGAGGGGCCAGTGGTGTTGACAACGGGTCGATTACAGTTGTTGAAACTGTTATTTTGGGTAATTGGAGGTTGGAGTGGGTTGAGTGGAGCATTATATGGAAATCCGGGAGGGGGAGGAATACCACGGAACTGGGGCATAACAGGGACCTGACACATACCAGGGAACTGAGGCATACCAGGGAACTGAGACATGCCAGGCATAGAAGCGAATTGGGGTGGCGGTACAAAAGGGTTATTAGGTCCGGTATACCCTCGACCCACATGTGAAGTATAATGAGAAATCAAATGACTTAGGCGGGCGTTGTTTACCTCAGCATTTTGTTGCGCCACACTAGCATACATATGGGCCAAATTAGCCCGTTGTTGCGCCTCCTCGGTTTGCTTCCTCAACAGCTCTTTTTCTTGCTCATGAATCCTAAGTACCTCCGAGAGTTGTTCTCGAGTCACTCCCTCACTATAAGAACTACTCCCGCATCCATATGAGGTACCAGCACCCGGCAACTTCCTGCCCCTGCCGACGATATTTTGAGTGTTGCGGCTCGGATTTACTAGATCAATTATTTCTTGATCACTTTTGTACTACTCAGCACCGCAAGAAATCGCTTCTTTTATGACCATCATTCTCGACTGTGAAAAACAAAGAGAAAAAAAGAAGTTAAAAAACAAATAAAAATATGTTATTAAAGCATGTATAAATTAAATTACTTACATATCTGTCTGCATTTTCCTCGGACATAGTGCCATTCTTGTTTGTGCGTGCCCTCTTCCAAGTTTGTATAAGGTCCTCGTGGGACCCATGCTTGACTTTCTGTACAATATCAAATAAATTAATAACAAGATCTTTACCAAAAAAAATTAATAACAAGATACAAATAAACAATATAAAACTTTTAAATGATCACAAAAACTATAACGATTCTTACATATTCGTTCCTTCCTTGAGCGAATGATTTTTTCCCTTGATGTGTAGAAACTTTGTTTTTCGAGCGGTTAACTGCATTAACTTCACTTCTCCTCACCTGTTTCGGGTCGGACCAATACCGGCACAAATCAAGCCACTCCCTTGCTGATCTGTTGCCCCATGTAGAACTCGATGGGGGCAGTACAAGCGTCGCTTCCTCGGCCGAATCATGGATAGAATAATAGTCACGCTTTAACTTGTTCTTATTTTTGCGCCAAAGTAGCCTCAACTTACAGTTAATTCCAGTTTTTATCCTTTCTCCCACTACATATGTTATCCCGCCATAAGTCACACTATCACGACTATCCAACCAACCCGTCAGGTTGAAATAGGTCTACATGTAAACATATGCATTTAAATAAACAAACAATTTTCAACCAAAACAGTTAATAAGACTAGATGTAACGCAAACAATTAATACCTCAAGTGTAGGAAAGATATGGGTTTTGAGGTGCAATGGTATCTGTTCCCACTCGCAAGCAAGTGGAAGTGGTCGGACTGTTTCCCCCATCAGAGAGCTCAACATCGCAGCATTATCGCCTAACGGATGGAAGCTATTAAGATCATAAATATCAAATGTAACTGGCAAAGGTCCTCCATGCGCCCTATGCTTCCTCCTTAGGCTCGTATTAACCGTAACCATATGTGGTATCGGGTCACCTGCAAAGATTAGTTATTGAAGTTATTGATTCGTCAAAATTCAAACACACTTAATTAACAATAAGAGTTGACATAAAATAAAAATAAATCACAATTTCTTACTTTCGCAATTGCCAGGTACGGACTTTGTAGGTCGTCTAGGTGGAGTACCACCACCATCCCCACCGTGTGATCTACCACCTACACACGCCATCTGTAATATAACAAGTACATGAACACACAATTTCGTGGACCGGTTAATGCTAATACACAAATTCATAAATATTTACACATTTAAACATATAAGAACAATTTCATTAAAAAAATTACACATCTAAAGATTAAATCATTGTTTCATTCAAATTACAACTTAAGATCAATTATCACAATCTGAATCATCGCTAGATAAAACTTCTTCAACAACATTATTAGGGTTCACTTCATCATCATCAGACATTTCAACATCATCATCATCAAGGGCATGTGCAACGTCATCATCTTCATTATTGATTAGATCATCATCGTCTTCATTAACCTGTGTGGCGGACACTTCTACCGATTCGTCATTCAAACTCAAATTTGTATCCTCCAAACAAGTCAAACCAACATTCAGCGTAAAATTTGATGAACTGCTACCATGTATAACATCTTGATCGGACTCTTCAACATCGCCATGATAAACATGTTCGACCACCTTCCAACCCTTTGGTTTTCTAGCAAGGTCTTCAAGGTAAAATACTTGTGATACTTGTGTCGCAAGAATGTATTGGTTATTTTTGTGAAATTCCTTATTAGTCAAAATATGATTTATGCCCTGCTCAATGTAAGAATGTCTATTGCGTTTCGTACAATTTGGGGGGTTAATGGTGTCAAACCATTTACATCGAAACAACACAACCTTGCGGTTCCCCATATAAGTGAGCTCCATAATTTCTTCGAGTTGACCATAATACATCTCTCCATCAAGCCCGGCTGTTGAAACACCGCTGCATTGAGTGGTGTAAAGTTTATCGCGTTCATGTATCACAAACCTCACACTGTTAACTACGCAAGCGGGGTATGTACATGCACTAGTATGTCCACATGCCAAAGAGAATAACTCTTCATTACAGTCGCCTGTCGTTTTTTTTTCACGAATCTACGAAATAGATACAAACATATTTAGATATATGAGCAATAACTCCAAGGTAATATATCTAATGTATTTACCTTGTGACTAAACCAGGTGAGAAACCTCGTTTCCACGTTATCAGGCGATTCTCTACAAAAGTTCATGATATTAGGATAAGTCATCCCGAAAGAAGATTTTTTAAAATATAGATAAGGAAGAGACATACTCTTTGTAAGCCAAGATGTCTGATTCGATTTCAGGACTGTTCTTAAGTATATACCATACAACTGCCCGCGTAACATCTAAACTCATATGAATATCTTTGACTCTACCCATCAGTTTGCATGCGGACCGGAACACCTGGAATTTATCTTTTTGTTCAGGCAAACCGTCGTCATTCCTGTCAAGACGGTTAAATCTCGTCTCGACATCCTCAGCAAGATAACGCGAACAAAAAGTTAATGCTTCTTCTGCAACATAACCCTCCGCAATAGAACCTTCGGGCTTTGCTTTATTTCGGACATAATTCTTTAGCTTATTCATGTATCTTTCAAATGGATACATCCACCTGCAGCGAATGAGGGCACCTAGAATAGCCTCATCGGGTAGATGTACAACCAAATGAGGCATTATGTCAAAAAAGCAGGAGGAAAGATTTGCTCTAAATTAATCATCACACTGATCAATTGGTTTTTAGCTTTTACCATGTCCTCCTCCGTCAAAATTCTAGAACAAAGCTGCTTAAAAAACAAGCAAAGCTGGATTATAGGATCTGCAATGTTTTTGGGCAAGTATTGTTGTACTCCGTAAGGAAGTAACCGTTGCATCATTATATGACAGTCATGAGATTTCATGCCCGTTATATTGTCATAATTAGCGGTGACTTTTTGCTTAAAGTTGGATCCAAACCCATCAGGTAGTCTAACTCATTTGATGAATTTACAAAAAAGTTCCCTGTTAGCTTTGGTGAAAGAGTACTTTGGATGAGGCTTCTCAAACTTCCCGTTTCCTTTTGGAACTAACCACAACTCGGGTCGAACTCCCAATTTTTCCAAGTCTTGCCTTGCCTTTGCCGTGTCTTTGGATTTATCGTTTTGTAACAAGATATTCAGTATTGCCTCAAGCACGTTCTTTTCGATGTGCATGACATCCAAATTGTGTTTTAGTAGAAGAAAGGGCCAATACTCAAGCTCCCAAAAGATAGAACGCTTAGTCCAATTCAATTCAACATTTCTATCAGGAGGTGGGTTGGTTTTCTTAATTTTTGGATGCTTCCCCGGCTTACGACTCAAGAGGCTATTAATTTGTAACTGGATATCCATTTCGGTAAACTTTCCCGGTTTAGGCTTCCGTTCGGCTTTACCATGGAATTGCCTAGTTTTACTCCTTAGATAATGATTTGTTCTTAACCATCTTCTATGACCAACATAAACGATTTTGTTCTTGATAGCCATCGATGGAGTGTCCTTGTTACAAGTGGGGCATGCGTAGTAGCCTTGCCCAACCCACCCAGAAAGACTACCCCGAGCTGGAAAATCATTGATGGTCCATAAAAGCGCCGCTTTCATATCGAAATAAGTACCCGTAGCAGCGTCTTTCGTCCTGACTCCTTTCCATAAATCTTTGAGTTCTTTAATCAAAGGCGCCAGGAAAACATCAATATCTTTTGCAGGTGATTTAGGGCCGGGAATTAACATCGTCAACATTAAAGAAGTTTCTTTCATACACATCCACGGTGGTGTGTTGTATGCTGTCAATATGACCGGCCACATGCTGTAATTGTGACTCATAATGCCATAAGGATTAAAACCATCAGCAGCCAACCCTAATCGAACGTTTCTAGGGTCACTAGAGAAATCAGGTAGCATCAAGTCAAAATGTTTCCATGCTTTACCGTCACAGGGGTGATTCAACTTGCCATCCTTAGACTGTCCAATAGCATGCCAAGTCATCCACTTTGCTATGTGTTTTGTGTTGAACATGCGTTGAAGTCTAGGTTTTAACGGAAAGTAACGCACCACCTTGTCTGCAACCAACTTCCCCTTTATTTTCTTGGGGTCTTTATATCTACTCTCTCCGCAGACTGGACAATTATCCCTCTTTTTGTTATCCTCTGATCCCCAATATAAAAAGCAATCGTTTATACAAGCATGAATCGATTCGTATCCTAACCCGATCTTTCTGTATGTCTTCTTGATTTCATAGTATGACGATGGGAAATTGAAACCTTGACTACGGGTACAAAACTTCTGGAGACAAGCTAGAATCTGGTTAAACCCGACATCACTAATTTTAAAACCTTGATGTGTGCAATCTCTATTGTAAATTCCAATGTAGTCAAATTGGTAAGCGTGTGCAACTTTTGGGTGGACCTACTAAGTAACTCTTCAAACTCGTTATTAGGACCCGTTATTTGATCAGGTGGAGTTTGAGTCGGAGGAGTTTGAGTCGGAGGAGTTTGAGTCGGTGGAGTTTCGACATTAGTTACAGAAATATCTTCTAAGAACGTATTCATGTCAAGGTGTTCAGGTGAATGTGATACTGGTGTAGGAAGCGGAAGAATCGGTTCACCGTGATATTTCCAAGTGGTATAATGTCCGTCCCACCCGTGTTGGGATAAGTGTACCTCAAGAGTGTGGAGGTCAACCAATCTCTCACAGTTACAACAACGTTTACATGGGCAACGGATCATTTGTGTGATGGGGTGCACAAATGTCTTACAATGCTCGAGGAAGGTGAAAAGACCATATAAAAATTCATCGGAATTACGATTGGATGTAGTTGTCCAACTCTTATCAATTATCATAACTGCGTTGCAAATAAACATTATTCAAATAAATGATCTAATTAAACACCTTAAAACAAACAATCAGGAATGTTTTTTCACCTACTAGTGCACTATGGAAGGCAATCCTAACCCACTCTTTGAATGTTTCGTCTCATATATGAATGCGTATAACTGATTTACTATTCGAGAATATTTCGGCAGCATTTCCCCTCTACTCCCCAAATATGTGTTTAAAGACATATTCGTAGGAGTAAAGGAGAAACACTGTCGAAATCATCTCAAATAATAAACCAGTTATACGCATTCATATCCTAAATGAGACAAAACATTCAAAAAGCAATCCCAAAAATGGGGACTTTCCGAAATTAATTTCTAATAAATTAATTTCGGACGGGTTTTCTAAGGTTGATTAATTTCGGACGGGGCTTTTCCAAAATTAATCGACTAGAATCCTAAAACAATCCTAAAATTATTTACTACAAAAGACTAACAATATATAATATAATAAACATATGCATAATATTAATTACACACCTCGGTCACGGCTGAAATAAACAAAGATGGAAAGATAGAAAAAAAGGTCCGGATGAGGAACTTGTCCTGACTGTCCCGGTGCTAACCAAACACAAACATAAAATAAAAAAATATAAATTAGTTGGTTTCCGAGATTTTATCTAATTTGAAGCAAACACTAAACAATTTCAAAAAAAAAACATTACCTTTTATACGACTGTGACTCGGGAATTCGGTTCTCGACTCGCTTCCCCGCTAACTCGGCTGTGACTCGGGTCTCGGCTACGACAAACATATCAAAAAAAAATTAAACTTAGGCCTATATAAGCTGAAATCTATTAAGCCTAAATCAGTTAATCCCTAAATATAATCTGAAATCATAAGCTTAAATATAATCCGAAATCAACTAATAAGCGCATATCGTGATAAGCTTATCAAAACAAATACACTTTTCAAACACCTTTCAACTAAGCCTAAATAAGCTTAAATCAATTAAGCCGAAATCATAAGCACATGTGGTGGTGGTGGAGGCTACTGCTGCTGCCGATGGTGGTGGTTGCTACTGCTACCGCTGCCAGCAGTGGTGGTTGCTACTGATGCCGCACCGGCGGTGGTGGTGGGTGGTTGCTAGCAAAAAAATTAACAATAATTTAACAATAACAAAACATTAACAATCACATTTAGCAAAAAAGTAAACAAAACTAATATATTAAACAAAAAATCAATTACCTTTATATTTATTAAAAAAAACAAAGTGGTGGGACTGTGGTGGTGCTATATGTCGATGGTGGTGGTGGGACTGACTTTGTGGTGATGGGTGACGGGGTGGAGTGTGGTGGTGACGATTTTGTGGTGATGGGTCGGAGTGTGGTGGAATAGGGTGATGAAAATGGTGGTGTGTGGTGTGGGTGATGAATGTGGATAAAAGAAAAAGAGATAAATGACTCCCGTCTGTGGTGGTGCGAAGGTTGTGGTGGGAAGGAGTGGTGGTGCGAAGGAGTGGTGGTGCGAAGGTGGTGGTGGTGCGGATTGGTGATGCGAATGGTGATGCGGATTGGTGGTGCGAAGGTGGTGGTGATGCGGGTTGGTGGTGCGAAGGTGGTGGTGATGCGGATTGGTGGCGCGAAGGTGGTGGTGATGCGGGTTGGTGATGCGAATGTAGATGAAGATAGATGACTCCCGTTTTTTTTTTTTAATGAAGATGAAGATAGAATGAATGAAGTGTTGTGGGTAAGTTGTGGATAGAATTTAGGGTCGAAAATTTCGACC
The DNA here is from genome assembly GCA_025667525.1 of Glebionis coronaria. Taxonomy (NCBI): domain Eukaryota; kingdom Viridiplantae; phylum Streptophyta; class Magnoliopsida; order Asterales; family Asteraceae; genus Glebionis; species Glebionis coronaria. The sequence goes on from CM046880.1 coordinate 573,820,249, forward strand.
CTAATTTTTAGGGTCGAAATTTTCTACCCTAATTTTCGACCCTAAATATAAACCGCGAATTTTTTAATTTTGGTATAGAATTTTAAAATTTTCGTGATATTTTTTGAAAATAAAAAGTTTTAGTGCCAAATTTAGGGTCGAAATTTCGACCCTAAATTTCGAAACTATAATAGTTTTAAATTTAAAATGTTTAAAAAAAATTAATAAATAGAGTTTTTAAATTACTAAATTATTAATATAAAATATTAACAAATTATTTTGTTTATATAAAAAATTAATAAGTATCACTAATATATTTTATTTATGTAAATTTATTTTATAAATTACAATAATTACGTTTTAAAATAGTAAACTTCGAAACGAGAATAATTTTAATTTTAAAATGTTTTAAAATGTTTTAAAACATTAATAAATAGAGTTTATAATTACTAAATTATTTATATAAAATATTATCAAGTTATTTTGTTTATATAAAAAATTAATAAGTATCACCAATATATTTTATTTATGTAAATTTATTTTATAAATTACGATTATTACGTTTTAAAATAGTAAATTTCGAAACGAGAATAATTTTAATTTTAAAATGTTTTAAAACATTAATAAATAGAGTTTATAATTACTAAATTATTTATATAAAATATTAACAAATTATTTTGTTTATATAAAAAATTAATAAGTATCAGCAATATATTTTATTTATGTAAATGTATTTTATAAATTACAATAATTACGTTTTAAAATAGTAAATTTCGAAACGAGAATAATTATAATTTTAAAATGTTTTAAAACATTAATAAATATGAGTCAATAGGGTATCGTATTACATGATATGAGCCAATACGGTATCGTATTACATGATATGAGTCAATATGGTATCGTATTACATGATACGAGTCAATAGGGGATCGTATTACATGATATGAGCCAATATGGTATCGTATTACATGATATGAGTCAATAGGGGATCGTATTACATGATACGAGTCAATGTGGTATCGTATTACATGATATGAGTCAATAGGGTATCGTATTACATGATACGAGTCAATATATTGTATTACATGATATGAGCCAACACGGTATCGTATTACATGATATGAGTCAATATGGTATCGTATTACATGATATGAGCCAATACGGTATCGTATTACATGATATGAGTCAATACGGTATCGTATTACATGATATGAGTCAATATGGTATCGTATTACATGATACGAGTCAATAGGGGATCGTATTACATGATATGAGCCAATAGGGTATCGTATTACATGATATGAGTCAATAGGGGATCGTATTACATGATATGAGCCAATATGGTATCGTATTACATGATACGAGTCAATAGGGGATCGTATTACATGATATGAGCCAATATGGTATCGTATTACATGATACGAGTCAATAGGGGATCGTATTACATGATATGAGCCAATATGGTATCGTATTACATGATATGAGTCAATGTGGTATAGTATTGCATGATATGAGTCAATATGGTATCGTATTACATGATACGAGTCAATGTGGTATTGTATTACATGATATGAGTCAATATGGTATCGTATTACATGATATGAGTCAATGTGGTATCGTATTGCATGATATGAGTCAATATGGTATCGTATTACATGATATGAGTCAATGTGGTATCGTATTACATGATATGAGTCAATGTGGTATCGTATTGCATGATACGAGTCAACAGGGTATCGTATTACATGATACGAGTCAATAGGGGATCGTATTACATGATATGAGCCAATATGGTATCGTATTACATGATACGAGTCAATAGGGGATCGTATTACATGATATGAGCCAATATGGTATCGTATTACATGATATGAGTCAATGTGGTATCGTATTGCATGATATGAGTCAATATGGTATCGTATTACATGATATGAGTCAATGTGGTATCGTATTACATGATATGAGTCAATGTGGTATCGTATTGCATGATACGAGTCAATAGGGTATCGTATTACATGATACGAGTCAATAGGGTATCATATTGCATGATATGAGCCAATAGGGTATCGTATTACATGATATGAGTCAATAGGGTATCGTATTACAGATACGAGTCAATAGGGTATCGTATTACATGATATGAGTCAATAGGGTATCGTATTACATGATACGAGTCAATAGGGTATCTTATTACATGATATGAGTCCTTATCATCACAACCACCAGCATTGGAGAGAAAACATTGGAGGGAAAACATTGGAGGGAAAACATTGGAGGGAAAATGTTAACAATTTCCCTCACTTTTTTAGCATAAAAAGAGAACCACACACACTCCTTATCATCACAACCACCAGCAGATCACACACACTTATCATCATAAACAAATTGTTATTATGTACATGTTGAAGCATGAAGCTTTTCCGTGCAGGTGTGGACATGGAGATGTAGTTCTTCGAGAATCGTGGACAACTGAAAACTTTGGTAGACTGTACTATGCTTGTCCACGTTCACGGGTTCAACCTCCAGTTTCATATGGATGCAAAAAATTTTTGTGGAAAGAAGAACGCGTCCAACTACTAATCAATTCTCTTGGAGGTTCAATGAGCTTTTCTCCTCCAAGCTCTTCTTCAAGACCTTCAACGAGCTTTTCGACTCCAAGCTCTTCTCCCAGACCTTCAACGATTCCAGTTTCTTCTCCAAGCTCTTCAGCGTGTGCAAACTATGTGCACTTGAATGGAATGATAATGGTACTTGAGCGTACGATAGAGTTGTACCGCAACTCCGATAGGCACACATTGGATTCAGCTGCACTACTTCACGACCTTTACGATGACATGAGGAACCTTAGTTTGAACTAGTTTGTGATGTGTTTTTTTCCGTGTTTACGAGTCTAATATCGTTGTAATATCAATGTTTAATTAAGCGCGTGTTTAAGTGTCCGTGACGAATAAAATTATGTTTAGGAGTGTTTGGTTCTGTGATTAATTAGTGTTCTAGCTTGAATCATTGTGAGAATTTAGTTTGTTTGAGTCACAAAATTTAGTTTAAGTCTTTTGTGTTAGGTTTTGCAGTCAAAAGTTCAGTCAAAAACATTTTACTTCAATCAAAAGCATTTTACTTCAATCAAATTTTGCTCAAACTCATAAATAAAGGAGCCTTTTTTATTCATACAAACATACAAGTACATTTCAAACACAAAAACCATAAAAGATGCAGAAGCATCATTATACACAACAACATGTGTTAGTATGGTTCTTATTCTATATGAACAACAATTATTAATTAGATTAAAAGAGACACAGTCTTAACGAATTCCTTCATTAAACTTTGCTCAAACTCATAAATAAAGGCTCCTTCTAAGCATTTACGAATGCTTATTTATTGATCCTTCATTTTCTTAACGAATTCCTCCTTCTCAGTCATTCTTACTGTTGTATCTTTAATTAAACCTTCCAACCGACTTGAGGTTTTCTTATCCTTCTTTTGAGTATCTTTCAATACTTTAGCGCATTTCTTTAAGATATATATATCTCCAGTACGTTCTAATTCCTGGATAAACTGTTGTCTTTCTTCAACAGCTTCATCTAAAACCTCATGTAAACGTTCAAGTTTCAGACCAAAACGTTTGTCCGCTTCGGCAGATTGTTCAAAATATGCTACCATTCGATCAGTCCAATTATCTGAACCAGCAACTTCTTTTAATTCTTCTAACCTTCCTAACCAGGCCATTATTGTTGTTTTTTTAGTATTGGAAAACTGAGATGAGTGATAATTGGAGGCAAACTACAAACCATTAAATAGCAAAACAACTACCCAATATGGATGGCACACATACATCTATTATCATCTTCCTGCTCACAATGGGTACATAATGAAAGCACTAAAACTAGTACCATCAATAGTGGGACTAATGAAAGCACTAAAACAATGGGTACAGTCATTTGTAGTCTAGTTAGTTTTTCATAGTGGTAACCAGCTTGATCTTTCTGGATTTGTGGTGTAATTGATGAACTTGTTATGTTCTTGTAGTTGCTAAGTTGTTTGCACAGCTTTAGTTCTGCTTAGACTTAATTATTTTTAGCTATTACTGCATTATCTAAATATATACATATATTAATATTTTAAAAGCATTCACACTAAAAGAAAATTTTAAAAATATATTTAATAATTTAGGGTCGAAATTTCGACCCTAAATATAAACCGCGAATTTTTTAAATTTTTCGTGAAAAATTTTCGTGTGAAATTTTAAATTTTTCGTGAAAAATTTTTAAAATTTTAAATTTAGGGTCGAAATTTCGACCCTAAAATATTAAATATTTAAAATAATTTTTTTTAAATATTTTTAATTATTAAAAATATATTATATAATACATAAATTAAAATATTTAAAATTTTAAATTTAGGGTCGAAATTTCGACCCTAAAATATTAAATTTAAAAATAAATTCTTTTAAAATTATTTTTAGTTATTAAAAATATATTATATAATAAATAAATTAAAATTATTTAAAAAATTTAATTTAGGGTCGAAATTTCGACCCTAAATTTCGTGGGTCCCACCTGCTTTTTGACCAGCCCTTTTGGGTTGAAAAAGTGTGGGCCCCACCTTAACTTAGGGTCGAAAATTTCGACCCTAAATTAGGTCTGACCCTAAACATTGATTTTGTTGTAGTGAATCAACTTCTGGCCGCGGTACCTTATCTATGGCCGCGGTTCCATAGTGATAAGGAACCGCGCCATACGATGTGGAACCGCGTCCAAAGGGTGTTTTCTGTGAAAACCTGACTTGTTTTGGTTCACTAGTTGAAGCTTCATTTGAGTTAAAACCTAGACCAAGTTTTTCCATAGAATGAACTTGTTTGTTTAACATATCATCAAGAGCACTAGTACCTTTCATGAACTTTTCCAATTTAATGGAGGTGCTCTTGAGATCATCATTCTCTAATCTAAGTTTCTCACAACTTAAGCAACCTAAATAAACCTCTTTGTTTTTCTCAAGTTTAGCCAATTTCTCCCTAAGTTCATTGATCTCATTTTCAAGCTTAGTTTTGGTTGATTTTAAGGTTTTATTCTTTTCTATGAATTTAAGACCAAGTTTGTGTAAGCTATCATATTTGCCTTCAAATTCAATATCATCTAAAGTGGAACTATCATTGCTATAATATTCGGTTTCGGAATGTACCTCTTTAGAAGTGTGAACCATAAGACATTTCTCCTCTTTGGGGTTGTCATCATCATCTTCACCGCTATCGCTCCAAGCGCCACTAACGAATGCCGTGTGGTTCTTATCACGAGCGGGCTTTGGACAATCACCAATGAAGTGATTTGGATTACCACATCTAAAGCAATTCCTATCACCTTTTTCGTTCTTGACAAACTGATTCTTTGACAATGGTTTCTTGTCATAGTTTGGTTCCCTAACGTGTTGACCTCGTCTCTTGAAGAACTTCTTGAAATCTCTCACCGCCAATGCATACTCCTCGTCATCACTTTCCGAGGAACTATCATGGTCACTTTGTGCCTTCTTGGCTTTAAGTGCAAGAGATTTCCTTTCACTCTTGGTTTTTACTAATTCCGAGTCCTTCAAAATTATCATCTCATGAACCTTCAAGTTTCCTATGAGTTCATCGAGTGATAAAGTTGAGAGATCTTTCGACTCTTCAATAGCCGTGACTTTTGCTCTCCACTTTGGATGTAAGGCCCTTAGAAACTTCCTAACATTGTTCTTGCTAGAAAAACCTTCATCAAGTGCTTTTAGACTAGTAATAATGGTGTTAAATCTAGCAAATGCACTATCAATAGTTTCATCTTCTAAGATGACAAATTGTTCATATTGTTGGACAAGAAGATCGATTTTACTTTCTTTGACTTGGCTATTACCTTGGTGGGTTACTAAAAGAGTGTTCCAAATATCTTTAGCGGTTTCACACATAAAAATTCTTTCATACTCTTTCTTAGGCAAAGCATTATAAATCACCATTTTAGCCTCATTATTTTTTGAAAGTTTCTTTTTAGTATCATCATTAGCTTTGTCAAAAGTGACTAATTCTTTTGTTTTAGAAACTTCATTAAATTGAAAGGGTAAAAAATCACCATTGGTAATAACATGCCAAAGATCTAAATCTTTTGATTTCACATAAGTTTCAAATCTATTTTTCCAATAAATAAAACTATCGGTTTCAAAAAGTGGTGGTCTTTGCATAGATTGCCCTTCTAGGTACTTGTTGGAATCCATAGATCGATTCAAGTTTTAAAATACAATATACTTTAAAAATTCTTGAGCAACCAGCTCTGATACCAATTGTAGAAACTAGAAGGGGGGGGGGGGTTGAATAGTTTCTTATATTTACTTGTTAAAATATGGTTTCCAATAATCCTTTTTCAAAAACTTAGGCTTGAGGAAATATGTGAAATCTTCTTATGCACAATATGAACAATGATAGTGTAGCTAAACTAATACTAACAAAAATATATCCACAAAGAATAAAGAATGATAGTGTAGCTAATCTAATACTAACACATATATATGCAAAAAGAATAAAGAATGTAAAGAGTTAAGGGTAAAGAAAGATCAAACCGAACACCAAGGATTTATAGTGGTTCGGCAACGAAGCTCACTCCTCGTCCCTACTCCACTCCTCGAGTACTCCTTACTCGAGAGTTCACTACACAACAAGCTCCTTATGGTGGAGAAAACCGTACACGTCGCTTAACCAATTTCCGACTCTAAGCTAAAAGTCGAGCCCTAATTGTAGCTAGGACCAATCTACACAACTATACTTAGTACATACACAACTTCCAAATAGACACAACTACTTGGATCTTCACAACAATGACACAACTACAAGTATATAAAATTTGATCTTCAATGGATCTTTGGTGGTGGACTCAACACTTCACTAGGATAGTGTTCTTCTCTTTGCACTTGGAGAGGAAGGGATGGAAGAACAAGATTCACTTCTTAAACAAGTAATAATCAAACAAATGATCAAAGATTTGAGTGATTAAAGAAGGGGTTTGAATCTGGAAATAAATGTGCAAAAGAGGTGAGGTGAAAAGCTGAGAATGGTCCACTATTTAAAGGATAAAGGAGCCAACGGCTATATCTGCCCGCGGTACCTTATCACAGCCCGCGGTACCTTATCGATAAGGTACCGCCTAGGCGCTAAGGTACCGCTGGACTAGACTCCGCTCCTTTTTGTCCTTTAGTGGTGGAGGTCTTATCTGGGTATAAAAAATATCCTGAAAGGATATTCTTAACAGAATAAGAATATGCCATTTTCAAATTTCAAATAATTAATTTAATAAAACATTTTCTTAAAAATAAAGTTTAATAAAAACTTGTCACATTTAATAAAAAGTGAGTTTTAAGAAAAGATTAAATCACTTGATCACTTGATTAAGGTTAGTACTTGTTTATCCATACCTTAAGTGAAAATGGGTAAAATGAAAAATACTTGAACTCAAGAATTCGTTTTTTGTTGTTTTCGTAAATGCTTGTTTTTACATATTGTCGTAATCAAAACCAAGCGAGACTGAAAAATGCAAGTAACGTTTTTAGTCATTATTGCATTAACATTTTTCTTTCATGATCTTATATTTTTGTTACATTTTGATAGCTTTATAAAACTCATGTTTCAAGTAGCATTTGTCTATGTATGATACATTAGAAAATGTTAATAAATTTTACATCGAATTTATTAAACAATAACAATGCACTTAGAAAATCTTAATCACAAGATTTTTTATGCAACTTGGTTCTCATGTAATTCTTGTGCAATTTGTTTTCTCATGTAATAAATAGCTATAATTTTTTCTGAATTCGTATTTAACGTTTTTTGTTATTCATATAATTGAACTTAATTGACATATTCTAAAAGTCTTTTAATATATATTGAGAAAATAAAAGAGTACTTAAGTATCATTGAACCAAAACGTAAATATCATTTAACATGTTTTGTGGTTACACATATTTGAATTATAACTTAAAAATATCATTTATGAACAAAGATTTTTAATGTGTATAATTTTTATTAAATGATATATTTTTTTTCTCTAAACTTGTAATATAGATTTTTTTATATTGTTCTTATTTGAATAAAAATCTATTGTAATTTACAAGAACAATAAGAATGTTATTGTGTTTACAAGAAGAGAATCAAAATAATATAACGACATGTTATATAATAAAAGAAAGTACGAATCTCAAGTTCTATTGTGATTCCTTATAAAAAAAGGAATCAAAATGTATCATAACTTCATTTTGTGATTACACGAATTTACTATATAACTTCAAGTTATATTATGATGAATATAATTAAAATACAATAACCTCAAGTTATTGGTTTAATCATGATTCTTGCAAAAGGATAAAATATAAGACTAAATTTATATTTAATTAAAAATTTAGTGTCCTTTGAGGCTTTTAAAGTCGAAACATCATAACCTCTGATTAAATTTTTTTAATTAACGTCGTGCTCTATACGATTCGATTGAATCACAAATAAAATAATCTAAAAAAAAGAAAAAAATGTAGAACTCCAAGTTCGTTTACATTTTTTTACACAATTAATATACATAACCTCATGTTACTTTTATTTAAATTTTTTCTCATATGATTTTTTCAAAATGATCTAAACTTCAAGACTTATTCTCAAAAAAATATATATAATAATAATTAGAACCTCAAGTTCTAAGGTATTTTAATATTTTTTGAGTAATCTCAAGTTTTATGATAATTTTCTTGAGTGCATCATGATAACATAACCTCATTGTTATTGTTATTATATTGTGAACCTTAAGTTCAATTAAGATTTCGTCAGCAACATCACAATAATATAACATCAAGTTGTGATTAACGATCTTAAAGAACCTAAAATCTCTATTATGATCCCTAAAAAATAATTAGTAACATTGTCTCAATTCTTTGTCTAAAGTATACCAGTTTTGGCTGAAAGAAAACCGAGATATGAATTTAAATGAATGCATTATTGTGTGACGCGTACTTCTTGAAATCTTTCTTCATAATTTCAACATAATTTTTATGACTATGGTGTATTTTCATATTATTTGTTTGTAAATTACTCTAATCTATACATATGATAATAAAATTTTTGTCATTGTATATAGAACTATTTGCCAACTATAGAGTAAATGATATGAATTAAATTTGTCTTCAATATGTGAGTCATTTAAGTAAATAAATCCTAAAATAATACTGTCATATTGAAAAAAAAATGCTTCATTACTTGTTCAGTAGTGGGTTTTTTTTCTAATATAATACATGCGTTATTATGTATTGCATTTCAAATAATGTAGTATTTTTTAATGATAGTATAATTATATCAAAATCGTGTTTATTGGATATTGTCAATTATAATTTTTATAACTTGCTCATACAGTATTAATCATAGTTCTAAGTAGCCCGCAATAGCTCACTTTAAGGCGCGCTAAAGCTTGAGGCGCGGCCTCCATGCTATGCAATAGGTTAAGGCGCGCTACGACATATGATGCGGTGATTTTTTGAATTCAACTTCAAAATATGAATATTATTACATGTAAGGAGAGTTTTCTTACTTTAATTATTATGTACAACACTTATTGTGAATTAAATATAAATATAATACTGAAATATAATAAAACAAACTAATATTTTATATGGTGTGTCGTCATAAGTCACGCTTTAAAAACGCTGAAACTTCGCCTTAGACGCTAAAGCATGTAGCTTAGACATGCCGCCACGCCACGCTTCACGCTATTTATAACCATGGTATTAATAATAGCCCAAATACTTTTTAGTCTTGTTTATATCTCCTTATTCATCTTCTCTTTTTAATAGGCAATAATATAATGAGTTCTAAAATGTATTCATTTTCTCATGTGAATGTGATAATATAATAATTGATGTATAAATCTTCATTCCCTCAAGTGAATGTGATGAAATGATCAAAATAAAGATCTTCATTCTCTCAAGTGAATGTGATGAACTGATCAACATAAAAACTTCATTCCTTCAAGTGAATATGATGAAATCATCAACTTAAAGATCTTTATTCTCTCATGAGAATATGATAATAATAATAAAAAAATCAAGATATTTGTTCCCTCAAGTGAACGTGATAATAAGATAATAACTTTTTAAAGACCGTTTATCATGGTAAAGGATATGATCGAAGTAATATGAAAATGACAAATCGCTAATAGTGGAAAAATAAAAAGGAGCAGACGAAAATATGGTTTATGCAAAATGCAATGTGATGTACGAAAAATACAAGTGTGTAAAAAATATTACACACTAAATTCATAGATGTAAGGATCTATGCTAACACATTATTGCTCCTAAAAGAAAATATAAAATTGTCACAAGGAATGAAATTTCATATATTATGCATTACATTGCATTTTCCTCGACATACATTATAGATAAATTCGTGAAATGTTATCACTAGCCATAGCATAAGTTTATAGCCTATAATAATAATCTTTTTTGCATGACTGGTTATACCATCACGAGTCATTAATGATGTGACAACTATAAATTGATTAGATTCTTCAATAATGTTTCATCTCTCAAAGTTGATTATTCATCAACCAACTAGATTGGCGACTCAATCCTCAAATTTCTAGAAAGAAAACAAGTGGATATATGTTTGCATACATATCCATTGTATGAACCATTTAAAATTTTATAAATCGATGCATCATCTAAATGGTAATAAAAACTGCAATTCCATGTTTGCATGATTAATAGCTCGACATATTAAAATGCGAGCATAACATTCTAGAGTAAGTAATTCGTTGTGAATATGAGAAGAATTACTTCTACATTATTCAATTATAATGAGAGAAAGTATTGTGTTATTGTATGGGGCCATACTATCATATACACAAAAACAAAATTAGCATCATGCCAATATATTATTATAATTCTTCCATTTCATAATTGGTTTTGGTTATGAACCAAACATATCCTATTCTTTTATGCATTACTCCACCTAAATGCAAATATACATGATATAGATGAAGGGGTAATTCATTCAGGAGGAGATAAGTAGCTACAAATTCAGAATGAATTACCATATTTTATTGATCCTCAATAGAAGTTTTATAAATTTATTATTTGATGATAATCTAATAGCCATACATATACATTAGCCAATAACAAAGTTTCAGGTACTTATGCTTCTACTTTGTCCCTCAAGGACACTACTTAATTACGACATGCCTCAATAATTGGTAGACTAATCGATTTCAAATAAAATCCTCAATGTAAAATATGGAGCATAAAAACAAGATAGTTGTCCTAGGTGTAAAAGACCCCATTATAGTCTCACAAAGAGACACTAGACATAAAGTTTCTTAAAAGAACATTAAAAAAACAATGAGATCTCAATAAATTTTATCATGTCTAGAACCATATGAAATCGAAAAAAAATGACGTGGATAATTTGTTTACATACAATATAGCGCTTATTATTATGCAGAGTGAGGATCATGAATAAATTATTATTCAAAAGTGAGCTCAACAAAATGATTAATTATCATGAAAAGATGCAGTCACTTGAAATAAGAGAAATATTAGGACATGAAGTCCATACACATGAATGTGTAAAAGCTATTGGATATACACGGGTTGTGTGCGCAACTGAATTAAGAGCTCTAAAGTTACATGCTTTAAAACATGAATTATGGAATAAATAAATTCACAAAAGCATGAAACTGCATAGTAAGAATCATATTGTCTAGAGGTGGATATAAATATATTATTGATATTATATGAGAAAGTCAATCTAAAAAGTATTTAGTTTGTCTTATATACGTTTTATTAGAGCTCTAATATATCATGAAGGATCCATAATGCCTCAAGCATGTCTAGCAATTTCAACTTGTGGAAACATTTGATAAAGTTATAAATAACATATTTGATCAAGCAGAATGAACTCTTATATCGAACTAAATTCATTTGGATGCATATCATCTTGTTTTTGCACATGTTTCAAAGAAAATTTTTCGTCCTCAAGTACCAGAAGTGCAACTAAAGTTTTGATGTCAATTTTTCAATCAATATGCGTCATGAGATTGTATATTTCTCTTTTAATATATGTATTAACAATGTTTATTTTCTAACCAATGCATCTGATATTGGATTGGAAGCTATTTATATATTGTCTTCTTTGCAAGACATAGTCTGAAGCATCAATAATTCAGTGGACTTCATTACAAAATTTTTGACGACGCAAGTTTTTTAGCAACATGTTTGAAAGACCGTCCTTCGACACTCGAAAGATATAAATTAATTTGGGGAGGAGCATTATGCGAACTGCACTCTTTTTCCCTTTATCAAGTTTTATCCCATTGGGTTTTTTCTTGGCAAGGTTTTTAATGAGGCAGATTATGGCGTATAATGAACGGTAAATATCAAGGAGGAGTGTTATAAATATCCTTATAATGTGTATATATTCACCTTGAATGTGTATTATTAATTAGTTAGGCTGGTGGGAGTGGCAACAAAGTCACTCACCGCCACCTTAGCTTTTTAACAAACTCACTCAAATGCACCCAAACTCTCCACATGAGATAATGACACTCACCCAAACTCACTACACATCACCCCTACTTTTTTATTAAACATTTTTTATTCATATATTGTATTAAAACACGGGTACATAGAAAATAAAAACACAATACGAAATTAAAAAACGATACATAGGAAATTTAAAAACAACATTTAAAAAACATAAATTTAAAAATACATAATACGATTAGTCAGTTCCCGGATCCGAATCCGAAAACTGACCAGGTAACTCCCAACGCATTGTTTCTTCTTCATCTTCTTCCGCCATAATTTGTGCCTTCAGCTCCCTTCGTTCCCTTTCTTCTTCTTCCAGAGTTTGTCTCAACACTTTTTTATCTAGGTATAGTTGATACACCTCATTGTCATTCATTCTGCCATCTGAGTCGTTTGGAATTGGAAAGGGTAGATCGGGCGACTCATTTCTACTTCGGTGTTGTTGCGACGAAGAACCGATATGAGTTGTTTGAGATTGGGACGAAGAACCCAAGTTATTCAACCATTTAGTATTTCCTTCAATTCTAGCCTCCACTTTTATCGACTTTCTAAACAAAGATCTCCGGAAGGTGAAATCGATATCAGATTGATCTCTAAAATACGTGTCGAGTAAATGACGCTTTTGTGGGGAGAGATCACGGCATTTCTCACATTTCTTGCGCAATTTCGTATTTTCTTCGGACGCAGCATCGAAATCATCACCTAACTTCGTAAGCTTATTGTAACGACGTTGTTGTTGAATTATTTGTCTCTAAATCATAGCCTTAATCTCGGCTTCGGTATGTGGGAATGAGCATGCCATTTTTGATTGAGATGAAGATGGAGATGAAGATGAGATGTTTGATTTTTTGTTATGAAGAAGATGATGGGGGTATTTATTAGTAAATTTCGGGTAAAATTTTTTATTTATTTATTTAAAAAAGAAACGGTTATATTTAGTGGTGGGGCCCAATGGTATAAAACTCATCAAGGTGAGTTTGCCTACTTTTTTTTTTGCATGAGAAAGACTCGCACGCGAGTTTGTCTGGGTGGAGTGGGGGCTGCACGTGGCTTTAGCCAAGTCGCGGGTGGATTAAGACCCACTCCCCCTTAGGATGTTACATTCCATCTACTTTATAAATAAAAGATACATTTTACTCATTTAATACATTACTTAATAAGAATCGTCTTCTTCCTTCTCAATCTCTCATTCTCTACATTTCATAACATCATTAACTTTTTCTCGTTATTTCTATTCATTTATATGAAACTCGTGTGTTCAAATACTATATAACTTATTGTCCACATAATCATGTTGCCGACTTGCTGTAAGACGATGCAAACTTGAGTGAAAAGTGAGTCATGACTCATGAGTGAAGACGTATGTTTGGGGTAAGATTTGACCACAGTATTTGGGACTTGTAGTTTCCCACTACCTTATTAAGTCAATGCATTTTTAAAAGACTATGGATTTATCAGGATTTGCTGGTAAAGTAATGTTAAAACTTTACTTCCAAGGGATTTGTTAGCTGCTTATTTAACCAAACACAAGTTGGACAATGGTACACGCATTGAATACACATGTTTTCGTATATCTGTGTAGAAAATTATATAAAGGAGTACTTTATAGTTTATACTAGTGAAAACTTTGTTTCATAAAAATGGTTGCCATTTATGGTCTTAACTAAGGAATTCTACAAATGACTTTGACAAAAATATCTTGCCAAACCCACTAACCTTGAATTTTGACATCCCACAAACTCTATTGACTTTTGACCATTTTATCTTAGTTGTCAACCACCTAATTACCTAAATTAAAACAAATAAGCTAAACCAAATTTTCAACTATTTTAAATATATTAGAACGATATTCGCGCAATGCGACGACGAGTACTTAATAACAAATTTTGAGACTAACAAATATTAATCTCTTACTCATTGTAAATTATAAAAAATTGAATTAAGAAACCCACTAAAATTAAAAAAGATTAAAAGTTAATAAAAATATATCAAAATAGATATCGAATTAAAAATCACAAATAAAAAATAGTAAAATTAGATTATAAAAATAATAAATAAATAAATAGATTTTTCAATTTTAAAAAATAAATGTTATTTTAAAAGGTTGTTACAAAAAGTTGTTAGAAAATGTTATAATATATAATATTGATAACCACCACCAAGTGGCCTAGTGGTAAGGTCCTTGACTCTCAAACAAGAGGTCAAGGGTTCAAACTTCACTAGGTGTGTACACTTGGGGTGGCCACGGAGGTTCACCTGCGACGGTTTCGGGCTATCCAAAAGGGTAGTCGCCCTGGGATTAGTCGGCTCGCAATGTTGAGTCAAAAACCTAGGTATACCCAAAAATATATAATATTGATGAAAATATCAACGACTTGCTTTATTTAGTAAGTAAAAAAGTCTGAATTTTTATACTTCTACTTTTAAAAAATTCTCAATTGTTTTATAAAGTAATATATATATATATATATATATATATATATATATATATATATATATATATATATACATATATATATATATATATATATATATATATATATATATATATATATATATATATATATATATATATATATATATATATATATATATATATATATATATATATATATATATATATATATATATATATATATATATATATATATATTTGTAGGTGAATTTCAACATACATCCACAATCCCAATCAATTTTTAGTGCATCTATTGTTATATTCTTATTTGTAGGGGTGAGCAGAATGCGTACCGCAAACCGCAAAACCGCTAAAATCGTAAAAAACCACACCGCAAAAACGTCACCGCAACAAAAACTGGTAGATCGGTTTTAAGAAAAAGCAAAACCGCAAAATGCGGTGCGATTGCGGTTTTGCCCGTAAATCTGCACCACAAATCCGCACTGCACCACACATTAGTTATATAAAACCGAAAAATGGCACATCGATAATTTAACGTGTGTTATAAGGGTTTTAGTGCATATTATCATTAATATTCTAAGTAACTTGTATGTTTACACTAAATATATGTATTTTTATAACCGAAAATACTAACTTTGTGAATCAAAAACCGCAAAAACCCACATTACTTATATAAATTATAAGTGGTGGTGCGGTGCGGTTAACATCCACAAAACCGCATAAAAACCGCAAATCCAAACCCGCAAAACCCGCGCAGTGCGAATCCAAAATTTTAAAAACCGCAATTGCGGATGCGGTGTGGTTTTTGTGAGAATCCGCACCGCACCACACCATGCTCACACCTACTTATTTGTATGCATACTTTTCCATTTAAATGTGTGCGACAATACTAAAGTAAATAAACACGATTCTTATAAAATATCATTGTTGTATTGAAATACACGCAAAATTAGTTACATATTTAACTCGAATAAATATGTAACTAATTTTGTTTAATTAGTAATGTTATTATTCCTTTTTATATTTAAATAATGAATATTATATGAAATAATGTGAGTGTTGATTTATTTAGAAGAAATTATAAAAAAAAAAGTGCAAGAAATATTTAGTGTGCATAATCAGAAGAAAAATAAAAACAAAAATAATGATTTTTTTAAGCAAATGTTTCAAATGAAGATGGAGAAAATTTAAAGAAAGATTTATTTATCAAATGTCTAATTATAATTTTTCATTTTTATTATGTTTGTATTTTTATTTCTCATTTGATCCTAACTCTATATAATATTATAAAAAAAATCATATAATCATAATTAAGTTATATTATTGTTTTCGAATCACAAATAAAAATTCCAAATTTTTTACAACGTCAGAACAACATTCAAACTTACGTGATTATGTATTCAAAATAAAATTTAAATGATTATAATGAAACAATAATACAACTTAAGTGTTTTTTTTTTTTTGCAAATTTGAACAACTTGAATGTAACAATATTCAAAGTTAACTGTTATCTTATAAATTTCATTCAACAATAGAGCAACTATAATTGTAAAAGTCTTTTAAAACTTTTTATTATTTCACAAATTTATTTTATGTGATTTTTGTCATTGCAATTAAAGCTTTGATAAATGGTTTTTACAAAGATTTATATATATTAAGTCTTTTATAAAAAAAAGAAAAAATTTCATGTTTGGTCTCTATCGTTTACACCAAACATCAAGTCTGGTCCCTATTTCAAATTAAGTCCGCAGATCATCTCTATCATTTACATTTTGGATCAAGAATAGTCCCTATCTTGGATGGAGGTTAGTTTTGGCTGTTAAGTCCATTTATTAGAGGGGCAATTTCGTCTTATCATTTATATTAAATTCTCCCTAGTAAAAATACACTCACTTTCCTTTTTTTTTCTTTTAACTTTTTTTTTTTAACTTTTTTACACGTCTCTCTCTCACCTATCTCTCTCACCTAGGTCTATTATCACCATCTCTGACATATCTCAATTTCTCTTGTCTTTCTGTCCCTAGCTCCCTACTGCTTACATCCATTTCAGAAACTGTTTGATAGGCCCACTAAAACAAAATGTATAGAACTAGCTGCTACACATTATGTGTTTAACCAACCTATGCATTACCAAAGCTTTGACTTTGATAAACCATATGAAAACATAGCTACCCATTATGAGTTTTCCGGTGAGGTTCAAGACTATGAAACCATGGATACCCTTTAGGAATATGAATCGACCCATGAAGAGATCTTGAAAACTAATAGTGTAGAAGTAAAAGAGAGTGTTGTAAGGGTAGGTCTCCTGTGAAGTTGTTGGATGAAAGATCAAGAAAGTTGAGGACGTTAAGTCAACTGATTATCTCCAAGTCTAAGAACTTGCAGCTTCTTTAACTGACTCAACTCCACTGGAATGTGACCCGAGAGATAACTCGAGAACAAAAGGAGCTCTAGAAGATCTTGCAACTGCCCAAGCTCAGGAGGGATTAACCCCGTGAGGTAATTCATTGAAAGATCACTCTTTTGAAGTGAAACGAGGCGTGAGATGTCAGGAGAGATTGATCCTAACAGACCCGTATTAGACAGATTCATACCAACAACGTGAGTTTGATCATCCGAGCACATACTTGAACTCGGCGACCAATTGCTAAACACTCCCATCGAGTCATACCATTCCATGTGCACATACTTGAACCTGACAGACCCGTATTAGACAGATTCATACCATTCCATGTGCACATACTTGAACTCGACGACCAATTGCTAAACACTCCCATCGAGTCATTAAACTGTGATTGAATTTATAGTAGCCAGAATGAATCATTTTCATTTGAGGTAGCTCCAAGCGAAGATTTCAAAAAAGAACATATTAATACGAACAAAAGGGTGTTGGATAGTGGTGAGCCTCCACCGCCGCCACGTCATCATCATCGCAACAACTTTAACTACTGATTTCCATATCCCTCCCGTGGCCACTAGGAGCATATCCAAAAGTATTATTTTTCGATTTGATTTATGTGAGGTTAATGGATGATTTATGTGAGGTTAATGGATGATGGAACATATCTCAATGAAATGAAAATCATTCAAGAACGCATTTGGTAACCAAAACAAACCATCATCATAACAGAATTAACAGAATCTTTAGATGATGAATTAAGGGAATTATGATGAGGGATATGAATCTTGTACATAACAAAATTATATAAAGATGGTAATATATTTGTATGATATGTCGTACAGGTTAATGCGAATGAACGAAGTGATGATGATGAACATACTTTAATTCGATAATAATGTTTGTTTGTTGGTGATGGTTTTGATTTATACGTGGTAGTTAGATTTGTTTTTCAGATCTTGATGGAGGAGTTATAGGAGAGTGAGAGGGAGATAGAGAGGCTGAGAGATGTATGAGAGAGAGATATAAAAAGATAGGTATGAAAAAAAAAATTAAAAGAAAAAAAGTAAGCGAGTGTATTTGAAGTATATGTAGAAAAACAAGTAAAAGACCAAATTACCCCTCCCTTTATACCACTTAACGACCAAAATTAACTCTCATCCAAGATAGGGACTATTCTTGATCCAAAATGTAAACGATAGGGATGATTTGCGAACTTAATTTGAAATAGAGGCCAGACTTGATGTTTGGTGTAAACGATATGGACCAAACATGAAATTTTTTCTAAAAAAAATTATAAGTTAAATGAGTTTAGCATTATTGAAATTTTTACTTGATTAAAAAATTCTTATTCTTGTATAAAGTTAAAACATTAATTCCATGATTAGGAAAAAAAAGCATAATTGGTACTTGTTTATTCCAAGTGCTTACCAACCCCCACCAATCTAAAGTTCACATTGATGCTTTTGATTGATAATCAAGGAAAGAAGTATATATATATATATATATATATATATATATATATATATATATATATATATATATATATATATATATATATATATATATATATATATATATATATATATATATATATATATATATATATATATATATATATATATATATATATATATATATATATATATATATATATATATAGAGGGCCGTTATTGTGGTGACCGTTCTTAAAATAAAAACAATAAGAACCATTGTGGACCATTAGATCAATCTGAATAAATGACATTTAACACTAAAACAACTATTAATTATCAATGTCAATTTAGTAATTAAATAAAACAAAATGGCATTTTCTACAAAATATATAACTCACTCTCGACCGTTTCAAAATTTGAACACAATTCATTGTTTGATTGTTAAATTTAATATTTATGTATTCTTCTTTTCAACATGGCCAAAACTCTTTTTCGATATTTATTGATTTTTGCTGACACATGTTTTATGAAAGGGCAAATTGCATAAAAAGGTACTCATCTTTTGTCTAAATTCAATTAAAGGTACTTAACTTTTTTTTTTCTCAATTTAAGGTATCGATCTTTTTCCTTATTGCAATGTTGGGATAATTAACGAAATTAAAAACGACCGTTTACTTTGTTATTGCATCGTTAGTCCTTTATATTAACGACACTTTATAATAAACTCAAAATCCGTTTTTTATAATTTTAGACGGTTATCTGCCTTTTTCCTCTGATTTTTATCGTTTTCGGTCAAAAATGGTAAAAAAACAAAAACGTCAAAAAACTGACGAGAAGTGTAAAAAATGGATGAAACTGGTAAAAATTATACGAAAAACGTAGAAAATGGTCGAAAACTATAAAATAATTAATTTTGAGTTTATTAGAAAGTGTCGCCAATATAAAGGACTAACGATGCAATTATAAAGTAAACGGTCGTTTTTAATTTCGTTAATTATCCCAACATTGCAACAAGAAAAAAGATCGATACCTTAAATTGAGAAAAAAAAAGTTGAGTACCTTTAATTGAATTTAAACCAAAGATGGGTACCTTTTTATGCTATTTACCCTTTATGAAACGTATTGCTAGTGATACTTAAATTTAGTGACACATTTTTAGTGACAATTTGTATTTATTAATACACTTTGCTCTATAATACATTTTAATGACACGTTAAGTTTTTATATACATTTTGTGTGACACGTCTAATCATTTAATCTACTTTAGTGACACGTTAATTCTTTAACAATTTTAATTGACGATGTATATGACACTTAATTTCATAGCACATTTCGAGATATACTTTTAGTGACACATTACTATATTTTTGATGATACACATGATTGTGGTGACACTTTTGTAAATTGCCATAAAAAGGTGACAAATATGTCTACGAATTTGTAAATATAAGGCACCCGTGTTCTCCGATCATAATTTTTTTATACGTCCACTTTGTCATTATTTTGTTTTGCACTTATATAGATATTATAAGTTCTTGAATATTGATACACTTATTTATCTTAAATAAATGTTTTCTCGTCTACGTATTTTTTATATATAATTACTTAAACGTGGTATATATTAAAAAATTTCAAATGATACATATCCGAAAAATAACTAAAAAGACATAAACAACTAAAAAATACACTATCAACTAAAAAACCTTAAGTGGTATATATGTATTAAAAAATACACAACCAACAAAAAAATACCTACATGATACAGTTTTAAGAAAAATATACAAGTAACTAAAAAACCAAATAATGCATATAACTAAAAAATACACGATCAGCTGAAAAAGTCGTGAGTGGTACGTAAACGAATGGTTACACAACCAACTCAAAAACCCTCAAACATTACATATCCTAAAAAGCACAGAACCTACTTGAATATAGCTAAAAAATGCCAAAAATCCATAAAATAAATTAAAATAAAATAATACACCAAAACAAATTACAATGCCAACTAGTAGTAGATACACACATGCTTGCAGACTAATATTAAAAGTAAAAGTAAAGGTTATTTATGTACACATATATGAACATTGTTATCAAAATTTAGTGGCAGTTAATAACTTAATATCAAAAGATCGTTGAAGATGAAACATAAAAAATTACTATAAACATTAAATAAAAAAACGTCTACTATATCTTAAATGTGAATCACCACCTTTTGTATTAGCATAAATGCAAATTACTGAAATGCCCTCTTAATTTTATTTTAGAGCTTCAATTTTGTTTACATATCATTAAATGAAAATGCCACTTGTTTATTTTTAATTGGTTCCTATTGTTTTTATTTTATGAGTGGGTTTTACTTGAACATAAATCTATATATATATATATATATATATATATATATATATATATATATATATATATATATATATATATATATATATATATATATATATATATATATATATATATATATATATATATATTGGTAACTTTTTATCTATAACTTTTTCTAAAGCATTGCTAAAAAAAATTATTGTTCCACATTAAATATTGAATGGTGGAAATAGATGAAAGGACTTCGCATTATAACTAGTCAACGATTAGGCCAGGAGAGTAAATATAAACTCACGCTCTTTTATCTTTAAGTAAACTGCAAAATATATTTATTTGGTTTAAATTTTCTCAAATAATACACATTTGATTAAAAGTATTAGCAATATAATCACTCGTTAAACAAACGTATAACATAATACATTTTTCAAGACCGCCGATTCAAATATTTATTGTTATCTTTTAATGAAGGAGGATATATTATGCAAAAAAAAAGTTTATTTTTGTCTCACGAGAGTTGTATTTTGAAAAAAAAAATATTTTTCGAAGAAAATATGTTTTTGTTTTTTGGAAAAAAGTTTTGATTTTCTTTGCAAAAAAGTTTTATTTTTCTCGAAAATTTTTTTGATAAAGTTTTTTTTCTTTTTCCCAAAAATTGAAGTTTAGTTTTTTTTTCAAAAATGCTTAAAATAAATTAAAAGTTTAAAATAATTAACATACGTGTTTTTCTTCGATTTTTTTAAAAGGTTGAAAATAATTCCAACAAAAACTAAAATTATCTTTTTTAACTTTTTTTGGACAAATGTTATTTTTTCTAAAAAAAAGATTGTTTTCTTTTCGAAAACTTGAAAAAACTTAATATAATTATATTTTTCTTCGAACTTTTTTAAAAATAAGTTAAAATAAACTAAATGCTTTTCACTCAATTTTTTTTGAAAGTCTGATATTTTTTTTGAATAATTAAAAAAATTTCTGTCAAAAATATAAAAAAGACAATGTTTAAACAATTTTATTTTTGTTAAAAAAACACTAAAAAATGTTGGAATTATTTTAATCCTTTTTAAAAAATAGAAGGAAAACATAAATATAATAATATATTAATTATTTCTAATTTTTCTTCTTTTTAAAAAAGAAAAATAAATCTTTTTTTTTTGAAAAAGGAGAAACAAAAAACTTTATTAAAACTTTTTTTACGGGAAAAAGTTCAAACTTTTTTTACAAAGAAAATCAAAACTTGTTTAAAAAAAACAAAAACATCTTTTCGATTTTTTTTTTCAAAATACATCCTCGTGAGGCAAACTACAACTCTCATTAAAAGATCACGAAATACGTTGCATCGTAAGTCTTGATGGATTTATTGTGTCAAATGTTTGTCTAACGAGTGCTATATAGTGCTAATACTTTCAGCCAATGATGTATTGTGTGAAAATGTTCAAACCACATAGATGTATTTTGCATTTTACTCTTTATCTTTCATAATTAAATAAAAACTCACATTTAACTAAAAAAAGTTAGCTCAACTCATATTCACTTCAGCTCTATTTTATTTAATTATTTATTCTTAAACTAAAAAACATAAACATGAGAAGAAATCAATAAAAACGTAAATTAAAAACTTTTATTCATGAAATTAAAAAACGGTTGGATAACTAAAAACATGAAACGCGCGAAATTAAAAACGATAACGTAAAAAGAACGTAAAACTAAAAATACAAGTTCTTACGCTCTTTGATATCCACACTTAATTGTTCATGGTATATCTTGTGTAAGTCCAAATATTCATGTATTTACGTTTCTCGCGGTGTTCTTCCATTTGTAACTGTCGAGCCTGATTTGCCAACTCTGCTTCACGACATTCCAACTCCTTTTTTTTTATATCTAAAAGTGCTAGTTGTTCGTCTCGACCTACATTTAGCATCTCTGATATCATTAACCTAGCCAATGCTTCGTCATTCGCACTTGACCACCCTGATGCTTGGTTCCTTTATTCTTCGCAGCTTTCGCTTTATCCTTTCCGACAGGTCAACGAACTTTCTTTACCTCATCGTCGTCAACATTCTGATTTATACTTGCGTCTCCAGACTTCGATGTCTTAAACCTCTTGCTGTTGCTGCTTTCAGAGTTTGGGAAAAACCTGAAAACTTCACGACCCATAAATTTCGGACTATCTTTTCAAATATCCCAACAATGACGATAACTAAATTTCGTCTCAACTTAAGCTTGATAGTCAAGAAGTGTCATATTTATGAAATCCATGTGAGCGGCTCCATTCTCTACCACCATACGCATCATGTTATTGTACACTCTAACAAACTGACACACGTGAGAGCGTATCAACTTTCATTTCCCGTTTATGTTAGCGTATGTTCGTTTATCGTGCTCTCATGTTTTAGCCATCCATGTATTGCAAAATCTCAGTCCAAAAACCTTGTGTATTCCTTTCGTTACCCTTCGCGTTGTTTTCATAAACAAAAACTCAAGCATTACACAACGTTATTTCTTTCTTATGTGTTTATCCAGACTATCAGGATGTTTGGGTTCGATCCCGTTAGATTTTGCGTCCTCTACTCGCCCTCGACTTTGGTTGTGTTGGTGGGACCGAAACTTTATTATGAGAATCTTCTCGACTTGCCTTATGTA
The DNA here is from genome assembly GCA_025667525.1 of Glebionis coronaria. Taxonomy (NCBI): domain Eukaryota; kingdom Viridiplantae; phylum Streptophyta; class Magnoliopsida; order Asterales; family Asteraceae; genus Glebionis; species Glebionis coronaria. Next base: position 573,844,016 of record CM046880.1, read on the forward strand.
AAATGTTCGAAAAGGAAGGTCTGTACAAGTTTTCGGTCGAGAATAAGGAATGGGAGACAATGATGGCTGTGATGACGAACCACCAACTTGAGTTTGTGAGGCGCAGTCCTGGTTATTGAATGAGAACGCGGATTGTTGTGTGCACTGAAACCTAGGTGTTTGAAAGAACTAGGTAAAATTATACGGGTTTGGGTATGGGTCCAACAGTGATGCCGACATCAGGTTCCGATATGGTTGGTTAGGATAAGATTGGTTCGGGTAAGGTAGGTAATTATCAAAGTATTGTCAGTATGGGTTGTGCAGTGATAGGTTTCCTAGATTAAACATGTCGACGGATGTTGGTGAAGAGTTTTTGGTATTTTCTCGCTAAAGACGTTTGGTGGTTCGAGGTGTTTTATTGGCTGCTATTTTTGGTAACTATGTAAATGTGGAGTGTTTGGAGAAGATGATAGAAATTCGATTTTTGATATGTTTTAAAAATAGTTAAATGGCGGGTATTTATAGTTAAAAGGTGATATTTGAATTTTTTTAATAAAAAATTGCAACGGATAGGAAGTGAAAATGGACCTTACATTTCAAAAATCACTAACGGTGAGTTTTTCATCGTTCGTTGGTTATAGCAAAGAAGTCACACGTTACTTTTGGGGGTCGGCATAACAAGCTACGCATGGCTCTTTGCCACGGTGGATATCACCTCAGAAACTCGCTCTTACAGTCTTACTTCCTCCGGCCTTAGAGCATTAGTTGCATTGGTTTCATATGTCATGTGTCATATTACATATCCCCATCTAACCCTACACCTTTTATCACCATTAATTCTTATAACATAACATCAAAAATACATCACTCGTCTACAAAACTAAACAAAAAAAAGGTTATAACATCTCGTTACAAAGATGACGATAATGATGACAAAACATATAACACATGTATGGCATAAAGAGTTGTGCAATTGTTGCTGCTACGAGTACTTATAAAACATCATATGGCATGACATAAAGCGTTACACCTGGTACTTATATAATTATAAAATATGATATAAATATAAAAATTTACAAATATATTATCATTTTAAATCAAGCTCTAAAAATGTTGTGGTACTGCCCAAAAGTTTAAGGCTTGATCATACCATCACATCGCGTCTCACGCTATTTAATACCAAATGTTGTAAAAGGCGTGTGTTTACAGGGCCATGGCGGAGCCAAGGCGTGGGACGTGATCTCCACTTTACGAAAAGAACTTAACATTGACTGATTATGGAATGAAAAGGCGAGCAAATGCAGATAAAGGCACAAGACGTGGCAATTTTTTTAAAAGTTTTTAAAATTGAGTCTTGCTAATAATCATCCATAGGGTGTTTTTTAAGCTTTTATAATTAATAATATTTTCAAATATAAACTACTTATTTCTATAAATGCATGATTATAACACATATAGTTAAGGTAAGTAAGTTTTAATATGTTATATAGTAATTAATAAGTATGTTAAACATGGTATATTTAAAATTAATTAATTGTTAACTTGTTAATTACGAAATGTTTAAAAATCACCTTATTGATGGTGGTTAGCAAAACTCTCTAAGATTTTATAATATTTAAAATGATTGTTTATATTTATTATTATAATATTTTCAATTTAACTTTAGACTTATTAACGTTTATAGCTCATACATGTAAAGCGTAATATATACTTATAACTTATAAATATATATTACCGTTTTAAATAACATCTTAAAAGCATCATATTACTACGCCTTACAATAAAGTTTGAAGTTTAACTATAACACTATGAATCCGTAACACGTTTCACAATATTTGTAACCTTCTTAATACTATGATTTGGAGCTTAACAGTCATATGGTTTAGATGGCAAGGAGAGAGATAGCAATTATATACTCTCTTCGTCTTTAAATAAGTGTTCACCTTAATTTTTTTCAGTCTTTTCTTTTCAAGTTTGACCGTAAATATTTATATTTGTGTTATATAATACTTTATACAAATTATATGAATCCATTGAACTTTAAATAAAACTTCATTGATATAATTTTTATCAAATATTATATAACAAAAATATAAATATTTACGATTAAATTTTAAAAAAAAAATGAAAAAAATCAAAATAAACACTTATTTAAGCACGATGGAAGTAGTATGTACAGTCCACACAGTACAAATTCCGTGAGGTAGTACAATGGAATTTACCTTGTCGACATCAAAGTAAGTTTTGCATACGTGTACGTTCCTCTTGTGTCTTCTGTATGACGTGTCAACCACCCATGAGAACTAGATTTGAGAGGTCTCCATGCCCTGTTGTACAAATTTTATGATTTTTATATTGGTGGCTCTATAATACTGTAAGAGCTTGTTTGGTTCGTTGAATGTTTTTGATGTAATTATAATTTATGTAAGGAACTGTAATTTGAATTATTAAAATACGTTAATGTGTTTAGTTGGTAAGATAATAATGTAATTAATATTAATTAAAGGACAAAAATATATATTATTAAATTAAAAAGTTGATAAGAGGACATAAATAACAAGGTTATTTTGTAAATATGTATAGATTACATTGTAATTGAAACTTTAAATCACAAAAGTGATGTAATTAACATTACATCAAATAAGTGGGTCCAATGTAATTTGGATATTATAATTACATCTATTAATTAAATAAAAAATTATGTAATTGTAATTCAAATTACAATTACATCAAACTACATTGAATTCGGTGAACCAAACACCCCCTAAGAATTATTACATACGTCTTAAAATTATAATTTTTTGTCTTAGAATTATAATTTTTTTTTTGATTGTTATAAAATAATTGTTCGCTACTAAAAATAGGTAGAAAGTTTAAATTAAGATTACTACATTATTATTAATTGAAATTATAATTACAAACTTTAAAAATATTTTAAATTAATTGGTTAAAAGTAAAACTGACTCTAAGCAAAAAGTAAGAAAAAAAAGCTGTAAAGATAATATTTTTCTTAAACCGTGTGTTTTTTGTCGATGGATGATAATTTTTAGACGGAAAAAGTAAATTTTTTGCTAACAAAAGTCGTAACTTGTTTTCAAGTTTTTTATATAAACAAAGGCAAGAAAATAAAGTTAAAAAGAGAGAGTACAAATTTATTTTTTATATCATTTTCTCGAGTTAAAAGAAAAACAAAGTAATAAGTGATGATTTCACAATTGTGTTAAAAGGTATGTTATTCAAGTAATTATATTTTTTTTTTAATATAAGTTTAATCCAAATTATTCCATTATTAAAAAGAAAATTTAAAAAAAAAATTCAGTCAAATTTATTATCTTTTATCTTTATTTTTTGCTACATCACTTGATACTCTAAAAATTAGAGCTGAGCAGAATAACTCGAAAATCAAATCGAACCGAAAAATTGACCCGAACCAAATCGACTGAAACTGAACCGATTATTTTTGGTTCGATTTTGTATATTTATGTCGGTTTTGTTCGGTTCGGTTTCGAGTTAAGAACACAAAAATACGCCTAAACTTTATATTCGGTTCGATTTTATCGATTCGGTTCGGTTTCAATTTTCAGTTTGAGTTTTTCTCAAAATCAATTTTCGATTCTATTTAGTTTTATTTGATTCAGTTCGATTTTAAACTAATGCTCAACCCTACTAAACATTCACCATAACTGATGCATTAAGAAAAAGCTTAGTCAATAAGTTCGAAAAGTCATAAGCTCTCATAATCTCTTGAGTCAAAATATCAATATCTTTATCAATTATACAATTGGTTGATGGTGTGGTAATGGTTTGTATATGATTTATGTTAAAATCAAACTGCTGGTCAAAATGAGACATGTTTTTGGTATTCAAATGTTTAAGTTTGATTGGCTGTTAATTTCTGATTGGAAATGTGAACTTTTTTTTAAATGCCAAAGAACGATGATGACTCATTACACATGTGTTACATGATCTAGAAACACCTAAAATCTAATGGATGCCGCGTGTTTTTATCTATAACCTACGCTAATCGTGTAGTGTTGTAGTAGGGGTATAAAGTATGATCACATGTAGGTCGTGACCGAGTCGCACCGTTGCGACGATTCGGTCGCCGATTCTCGATCGACTTCAAACGACTCTAGCTATGATCTTTGGAAAAATTGAAGTGGGTTATGTCTGTGTGTTTATGTGATTATAAAAAAGAAAAAATTTAATTTAACATGTTTTAATCGTGTTTTAATTATATAAACTTTATAAAAAAAATTCGAATTTTAATATATTGAGTTTTGTTTAATTCCTCACAACATATATTAATTTGACAATTTTTGGAGTTATTTGTAGCTAATACATTTTACCCCCTTTACTTCTAATGTTTCATAATGTTTTTTAATTTATGTAATATATTTTTTTAAATAAAATATTATTTTTATTGAATATAAAATGTTATTTATTGAATATAAACATAAAAATAATTTGAATTAGTACGCACTAGGTCGCCTTGTTGTGGCAAATAGGTCGCAATAAGTCGTAGGAGAGAGAAAATTGAAAAAAAAATTAGGTCGTGACCTAATATGCGTTGTGGGTAGCCTAATAGAACAAAAAGTATAAAAATAAGACCAATATTATTATATAAATTTTCTTCTATAAACTTTATTTGAATCAAATATTTCTCATAAATTATAAACTAATCTAGTACACATTAATATATGGCCTATTTTAGAAAGAGGACAAAAACATATGGCCACCTAAAAAAAGTCAAATGGAGTATCAATTAGCCAATTAGCCTATTCGACCTATTCGACCTATTCGATCTATTCGACCGGTTACACTTGGCATTTTCTCTAATCATATGATAGTACATGTGGGATCTACTCAAGTACATACAAGTACACTATGTGTAAGTGTACTTGTTATTCGACTACAGGTCACCTCGATTATTCGACCCGTACTTTTTGAATAAAATAATATTTATTAATAAATCAATCTCCAATTATTATGTTATTCGACTTTGACTTAAATATTATTCGACCCGTACTTTTAATTAATAAAAAATATAAAAACTTTCTCCCAAATAGATCTTTTTGTTATTCGACCTATACAATATACTTATTCGACTTGTACTGTTTAAAATAATTAAAATAATTAATCATCTTGTTATCCATTTACCCAAACCCACGGTTTTGTTATCCATTCACATATTATTCCACAAAACCTTGGGCGATCATATTGATCCTGATTGTTGTTCCCCCTGATACAAGTGTTTTTGCTTGGGGTTCAATATATTCTCGGAATCTTCTCGAATCGATCACGGTTCAAAGTGGAATAGTTGTTCTTGGTTACTAATCGGGGATTGGGTTTTCTATTCTACGAAAAAGAAATAAAGATCAAAGTCGTAAAAACAAGCTAAAAACAATTAATGAAAAACGATTAATCAAAGTAGTAAATACGACCGAATTTAAAAACTCGATTTAGAAAACTTAAGAAAAACTTAAAATAAGAAAAGCTGAAAAAGATGTTTATTCGGAATAAACAAAACTTGAAACCTTGATTCGGAATAATATTGTTGATCCGGAATATATGTTGATCCGGAATAATATGGAAAAGAGCTTGATTCGGAATAAAAATGTGATCCGGAATAAATGATGTTGATCCGGAATAAATGTGATGATCCGGAATAAAATTCTATCCGGAATAAATGAGGTGATCCGGAATAAAATTGGTGACCCGGAATGTAGTCCGTGATCCGGAATAAATCTGCTATTCGGAATAATTATATGATCCGGAATAATGGGGGCTGATTCGGAATGTTTTAAAGAAAATGACTGATCCGGAATAATGGGGTTGATTCGGAATAAAAGAGTTGATCCGGAATAATTGATTATTTCCGGATGAAAGGCATTGATCCGGAATATAAAATATTCCGGATGAACAATCTTGATTCGGAATAAAAGTAAACAGTGCTTGATTCGGAATAAGTAACTGATCCGGAATAATTAAGAAAAGTGGTTGATTCAGAATATGGGCAAGTATGAATACGATGAACAGGGGTTGAAGAAAAGGCACGAGTTTGATCAAATCTAACCAAGATAAACCAAAAGATTTAAAACAAACTAACTAATAATCATCTACTAACCATAAACATCAAATCCCAACAATAAAAACACAAAACCCACTAACTTTTAAAGATCAAATCAACCAAATAAAACTTGAAAACTTTGAATCAATAAGAACAAGATGAGCAAGATTAAAGGAAGATGGTATTGAAAGCTTAATGTTAAACAAACTAAATGGAAGATTAAAACTTACAAATTTGTGAAGGATTAAAAAACAATAAAAATCACCAAACACCCTAATGGTGTTGGTGACCTACGAACTAGAAAGAAAAAAAAAGGAAAAATAAAAGCTGGCTCAAAATGTGTGAAGGATCTCTTTATATAGGCCTTGTCTTTGGTTGGTGAGTGGGTTTTCTCCCTTTCTTCTTGTCTTCTCGTCTTTTCAGAAAAGTTGACGTTTTCGATTCTGATTCGGGATTTGTTGACGAGTAAATTCAACTCGTCTTTTAATTTCTTCGCTTAATAGACTTGAGTTCTTTCGACATATGTAAATCTTCCATCTTTGGTCCTTTTCTTCGATAAATCTTCAAATAGGCCCATTGACTTCAAATCTTTTGCATCTCTTGGACTATAGACTTCGTCTTGAGTCTTTTTCTTCGATAAAACCCGTGCAATCCCATGTTTTTTTCAATATTTATCCGGTTGGCTCTGAAAACACAACAAACACACAAACCACGCATAGTTCCAAACAAATGACATTAAATACGCGTTTTGGTCTTGTTTTAGCAAGAAATAAGTGGTAAAAGGATGGGTGTTTCCACACCTATCAAATCCTCTACACTTAACCATTGTCATGCCCTCATGCAAAGCTTAGTGATAAAGCAAGTTTACACTTCTCTCATAATCAATCAACCTTGGCCTTATTAACATACTACTAAAACAAAAATTACAGTACTAAGAGAAATTAAAACTTTAAAGGGAACAAAAGGAATAGAAAACCATTTTCACTTGAAAATAGCTACATGGAAATAACTTGCAAAGAAATCTAAGACTTACATTAGGGCTTCGGTGCTGCGAAGATTTATCACCCTCAAGTTTCACGTTCCCCAAACTAAGCTTAAAAATGAGATCATTGTTATTATAAGTTAGCAAAACAAACACTTACACACATGGCTTAATTATATGCTTAAACTCCCTTATTCCTAGTTGTATCTCTTATATTTTATTTTTGTCTTAGAATGATCATGAAGATGCATTTTTGGACTTATTGCGATAGTTTATTTAGGCTGAAAGCAAAGTAAGACGATTTGATTAATAGTTAGCTAAAGGACAAAATCTCTTAAAACTGCTTCTCGGGATATCAAAAAGTTCATATCTTGGCATAACTCGCTTCACGATTTGAGACATTTCTCGGGCCGATATTTGACATGTACTTCATACTTCATATCTTGAGAGACGTTCTTGAGATAATGGTCTTCTCATCGTTAATAGAGTTTCTTCACTTGGAGACTTTTGAGGGATACTCCAACTTTGTTGACCACGACTTCATCATTATTTCTTCAATCGTTAATTGGGATTTTGAGATACAACGATCCGCCTCCTTTTCGGACTTGGATCTATTTATCCTCATACCTTGTTAGGGTCTTTTCGGATAGACTTATCCATGATCTTTATGGGAGTTGATTGCTTTTTGTCGTGAGTCTTGATCCTTCATATTGATTTTGGGAATAATGCTCTTCACATCACCTTGGATCTTTAGCAATAAAATGGAATCCTCATGCCTTGTTAGGGCCTTTTCGGACTCGCCAATCTTCGCGCCCCGCTTCATAAGTTATGCCTTGGCTATGAACTCTTATCATTACCGAGCAACTTTTAAACGATCTTGGGCTAGAAGCTAAGTTATTCAATAAAATCGTACGACCTTACTTATTGCAGATAAATTATTAGCAAGTGATGGGAGAATAGGCAAATAATCACACCAAGTATGCTTGTGCAAGAATACCGACTTATAATTGACTCTATCATTTCTCGTTCTCCACAATTTAAAATCTCAAGTAATGAGGCTCGTGAATGCTTAGCCTAATAAACCAATTAAGGTCTACATGGTTAAGGATACTAGCTAGAATAAACTTGGATAAGTCTATTCGGGTTGAGTCAAAATAATCGCAACGGGCCTAATATGTCAAAGACTTCAAAACTAGCTACACCACTTTATTAATATTTTTGACTTTATTGCGGGATATATACATCTGAAAGCAATGATAAAAATTTAAAAATTACGACTATATGGCCAAAATTAATTAAAATTTTGAAAAATGCTGAAAAAGATGATTTTCCGGTTAAATGAAGGCATTTTAATGGAAAAGTCCACTTAAAACTTCGATAGAAGTCCCCCTACACTTAATATAAACATTGTCCTCAATGTTTAAGAATGTGGGAAAAGTCTCCCCTAAACTTATGACATTGTGCACGTTGGTTAAATCAAGTTAAGGAAGAGACGACTAAAGTGATCAATTTCAAATGTGAGTATGAAGAAAATTGAATCACGATAGTTTAGAGATAGAACCGGATTGCTGATAACACGGGAGCACGGTTCTTCAAAGGTTCCAAAAGTGCATTCATCCCTGTAATCACATCACCACACAAACACAAACAACCTATATAGGTCCCCCTACACTTAGGAGGTAAAACGGAAAAGGATAGATACTCGGGTTGCCTCCCGAGGAGCGCTTGTTTTTGTTCACCGAGTCACGAGCCTGACTCGACCCAAAGCTAGTTCATGGGAAACGTGGTGAGGGATGGAATCATCTCATGAGAGATGTCCTCACCAAAGTACAACTTCACTCGTTGGCCATTCACCTTAAAATTAGGTCCATTAGATTGAGCGAGCTCGAGAGTACCATATGGAAAAATTTGGGCAATGGTGAATGGGTCGGACCAACGAGATTTCAGCTTGCCCGAAAAGATTTTCAACCGAGAGTTAAAGAGTAAACTTTTTCTCCAACTTGGAACTCTCGGTTTTTAATCTTAGAGTCGTGAATGAGCTTAGTCTTTTCCTTATAGATCAAAGAATTTTCATAAGCCTCATTCTGAAGTTCATTGAGCTCATTGAGTTGGATCTAGCGTAGGTCATCGGCTTTGTTGATGTCGAAATTAGCCCACTTCAAGGCCCAGTAAGCCTTGTGCTCCAACTCAATAGGGAGGTGGAATGCTTTCCCGTACACGAGACGATATGGTGTACAACCAATCGGAGTCTTGTATGCGGTACGAAAAGCCCACAGAGCATCATCAAGTTTATCGGCCCACGAGGCACGATGCTCTCCCACGGTACGTTCAAGAATTCGCTTTAATCCTCGGTTAGAGATTTCAGCCTGGCCATTAGTTTGTGGGTGGTATGCGGTGGAAAGACGATGATTTACACCATACTTAGCCATGACTCTTGCGAATTGATCATTGCAAAAATGAGTCCCGCTGTAAAACCCGTATTTAAAAAAAAATCAGAATATTTAAATACGCGGCTTAATATTAATAAACTATATAAGTATTAATTATTAGACAGAGATATAAACGCAGAAATTAATTACGCGGTCTCAGTTTTATTTAAATATTACAAATGAATAATTATTCAGAAAATAATTATTAAGATTCAGAAAATACGTATGTATTATTTATTATTATACAGAAAAGAATATTATATTTCAGAAAAATTAAAAAAACGAGAAATATAAATACGTTTCAGAACGAGATTTAAGTATGAGCTTTTCGTAAGTAATTAAAACACGAATTAAAACACTAGTGCTTTTGGGCCGGATGGATATTATTGAAACAAAAGAGAAGGAAGCTGGGCCTTGAAGCCCAATACAATGTCTAAAAAAAAAAAACAGGGGTGCCTCACTACTCTTTCACACAACAGTAACTTAAAAAAAAATAAAAAAATTAGGGTTCGTTGGTTGTGGGTGGCTGCCGACAGAACAAGACAGAAAAGAAAAAAAAAAGGGGATCGAGTACTTGTTCTAGTAATACTCTCCATCTTATAACGGTAATCTTTCCCTTCTTTTATCTCAATTTAGATCACAAATTGGTTTTAAGATTTTCTTTCAAACGAAAGTTATAAACATGTCATAATAAACATCAAAGGGGTGTCGGATTTTCGTGTGGATTCAGGGAAAACCGAGACCATCAAGGTCTCGGTGTGGTTGCTGCTTGGGCCACTCGTGACCCACAAGGGACGGGTTGGTTTGGGTTTGTGTCGGCAGCAATAAACCCACCAGGTGGTTTGTTCAATAAAATCAGTGAGTAAAACATAAAAACAGGGGGCGTTTGGGACTGCAGTTTCCAGCAGGGGCGTTTGGGACTGCAGTTTCCAGCAGGGGCGTTTGGGACTGCAGTTTTCAGCAGGGGCGTTTGGGACTGCAGTTCCAGTAGGGGTGTTTGGGACTGTAAACAGTGGGAACGTATAAAAACAGTGGGAACTTATAAGTAGCAGTGGGAACTTATAACTAGCAGTGGGAACTCGACCAGCAGGGGGAAACTAATAATGAAAGCAGTGGGAACAATACTATAACAGGGGCAAAATAAACAAAAACAGTGGGAACCATGGGAGTAATTAAACTAATTAATCATTTTTTAGAAATGAGTTTATTAATCAATCATTTATAGTGTATGATCTATTTAATTTAATTAATAGAATTAAATTGATTCTCGCTTGATCGTTTGTCTTATTAAAAACATATGATTTGTTAATGAGTTAATTTCAAAGATATTAAATTGGAAATATTTCTAAATCAGGAAACTGTCTATGTATGACAGGTTACTATTTTTTAGTAAGATCGTAAATATTAGAAATACATATAATACGGTAATCAGAATTACAAGAATACACTTATCAGAAATAATGCAGAACATTCAGATTTATCAGATTATATAGTATTATAATACAAAGACGATTTTGAATCAAACTAAGAACAGATAAGAGTCAGCAACGGTAAACGGTAATCAGACGACTTATTTCCGTCTATTATTTATGTAGTATTCGTGAAGTCAGAGTCGATCCTCCAGCTTTCATTCTTGTTTCATTACGGGACCAGAGGTACGGATTTCCGTCCTTTCAGTAAGGACTTCCTTTCTATGCATGATTAGGATTCCCCATCTTCAGCCAAATGTTTTCCCCAGTATATGTTTAAACTTATCAGTAATCATGTTAAGAATTAAATAAATTGCCTGAGCATTATATACAAGCACGACCAGTTTATGTACTAGTTACGGAGGTACCGTAACCACGGCACTAGAGGCACCGGTGTCGTGACTCACATGCAGGAGAGTGATATCCTGCATCGTTCCACTCAGCTCAGCTTGGCCATTTTATCAGTATTATTAGTGGGGCGTATGGATGCATCCTAGGCTTATATGTGTTACAAGTTATCAGGGTGAATGTGGTGTGTGCTCTACATCCTTCACATTGGAGCTGATCCCTCCACCCAGCACAGTTATTTAGAGGTCACCCCTCTACAGCATGACGAGGTCACCCCTCCAGTTATTCATGCACGGTTGTTACAGCACGTGACCTATATAAGCTCTGGCAAATAAAATACAATAAATGCATGTTTTCAGAATTAATAGTTATATTTCAGTATCAGTATATATGAACCAGGTTTCTCAGATTTTATGCAGAGTTCTACCACATGTTACATATCAGTCTTACAGCTTCAGTATTCTATCGCTTGTTTCATTCAATATATTCTTATCATGTTTTATATCCGTTCACTGAGCGTTATGCTCAGCCGTAGTTCCTTTCATGTTCTAACGGCAGGTACACCGGGACGCTCTTAGGATTCTGAGAGCACGTGCATTTGGAATGGAAGCTATACAGACTTCTTATTTTATGCACTTACATTATTCTGCTTATTTGGACATTGTTTAGTCCTTTCTTTCAGTATTTCATTTTTCATGTTTTGAGCTTAGGTTGGATTACCGATGTTTGATTCCGGTATTTCCGTTATGGTCATTTAATGTTTCATTACATTTACCTTATGCTTTGATGACACGCCATAAATACACGTAACGGTCCACTTATCCAAGTGGGGTGTTACACCCGCGATCACTAATAATGGAACGAGGCACACCGAATCTAGCGAATAGCGACTTTAAAAAGTTACAAACCACCCTTGCGTCATTAGTGGGTAAAGCTTTGGCTTCAACCCATTTAGAAACGTAATCAGCGGCTACAAGGATGTATTTGTTTCCTTTAGATGAAGGGAATGGCCCCATAAAGTCGATGCCCCATACATCAAAGATTCTACATTCTTGTATGAAATTTTGAGGCATCTCATCTTTATGTGTGATCTTGCCTTGTTTTTGGCAAGCATCACAATGTTTAACCATCTCGCGAGCATCACGATAAATGGTGGGCCAATAAAATCCCGAGTCAAACACTTTCTTAGCGGTGAAGTTGGGACCAAAATGACCACCGGTGGGTCCTTTATGGCAAGCGTCAAGGATTTGTACCGCTGCCGGTCCATCAACACATCGGCGAATAATCAAATCAGCGCATTGTTTGAAGAAATACGGGTCATCCCAAAAGTAAGTCTTAATATCTTTGAAGAACTTTTTCTTTTGTTGGGATGTTAACCCGTCGACGAGGATTCCACTCGCCAAGTAGTTTTCAATGTCCGCAAACCACGGGGCTTCATCATTATTCAAGTTGATAGACATTAAGGTCTCAAGGGGAAAAGAGTCATTGATCTCTTTGTTCGGATGATCCCATTGATGAGGATCCTCAAGTCTACTGAGATGATCCGCGGCTAGGTTTTCAGCTCCCTTCTTATCACGAATTTCGATGTTAAATTCTTGAAGTAGCAAAACCCAGCGAAGAAGTCTTGGTTTAGAATCTTGTTTAGTTAACAAGTACTTCAATGCGGAATGGTCCGTGTACACGATGGTAGTGGAAAGGACAAGATAGGGGCGAAACTTTTCAAAAGCATAGACAACAGCTAAAAGCTCTTTTTCGATTGTCGTGTAATGCAATTGAGCCCCTGTCATTGTCTTGCTAGCGTAATGGATCGGTTGGAAGTGTTTATTCACTCTTTGGCCCAAAACCGCTCCAATAGCAAAGTCGCTAGCATCGCACATCAACTCGAAAGGCAGCTCCCAATTAGGGGTAACCAAGACCGGTGCCTTAGTTAGCTTATCCTTAAGAAGATTGAAGGCTTCAATACACTCTTTGGAAAAGATAAAAGGAGTATCTTTTTCCAAGAGGTGGGTCATCGGGCAAGCGATTTTAGAAAAATCTTTGATGAATCGACGGTAGAAGCCCGCATGACCAAGGAAACTTCTCACACCCTTCACGGTTGAAAGTGGAGGCAATTTAGCAATAACATCGACTTTAGCACGGTCCACTTCAAGACCGGCTTTGGAGATTTTGTGTCCTAGCACGATGCCCTCTTTTACCATGAAATGGCATTTTTCCCAATTAAGAACAAGGCGAGTGTCTTCACACCGCTTAAGCATACGTTCTAAATTGGCAAGGCAAGTAGAGAAAGAATCACCATAAACCGAGAAATCATCCATGAAGACTTCCATAGTTTCTTCAACCATGTCATGGAAGATAGCCATCATACACCTTTGGAACGTCCCCGGAGCATTGCATAAACCGAAAGGCATGCGTTTGTAAGCAAATGTTTCGTAGGGACAAGTGAATGTGGTTTTCTCTTGGTCTTTGGGATCGATGGGAATTTGAAAATACCCGGAGAAACCGTCTAAGAAGCAGTAATAGTCATTACCCGCTAGACGCTCGAGCATCTGATCCATGAAAGGAAGAGGAAAATGATCTTTTCTCGTGGCATCATTGAGTTTGCGATAGTCGATACAAACTCTCCACCCAGTAACGAGACGAGTGGGAATCAACTCGTTGTGTTCATTGGGAACAACGGTTATTCCGCCCTTCTTGGGCACACAATGGACGGGACTTACCCATGGCGAATCCGAAATAGGGTAAATCAAGCCGGCATCTAGAAGTTTGATAACCTCTTGTTTGATGACGTCATGAATTCGAGGATTAACCCTTCTTTTGCTTTGGATTGCGGGTTTAAAGTCATCTTCCATGAGAATTTTGTGAGTACAAAAGTTTGGATCAATTCCGCGGATATCGGAAATTTTCCAAGCAATTGCCTTCTTATGATCTTTAAGTACGGCGATAAGGCGAGATTTTTCTTCTTCTTTCAAGTCCTTCGCGATGATGACGGGCGAATTCTTCTTATCTTCAAGGAACACGTACTCGAGATGGGACGGTAACTGCTTAAGCTCTAAATCCAGAGGATTTTCAATGGGAGGCGTATTCAAAGTCGGTTCATCGATAGCAATAGCCTTGGGAGATGGTGGAGAAATATGGTCATCTTTGAGAAGTTTCTCAATGAGACGAATGTCTTCATCCCAATTGGTGGGAGAATCGTCATATTCTAAGTTTACATCTCCCATGGTTGCTTCAAAATCTTTCCAAAGGAAATCACTTTCTCCAAATAGAGATAGTGATGAATCAATAGAGGCAACGGTCTCAAAATTGGGAGGAGAGGTAGGAATACTTTTACAAGCATCATTAAAGTGTTCTTCACAAGCCTCATCAAGAACGTCGATACAATTAACACTCTCGTATGAATAAGGCTGTTTAGAAATCTTACCCATGTTGAAGACAATTTGATCGTCACCAACTCTCATGATAAGCTCACCGCTTCTACATCGATGAGAGTGCGACCGGTCCTCAAGAATGGACGTCCAACGATTAATGGCACACGAGGGTCCATATCGTAGTCGACGACGACGAAATCGGCGGGAAAAGTGAATTTGTCGACTCTTACAAAAACATCTTCGGCTATCCCCACTGGATAAGCAACCGTACGGTTAGCTAATTCCAAAATCATTTTGGTGGGGACTAGCTCAGGGAGAGATAATTACTTCCAAACACTTAATGGCATTAAGTTAATACTAGCACCTAGATCGGCTAGGGCCATGCAATTCTCTACTCCCGGGAAGTTGCAAGGGATTAAGAAGCGACCCGGATCACCAAGTTTGGTTGGCAATTTCCTTAAGAGCACTGCAGAGCAATTCTCGTTAAGTTGGGTATTAGCAATATCAAGAAGCTTCTCCTTGTCACTAAGAAGATCTTTGAACATTTTCGCGTATTTAGACATGTGAGCGAGAGCCTCAGCGAAGGAGATGTTGAAATTCAATTGTTTAAACATTTCGAGAAAGTTCGAAACTTGAATATCGTCCTTTCTTTTGAGCTTCTCTTTCCTCAACCTTGAGGGATAAGGTATATCGGAAGAAGAGGAAGGCTTTGGAATAGTAGGATCACTCACATCCTTGGGTGGTGGAGGGGTAGAAGTAAGAGGTGGAGGAATTGGGTAAATAGAAGGTTGAGGAATATGAGTAGGTGACTCTTTTTCCTTAGTCACAATCACCGGTGGAGGTATAGGAAGCTCGGGTTCCTTGGTACCTTTGCCACTGCGAGTGGTGATTGCTTTCATCTCCCCTCTTGGATTAGCCACGGTGTTACTCGGAAGAGTACCCGAAGAAGAGGGTTGATTACCTTGGAAGAAACCAGCCATCATGTTCCTTATGTCATTCGTTTGACTTACCAAAGTGTTTCGCATATCAGCTCGAAGCTCATTCCCTTGCTTCACCATATCTGCTTTCATGTTGGCCATTTCCCGCTGGAGATTTTCCACGATCACATCATTAGTCCTCATGTAGGTTTCAACATCTTGGTGTAATGCGGTGGGTTGGTTGGGAGGAGGAGCATGGTAGGCGGGTGGTTGATAAGCAGGTTGTTGGTAAACTTGGTTGTTTCTTTGAGGTGGATATGGGTTTCTTTGGTTTTGATATGAAGTTGGAGCACGTGGTTGGTTTTGATTGGTTCGGTTAAGGTTTTGTTGTTGGTTTTGATTGATTAGAGGAAAACCGGGCGGGGAAAGAAAGTTGTTTGAGCTATAGCTGAGCAAGTTGCGATCTCCTTGAGGACGAGCTTGATAAGCGACCGGAGGATAGGTACCGTATGCTGCGTTAACATTCTCAGAAGAATGGTCTTGGGTGGAGGTACAAGTGGTGTAAGAGTGAGGACCCCCGCATATTTCACATGGTTGGCTTACAACATTGACTTGAGCGTTTTGAGCGTTGATGCTTTTGGTGTTGCTAGCGGTTTGGGTAGCAAGCGATTCAAGAAGCGACGTAATTTTGTCAAGTCTCTTGTCGTTGTCACTAGTACTAGCACTAGCGGCATTGGTCCGAACACTCTTGGTTTGCACACGAGACTTATTTTCAATAATATCCCAAGCGGCATTAGAACTCTTAACCAAAATATTACCCCCCGAGGCACTATTTAGTGAATCTTGATCATTCATGCTTAAACCATTGTAAAAGGTATTAATTTGGTGCACTTAGGTAAAACCATGTTGTGGGCACTTTCTTAAAAGGTCTTTAAAATGGTCCCAAGATTCACTAAAAGACTCATCGTACTTTTGTTCAAAATTAATAATTTCATTCCGCAAAGCGGTAGTACGAGAGGGTGGGAAAAAGTAGTCTATGAATTTGGTCTCTAAGTCCGTCCACGTCAGAATACTTTGTGGTGGTTTCTTTGCAAGCCAATGCCGGGCTTGTCCCTCTAAGGAGAAAGGAAAAAGTTGTAAACGGATTACCTCTTGTGGAACACCATTGAATTTGACCGTATTTGTGAGTTGTAGGAACCTTTTGATGTGGTCATGAGAATCATCAATGGGACGCCCCAAGAATGGTTGAGCAGAGACCATCTGAATAAAGCCGGATTTGAGCTCAAAGTTGTTGGCTGCAATCGCGGGTATGACAATTGGATCATTGTTGCCCTCTACATGTGCTTGCAAAAGTTCGATCATAGGGCGATTGTCCGGTAGAGGTTCATTGTTGTTATTATTCATGTTGTTTTGAGGTGGGTTATTATTGTTGTTGTTGTGTACACCGGACATGTCTAAGTTATCGAGAGTCTTAGGCTCTTGATAAGACGTTGATCGAGTGCGCATACACCTGCAAAAGAACTAACAAAGCAAGAAATATTTTTTTGGTTTTTATGGTTTTTTAATTTTTTTGTATTTTAATGTCAGGATTTTGCTATGTTGAAAAGTTCGTTTCTCGGTATCTTTTCGAATTGATTTCCGGTTCAAAGTGCGACTCAGTTGTTCTTGGTAAATCAAATGAAAGGGTTTCGTTATCTAAATCTAATTAAAAATAAAGACTTAAAAAAGATAAAATAAAGACAGCAAAAGAAGAAACAATGAAAGATTAAAACTTGACGAAAAGTAAATGACGAGAAATTAAAAGCAATAAAGGTAAATAACGCAAACTAAAACTTAAACTAAAAGGAAAGGAAAGTAAAAATGCAAATAAAGAAAAAGGCGGGAAAAATAAAGCTTAAAACTAAAAACTGGAAAACACTCATTCGGAATAAAACAGTTCATCCGGAATATGTCAGTTATCCGGAATAAACTAGTTGATTTGGAATAAGGCTTTGATCCGGAATAAAAAAGGGAAAAGAGGTTGATTCGGAATACGGACCTTGATCCGGAATAATCAATATTCCGGATGAAAGATTTGATCCGGAATAATCAAATATTCCGCATGAAGAGACTTGATCCGGAATAACAAGTATTCCGAATGAAGAGGCTTGATCCGGAAAAACAAGTATTCCGAATGAAGAGCTTGATCCGGAATAAACTGCTGAAACGATTGATCCGGAACAAATGGCTTTGATCCGGAATCTGGGCACATAAACAGTAGGATGAACACGAAGAACAGGGGTTGAAGAAAAGGCACGAATTTAATCAAATCTAACCAAAACAAACCAAAAGATTAAACAAAAATAACCAATAAACATCAACTAACAATAATCAATCCAAACAATTTAACAAAACTAACAAATAAAGCCAAATCAATCAAAACCCACTTGATTGAAAACCATAAAAACTCAAGAACATGAACACAAAAATTAAACACAAACAAGAAAGGTAGATGAGAGATTAAACAAGAAAAGTAAAGATGCATCAACAATTAAATGTAAAATTACTTGAATTAAAGAAATTAAAGGTGCATGACAAGTAATTAAAGTGCAAGAAATTAAATTGCAAGGTATGAAAATGGTGGAAGAGGTGGGTTGTCAATCCACCCAACAACATGAAATGTAAATCCTAATGTTCTATTTATAGGGGAGGATTAGGAGGTGCTTAGGAAGCTTCCTCCCCTCTTTCTTCTTTCTTTAATTGCATGCTTAAGTCCTTAATCTTCTTAATCTTTTGACTTTAATGACTTTGTCTCGGGATTTCTTCAAACTCGTCTTGTAATTCTTCAATAAATTAGACTTGAGTTCTTCGGCTTTTAGTAAACTTCCGTCTTTTGACTTTTTCTTCGATAAATCTTCAGAATTGGTCTTGGACTTCCGTTCTTTTTGCACTCTTGATTTCTTGACTTCGTCTTTCGTCTTTTTCTTCGATAAAAACCCGTGAATGCCCGTG
Organism: Glebionis coronaria; assembly: GCA_025667525.1. Taxonomy (NCBI): domain Eukaryota; kingdom Viridiplantae; phylum Streptophyta; class Magnoliopsida; order Asterales; family Asteraceae; genus Glebionis; species Glebionis coronaria. Next base: position 573,862,569 of record CM046880.1, read on the forward strand.
TTTTCTCCACTTTTCACATTTTCGTCCTAAATCACAACAAAAACACAAACCACGCATAATTCCGACATAAATGACATAAAATACACGTTTTGGCTCGGTTATTATTGTAATTAAGTGGTAAAAAGGATGGGTGTTTACACACCTATCAAATCCCCTACACTTAACCATTGCAATGTCCTCATGCAATGCATTAATTACAAAGCACGATTACACTTTTCATCATAATTAATCCACGTTGGCCTTTTATTAAAGAGATAGAAAATTATAAACATTCAAAGTAAGTAAAGAAATCAAAAACATACCTTCGGGTTTTGGAAATGTCATGAATGATCATCATCCGCAAGTTTTCACTTTCTCCAAACCAAGCTTAAAAACGAGATCATTGTTATTATAAGTTAGCAAACTAACACGAACTCATGTGGGCCAATTATTTACTTAGACTCCCTTATTACTATGTGTATCTCTTATATTTTATTGTTGTCTTGAATGATCACGAGGATGCATTGTTGACTTATTTCGATAGTTATTAAGTCTGAAAATAAAGTGGGACGATTTAATCAATAGTTAGCTAAAGGACAAAATCTTTTAAAACTGCTTCTCGGGACCTCATAAAGTTCATATCTTGGCATAACTCGCTTCGCGATTTGAGACCTTTCTCGGACCGATATTTGGCAGCGACTTCATACTTCAAATCTTGAGAGATGTTTTTGAAATTATGGTCTTCTCTTCATAATAGGAATTTCTTCACTTGAAAGTTTAAGAGATTCTTCATATTTGGACCACGACTTCTTCTTTTTTCTCCAATCTTTATTTGGGATTTTGATATACAACGATCCGCCTCCTTTTAGGACTTGGATCTATTTATCCTCATACCTTGTTAGGGCCTTTTTGGATAGACTTCTCCATGATCTTTACGGGAGTATTTGCTTTTCGTCGTGTGTCTCGATCCTTCATATTGATTTTTGATAAATGATTCTTCACATCACTTGGGATCTTTAGCAACAAAATGTAGCCCTCATGCCTTGTTAGGGCCTTTTTCGACTCTCAAATCTTCGCATCCTGCTTCAATAAGTTATGCCTTGGCTATGAACTCTAATCCATACCGAGCAACTTTTAAACGATCTTGGGCTAGAAGCTAAGTAACTTTTCAAATCGTACAACCTTATTTATTGCAGATAAAATTTATTAGCAAGCGATGGGAGAATAGGCTCATAATTAACTCACATAAATTCACGAAAGAATACCAAACTTATAATTGACTCTATCATCTCTCGTTCTCCACAATTTAAAATCTCAAGGAATGAGACTCGTGGATGCTTAGCCTATTAAATCAAAGTTTTGGGTTTTCGAGTCGTCTATAAGATCTTGCAAACTCTTAGACTTTTTCAAGTTTAGAATTTGCATTTTAAAGTTCCCTTGATAAACGACTCTCTAGGATCAATTATAGGAACATGCGAAAAGTTCTTGTTCTTAACCCGTGAGAGTTAAGACTTTCGTGTTTTATGGCTCCCTATATAAAAGCCTAGCAAAACTTGACTTAAACACGTTAAGGATACTAGCTAGAGTAAACTTAGATAAGTAAACTCGGGTTGAGTCAAAAGATTCACAACGTTTGAAAATTAAAACCACTTTATTAAAAATTTATTCTAGCAAAGAAAGAAAATAACTATACAAAGGTAAAAACTAATAGGCCAAAATAGATCAAAATTTTGAAAAATGTCGAAAAATTTATTTTCCGGTTAAAATGAAGACAAATACAAGGAAAAGGCCACTTAACTTCGATAGAAGTCCCCCCTACACTTAATATAAACATTGTCCTCAATGTTTAAGCATGTGGGAGTAAACTCCCCTACACTTAGGACATTATGCACTTTGTTTAAATCTCGCTAAGGAAAAGACAACTAACGAGATTCCTATTTTAATATTGAAAAATATAAAATATTGAATCGAAAAGAGTTTAGGATAGAACCGGGAAGAAGGGAACACGGAATCACGGGTCGTCAAAAGTTATCAAGAGTGTGTCTTTGAAGCTCTAATCCCTGCACATGATAAGAAAGAAAGCAAGAAACACCAACGGGGCTCCCCCTACACTTATGGTGAAAACAGGTAAAGATAGATAGATAATTGGGTTGCCTCCCAAAAAGCGCTTGTTTATATTAACCGAGTCACGAGCCTGACTCGTCCCCGAATTAAATGGTCCATGGGGAAGCCTCGAATGTAATACCGGGATCAAAGACCTTGTCCTCATTCCCGGTGGACATCAACAAAGGGGAGGCGGGGGGATAAGTCTTGAATGGGAGAAAAGTCCTTTCAACATACGAAAAGTATGTGAAATCAAGATCCACGGGAGGTGGGGTGGGTAAAGTAAGCACATTGTCATCCCCCAAAGACAATGGATGCAGAGCACTCGGCAAAGTCGTAATGTTATCAATCATGAAATAGTGAATGTCACCTCCCGGGTCAAAGCACTCATCCTCCGTAAGAGTGGCTAAAGGGGAGGATGAAAGGTCCTCGGGAGGGGGACTTGGGACAATACCTTCCTGCAGCAAATTAGCAAAAATAATATCTCCCTCCGTGTCATCATCATCAATACCTGGAGGTATGGAGTGAATGTCGATTTCTTCCAGCAATGGGTCATTATCTTCAACGGGAGGAATAGATGTAGGTAAAGACTCGGAAAGAGGAGGAGAAGTCAACTCTTCGATTTGAGCAATAAGAAGATGCACTTTCCGTAATTTATCGCGGAGAATCACGTATTCTACCTCATCTTCAAGAGCAAGTTCATCGGTGAACTTCTCGTAAGCCGGAAAGAATAAATCGTCATCGCCCGCATCTCCCGGTGGAGATTGAGAAATTTCAAAAGTGAAATTCTCATAGCGTGGAGAAAAATCGTCATCACTAGGATCGACCTCTTCCGTAAGAGCAACGTCGTCCTTAGACTCCATAGCAGTCGGTATGTCACACACCGCATCATCAAAGAATTTATCGAGACCAAACTCGCTAATCTCACTCAATGAATCATCAGCCTTAGACGCATTAGGAATATCGAGAGTAGGAGTAGCAACTTTAGAAGATGGGTCGAGAGCGTAGACGTCATCGTCGTCATCATCATCATAATAGTATTGACGCACAAGAGGAGGGGTATAATCACTAAGATGAGATACTTGCTCTTGTTGCTGTCGCTCTTGTTGCTGTCGCTTTTGTTCCTGCAATGCCTTGGTCAGTTGAATTAAGCCGTCATGAAGTTTCCAAAGAATGGCTTGTCTTTCTTCATTCAGAGTAGTGAGTTGTTGAATTCTTTGAGAGGATTGATGATTGAGGTTGGGGTGTGGGGGCTCACAGTTATGAAAACCAGAATTATAGCACGGATGTGGCTCGTAGTAAGTCATCGGTTGAGAAGAATTACAACACGGATTTGGTTCATAATAATCCATCGGTGAAGAAAAATGAGGACACGGATCTGGCTCATAATAATCCATTGGCTGATAATAAGAAGTATCGTGAGGGCCCCCACAATTTTGGCAAAAGGGTATGGAGAAAAAATCTGGTGCTTCTTGTAGATAGCTATTACCATTGTCATAATTGTAACCCAGTTCTTGCTCGCCATGAGGCGGGTATCGAATTGGACACGAAACTTGCCAATGAGAATCGCTTCCACAATAGATGCACGGGGGAACAGGAGGTGGATTAGAAAAGGACGAATTAGTCGAGTTGCACCATGGACAAAATCCGAATTGTGTGTTGTCGATATCGTTTCCGCACCGCTCACATGTACACCATTGACATGAGTCGTTCCTGTATAATCGTCTCCCACACCCGACGCAATGGACATAAGAATCCATAAAGAAAAATAGATAAGCAAGAAGAATATTTTTGGTGCAAAACTTTGAAAAAGAAATGCTTTTTATGATTTTTCAAATGTTTTTGGATTTTTGAAAATTTTTGACACGAAAAATAACGTTCACGAGTGAACGGATCCCAAAAGCCAACGCGTCTCTCACAAAAAACCGTTAATCTTCACGAAAAGAGCCGGCAGCGGCGCCATTTAACTGGATTTTGCTATGTTGAAAAGTTCGTTTCTCGGTATCTTTTCGAATTGATTTCCGGTTCAAAGTGCGACTCAGTTGTTCTTGGTAAATCAAATGAAAGCGTGTCGTTGTCTAAATCTAATTAAAAATAAAGACTTAGAAAGATAAAATAAAGACAGCAAAAGAAGAAACAATGAAAGATTAAAACTTGACGAAAAGTAAATGACGAGAAATTAAAAGCAATAAAGGTAAATAACGCAAACTAAAACTTAAACTAAAAAGAAAGGAACGTAAAAATGCAAATAAATAAAAAGGCGGGAAAAACAAAGCTTAAAACTAAAAACTGGAAAACACTCATTCGGAATAAAACAGTTCATCCGGAGTATGTCACTTATCTGGAATAAACTAGTTGATTCGGAATAAGGCTTTGATCCGGAATAAAAAAGGGAAAAGAGGTTGATTCGGAATACGGACCTTGATCCGGAATAACCAATATTCCGGATGAAAGATTTGATCCGGAATAATCAAATATTCCGCATGAAGAGACTTGATCCGGAATAACAAGTATTCCGAATGAAGAGGCTTGATCCGGAATAACAAGTATTCCGAATGAAGAGCTTGATCCGGAATAAACTGCTGAAACGATTGATCCGGAACAAATGGCTTTGATCCGGAATCTGGGCACATAAACAGTAGGATGAACACGAAGAACAGGGGTTGAAGAAAAGGCACGAATTTAATCAAATCTAACCAAAACAAACCAAAAGATTAAACCAAAATAACCAATAAACATCAACTAACAATAATCAATCCAAACAATTTAACAAAACTAACAAATAAAGCCAAATCAATCAAAACCCACTTGATTGAAAACCATAAAAACTCAAGAACATGAACACAAAGATTAAACACAAACAAGAAAGGTAGATGAGAGATTAAACAAGAAAAGTAATGATGCATCAACAATTAAATGTAAACTTACTTGAATTAAAGAAATTAAAGGTGCATGACAAGTAATTAAAGTGCAAGAAATTAAATTGCAAGGTATGAAAATGGTGGAAGAGGTGGGTTGTCAATCCACCCAACAACATGAAATGTAAATCCTAATGTTCTATTTATAGGGGAGGATTAGGAGGTGCTTAGGAAGCTTCCTCCCCTCTTTCTTCTTTATTTAATTGCATGCTTAAGTCCTTAATCTTCTTAATCTTTTGACTTTAATGACTTTGTCTCGGGATTTCTTCAAACTCGTCTTGTAATTCTTCAATAAATTAGACTTGAGTTCTTTGGCTTTTAGTAAACTTCCGTCTTTTGACTTTTTCTTCGATAAATCTTCAGAATTGGTCTTGGACTTCCGTTCTTTTTGCACTCTTGATTTCTTGACTTTGTCTTTCGTCTTTTTATTCGATAAAAGCCCGTGGATGCCCGTGTTTTCTCCACTTTTCACCTTTTCGTCCTAAATCACAACAAAAACACAAACCACGCATAATTCTGACATAACTGACATAAAAGACACGTTTTGGCTCGGTTATTATTGTAATTAAGTGGTAAAAAGGATGGGTGTTTACACACCTATCACCCCCCCAATCTTAAACAATCCCAGCGATCCTATTCCCGATTAATTACTGGTATCCACACATATTACTCTATTGAATCGAATAAGAGTTAATTGTAACGATGGTGGCTGGTGATGTTATCCCTCATGTTAACCCAGATGCTGTTGTTAACCCAGATGAAATTACACATACAATGGAACCTAAAGTAAGTGTTCTTTCACGATTGAATATTATTTCCACAATCAAATGTAAGTTGAAGCCGTATAAAAATAGGGATTTATTGTTTAGGACTAGTGTATTTGGTCGGTGGTTAGATTTTCCTAAATCATCGTATGAAAATCATATGCTACATTATGTTTTGCAAACTCAAGAGGAGGTTAATGGCTTGAGTAGTGATTGCCCTGCCATTAAGATTAGAATTGGTGATATTAATCTGCAGTTTGGGAGGGAGGAATTTTGTTTGATAAGTGGTTTTAGATGTGGGCCGTTATTCTTAGATGATACAAAAAGTTATTCATTTGTTGAACGTGTTTTTCCTGAGAAGATGAATAGTAACATTAAGAGTGTTAAACAGCGGGAATTGTTAGAGCTGATAAATGTTGATCAAAAGTGGTCTAAGTTAGATGACAGCGATGCTGTTAGGGTATGTTTGTTGTTTGTAGCGGAGGCCATATTTATGGGACGAGAAGATTTTCTGAATGTTCCACAACATTTGTTGAACCTTGTTGAAAATTTGTCGGCTTGGAACTCATTTCTTTGGGGAGAATATATGTGGCAACATTTCTATAGTAAGACAGTAAAAGTTGTGAAAAAGAAGAAAAAAGTATCAAAAAAAACACCCGGTTACAACCTGAATGGGTTTGTATGGGCCTTTAAGGTTAGTAATAAATTTGATTATTAAAATTTGTATATTGTCATTTTGTTTTTTATATTTTTTGATATAAGTAAATTATCCTTTGGACATGTAGATCTAGATTCTGGAAAGCTTTAGTAACAGCAACCTATGGTGGTCTAAACAAGAGGATGTCATACCTCGAGGTCTTAGGTGGAGCCCAAACGGGAGGCGTTTTGATAAAGATCAATATGATCTGCTATTTGGTCAGGTAATAATAGTAATATGATCTCCTATTTGTATATATGACGATTCCAAATTGTAATGTATGATTTGTCGGTAAATCATTAGGGTTCGGTACCAATAACTGAACTGGTTCCGACAGCCGAAGAGGTGTGTCAAGAATGGTATAGTCGAAGCATGTCATTATTCTGGGGGGATGTCGTATCTTGTATCCAAGCCTACAAACCTAATGGAACAATACCCCTTTCACAAAACCTGGCATCCACTAGTTCTTCACAATTGGAATGTAGGAAACCTGATGTACAATCTTTAAAAGTACCTGAAACTGATGTACAATTTTTAAAAGTACCCGATACTTATTTACAAACTGTAAAAGTACCCGATACTAGCTTTGGTGATGTGCAATACGCTGAGGTTCCCAAAAATCTGTCTGGGGAAGGTACTTCGACACCAAGCATTCAAATTCCTAACCTTTTTGGAACTGGTTTAAGGGTTGGGTTAAAAAACAATGAGGGTGTAAGGAATGAAAAACCACCGTGTGTTTCTGATGATGAATGTGTCAAGGTGGAGAGAGAAACCAACGAACCTAGTAGATTAGATAACCGTATTATGGAATCTGTGAATAATCTCTGTTCAGTCGTTTGTTCGATTAAACCAATTATGAAGACTAGTTTGGATGAGCTTAGAAATTCAATTGTTGGTGTTGTATGTGCAACAACAGAGACTAGTTAAGATTTTAGTCTTGCGGATGATAATTTATTTGAATGCCCTGTGCAACATCAGACATTTGTAAAAAACACGGAGTCTTTGTATAAAGACTCTCAGCCATCACAAATGGAGTGTTTGCTTAATGCGTTGGAATTTGTTACACCTTCAGTTCATGATACTGATTGCTTTGTTAGAGATACAAGTGAACAGAAACATGATGCTCATATAGTCGATTGTTCCCGTAAGGTAACCCGAATATTCATTTATTTTACAAGGAAAGATTAAGGTTACCAACATTTTGTTCTTGTCAATCCCTTATAAGAAATTTTGTTTGCAATGTAGTTTGATGTTGACGGGAAGGGTAAGATGGTTGATGAAACTGAGTCTCAGAAGTATAGGTTAGATAATATGGTTGTTGGCTTCTTTGGAGATAACACGGAAGAAAAATTAGTGAATAGTCAAGAGGTTAAGGGAGACATGGGCGTTGCACATGAGATCGATGTCCAAAATGTTTTAGATTTGAAAAACCCTTATGATACACTATTCAAGGTTTGTAATAACTTTAGATTATATAAGTATACATAAACTTATCGTAATATTGATGTTTGATTTGTAAAACTTTATTTTTCAGGAAGGGAATATGAATCTTGACAGGTTAATAGCAGATATTAATGTTGATCGGACGCAGTTGTCTGTACATGGACCATTTAATGTATGTATTCCCTTATATATAGTAGTTACTAGATGTTATTTTGAAAAAACTTTTTTGAAGGTAGCATCTGATGATCTTTTTAACTTTTCAGGAATGCAATATGATGCAACCGAATGATAGGCCGACATTGGATTCAATTCTTGAATCTGTCAGAACTAAACCTTGTGTCTCTGTAAAGGTACCACGTAAAAGGAAGCCAGGGGTGGCATATCAGGAGCCGTATGCTCAACAAAGGTCTACTACTTATCTTGTTAAAAAAACCCGTTCCTGTTTGAACAACGAAACTATAGGTTCTGATGGTGGATTGGTCGTCCGATTTGAACCAATGAAAACGAATGAACCTGTATTCAAAATATCCTACACCCCACTTGAAATGTTTAAAGAGGTAAAATTCTTGGTTTTTGGTATTTATTAATTTCCAAGATTATTAGTTTTTCATAGGTGTAACCTCAATTTTCAGGAATTGAAACGCCCTAAAAAAAGTCACCCCACAAAAGTTACAATACCGACATATTTGAAGAAATTGTTGACAAAAAAGGGTTCCATTGCAAATTCTTTTCAGTTGTTCCAATTTCCATGGGTCGAGTATGGACAAGTTGTTAATGAGACATTCTGGTTATGCTTGTTGGGTTTGGACGAAAACATTAGAGGATGGCTACGCATCGTGGTAGGTTGCACACTCTTTAATTAGAAGAAAAAGAAATATTATGTTTAGTTTAAAATATTGTTTGATATTGTGTGTTGTTTGATTTTCGTAGCACTTTGAAGTTTGGATTGACTTATTGTTCTACTATCATGGCAAAAATGATGATTGGACTGTAGCCGGACCTCATTTTTGTCCGTCAATGTTAATGAGAGGTTTGCCTAAACAGTACGTGGAAGGAAAAAACATAGGTATTATGATAACTAGGTTTTAGTTAGTAAAATTGTTAAATTGTTCGTTGTGTTGGTCTAATCGAATTGATCCTGGTTAACTATGCGACTCAGCTGTCTTTGGTGAAACAAAAGTTGTGTCGTTGTAGTATATTAAAAGTGCAAAACTTAAAACTAAATGACGTTAATTTAAATCTAAATCTAATTAAAAATAAATGGCGAGAATTTAAAAGCGTGACGAAAAGTAAATAGCACTAAAAGTAAATAACGCCAACTTAAATCTAACCTAAAGGCAAACTTAAAACGCAACTAAAACTTAAACTAAGGCAAAGCTTAAAATAAATCTAAGGCCTTTAAAGTGCGACTAAGGAAAAAGGCGGGAAAAGTAAAGCTTATAAAATTAAAAATTAAAAACAGAAACTTAAAAGAACTTGAAAACAGCTCATTCGGAATAATCCTTCGTTCGGAATAAATCACTCGTCCGGAATGTCACCTTCGTTCGGAATAATTTCTTCTTCACTCGGAATATTTACCAAAACCTTGATTCGGAATAAAATGTTCACCCGGAATAAAACCTTGATCTGGAATAAAATCTTGATTCGGAATATGTCACTTATCCGGAATAAATCCTTCACTCGGAATGTTAGCTTGATTCGGAACTTCCACTGATTCGGAATATCTGGCTTGGTTCGGAATGTTTGTTGATCCGGAACAATGTCTTGATTCGGAATAAATTCCGAATGAAATCCTTCACTCAGAATGTTCCGAATGAACTCGCTGATCCGGAATACTTTCCATTGACTCGGAATAAATTCCGAATGAACTCAAACTCCTTGATTCGGAAAATGTTCCGAATGAACACACCTTGATTCGGAACTTTGAATCTTCCGAATGAAGGTGTTGATCCGGAATGATAAAAGCTTCACTCGGAATAAGTCCTACCTTCGTTCGGAATGTTCCGAATGAGTCCTTGATTCGGAATAAATTAATTATTCCGAATAAACTTCCCTTGATCCGGAATATTCTGTTGGTTCGGAACTTCCACTGATTCGGAACAAACAGCTGATCCGGAATATTGTTTCTTGGTTCGGAACAATCACAACACCCCTTTGATTCGGAACAACCTGCTTGATTCGGAACAGTCAACAAAATACCTTCACTCGGAATGTTTGGTGTTGATCCGGAATAACCTGGAGATTGAACAGTAGCGAAGAACAAGGAACAAGAATAACACGAATCTAGACAAAACTTAATCAAATCAACCAAAATATTAAATCAAACTAATCAATAAACATCTACTAATCATAAACAAACAATCCAAAACAATCAAACTAACAATAATAATCAAAATAATCAAAACCCATTTTAATCAAATCAATAAAACATCAAAAACATAAACATGAACATAAAGCATAAAGATTAAAGATTAACAAGAAAGGAAGATAGGAGATTGACAATAAAAGTAAAGATTGACAATAATTAAAAGGAAACATACTTGAAATTAAATGTATTTAAGGTGCAAGACAATTAATTAAATGACATGTAATTAAATGTGCAAAAATTAAAGTGGAAGAGCTAATTGTCACACTTAGCCAACAAAAACTAATGAAATGAAAATGAATCCTATTTATAGGAGATTAGGGAGGTTCTTAGAGTAAGCTTCCTCCCCTCTTTCTTCTTTCTTTAATTGCATGATTAAGTCCTTAATCTTCTTAATCTTTTGACTTTAACGACTTTGACTCGGGATTTCTACTCTCGTCTTGTGATTTCTTCAATAAATAAGACTTGAGTTCTTCGGCTTTTAGTAAACTTCCGTCTTTTGACTTTTTCTTCGATAAATCTTCAGAATTGGTCTTGGACTTCCGTTCTTTTTGCACTCTTGATTTCTTGACTTCGTCTTTTGTCTTTTTCTTCGATAAAAGCCCGTGAATGCCCGTGTTTTCTCCCCTTTTCACATTTTCGTCCTAAATCACAACAAAAACACAAACCACGCATAATTCCGACATTTACGACATAAAATACACGTTTCGGCTTGGTTATTATTGTAGTTAAGTGGTAAAAAGGATGGGTATTTACACACCTATCAAATCCCCTACACTTGACCATTTCAATGTCCTCATGCAATGCATTAGTTACAAAGCACGTTTACATTTTCCATCATAATCAATCCATATTGGCCTTTATTAAAGAGATAGAAAATTACAAAACAAGTAAGGAAATCAAAAACATACCTTAGGGTTTTGAAAGTGTCATGAATGATCATCATCCTCAAGTTTTCACTTTCTCCAAACCAAGCTTAAAAACGAGATCATTGTTATTATAAGTTAGCAAACTAACACGAACTCATGTGGGCCAATTATTCACTTAAACTCCCTTATTCCTTGGTGTATCTCTTATATTTTATTGTTGTCTTGAATGATCACGAGGATGCATTGTTGACTTATTTTGATAGTTATTTAGGCTGAAAATAAAGTGGGACGATTTAATCAATAGTTAGCTAAAGGACAAAATATTTTAAAACTGCTTCTCGGGACCTCAAAAAGAACCTGAAAATAGCTCATTCGGAATAATCCTTCGTTCGGAATAAATCACTCGTCCGGAATGTCACCTTCGTTCGGAATAATTTCTTCTTCACTCGGAATATCTACCAAAACCTTGATTCGGAATAAAATGTTCACCCGGAATAAAACCTTGATCCGGAATAAAATCTTTATTCGGAATATGTCACTTATCTGGAATAAATCCTTCACTCGGAATGTTAGCTTGATTCGGAACTTCCACTGATTCGGAATATCTGGCTTGGTTCGGAATGTTTGCTGATCTGGAACAATGTCTTGATTCGGAATAAATTCCGAATGAACTCCTTCACTCGGAATGTTCCGAATGAACTCGCTGATCCGGAATACTTTCCCTTGACTCGGAATAAATTCCGAATGAACTCAAACTCCTTGATTCAGAAAATGTTCTGAATGAACACACCTTGATTCGGAACTTTGAATCTTCCGAATGAAGGTGTTGATCCGGAATGATAAAAGCTTCACTCGGAATAAGTCCTACCTTCGTTCGGAATGTTCCGAATGAGTCCTTGATTCGGAATAAATTAATTATTCCGAATAAACTTCCCTTGATCCGGAATATTCTGTTGGTTCGGAACTTCCACTGATTCGGAACAAACAGCTGATCCGGAATATTGTTTCTTGGTTCGGAACAATCACAACACCCCTTTGATTCGGAACAACCTGCTTGATTCGGAACAGTCAACAAAATACATTCACTCGGAATGTTTGGTGTTGATCCAGAATAACCTGGAGATTGAACAGTAGTGAAGAACAAGGAACAAGAATAACACGAATCTAGACAAAACTTAATCAAATCAACCAAAAGATTAAATCAAACTAATAAATAAACATCTACTAATCATAAACAAACAATCCAAAACAATCAAACTAACAATAATAATCAAAATAATCAAAACCCACTTTAATCAAATCAATAAAACATCAAAAACATAAACATGAACATAAAGCATAAAGATTAAAGATTAACAAGAAAGGAAGATAGGAGATTGACAATAAAAGTAAAGATTGACAATAATTAAAAGGAAACTTACTTGAAATTAAAGGTATTTAAGGTGCAATACAATTAATTAAATGACATGTAATTAAATGTGCAAAAATTAAAGTGGAAGAGCTAATTGTCACACTTAGCCAACAAAAACTAATGAAATGAAAATGAATCCTATTTATAGGAGATTAGGGAGGTGCTTAGAGTAAGCTTCCTCCCCTCTTTCTTCTTTCTTTAATTGCATGATTAAGTCCTTAATCTTCTTAATCTTTTGACTTTAACGACTTTGACTCGGGATTTCTACTCTCGTCTTGTGATTTCTTGAATAAATAAGACTTGAGTTCTTCGGCTTTTAGTAAACTTCCGTCTTTTGACTTTTTCTTCGATAAATCTTCAGAATTGGTCTTGGACTTCCGTTCTTTTTGCACTCTTGATTTCTTGACTTCGTCTTTTGTCTTTTTCTTCGATAAAAGCCCGTGAATGCCCGTGTTTTCTCCCCTTTTCACATTTTCGTCCTAAATCACAACAAAAACACAAACCACGCATAATTCTGACATTTACGACATAAAATACACGTTTCGGCTTGGTTATTATTGTAGTTAAGTGGTAAAAAGGATGGGTGTTTACACACCTATCATATTAGTTGGGCAGACGTTGAGAAGGTTTGTTAAATTATTTGAAACCATTCCATATAGACTGTTATTATTATTCTTAGATATTAGGTTATACAAATATTAAATTTTATTTTCTTTAGGTGTACATCCCTTTGAATGAACCACTAAAGCACTCGGCGCTTGGAGAATTGCATATTAGGATGGGAGTAATTACAGTTTATGATTCTCTTCCACCCCACTAGAGATCCAAGAATTTGCCCATTCAAGAGACCCGCTTGTAGTGGATAGGGATGCGTGAAGTATTTACGACAAACTACCACAGTTACTACATAATGCTGGTGTATTAAAGCGCAAGGGGTTATAATTGGAAGACTATAAATCAGTTTTAAGTTTTCAGATGATGTATCGATTCAAGGTGGAAACTATGGAGACTGTGGGATATGGGCTCTTATTATATTGTATCGACTAACACGTGGGATGCCTTTGGTTTTTGGCAACTCAGTTGAAACTGCCCTTGCTTACCGCGAAAACATGATCTCATATTTCTGGAAACACAAGGTCAACTACCTACACCGTGAAGACATGTAGTTTATGTTTACTAGTCATAGATAATTTGCATGCCTGTATACTCTGTATGCTTTATAAAGCAAATTTTCCAGTAACGGTATCAAATGAAAAAGGCGTTGCGATAATGGTAATTTATTCCACTCCAGAAATATTCAACACATTTTCTTAACAGCGACCTAAAACTAACAAACTTAACAGAATTACAAACATTATAACTAATGCAATGGTACAAGTTGTAAAGTATAATGATCCCCTGTTAAGATGCTCGCGCTGCCTTAAGGTAATTAAGGTTGTTGTCAGATTTGTGTTGTCAGCATGATGGTTATACATTAGTTCCTTGTAGTATTCTGAAGGTAGCTCGTTATCTAGCCATCCAAAAACACCACATTGAGCAGATCTATCATGTTCAACAAATTGTAAATTAGTTAGATGCGAAATTTAGGCCGTATGCAAAGATTCATTTTAATTTGATACGAATTAGTGTTCTAAACTTTGTGTCTAAATTTACAGTTAGATCTGTTTGCGTCATCATGAGCATTTAGTAATACACATAATCAGGACTATATATCCAACTAGAACTCTAGACACCTTGTTAGAATACTAATAGGCCTAAAACGGTAACCACTTGGAACATGTTTTGAATAAGTTGTGTCTAGGTTTCTAGTTAGATCCGTTGCAGGAGATTTGCACATTGACTAACGCACTTATACAACACAACTGATCCAACTGGAACTCTGGATGCTAATCGTGAAACCAAGTTAACATGGGTTCGTATAAGTCAATCAAGTGTTTAGCTTCCCAGTTGGATCAATTGTTGTTGACTTGTGCATTGTCAAATACACTTAGACAAAACAATTTACCCTACTGGAACGCTAGACATTATTAGCCGAACATAGGTGTTTATTAAACATTGGGGTTGGGTGAATACTTACATAAACTGGGCAGCCTTTGAACCTTCTGCCAGGATTCAATCTTGTCCATGATACTTGAGTATCCATCTTAAGTGGCGGTATACAATTGCAATGTGTCATTCTCCTTACATAATAGTATCGACGCCTATAGGAATTTGTTGATGAAGAAGACATATTTTGTTGTATTTCTTGGTTGTTGGGAAGACTTAATTTATTCGACTGGTGGTTGCAAATTATAACTATTTATAAATTTATGTGTACTTTATATTCGACTGGTGGTTAAAAAAGCCCTGCTCTTTTGGCTATTTGTATTATGCCAATTGTTTAAAACCGAAAGAATAAATTTTATTCGACTGGTAGTTCAACCTATGTATAATCATTATGCGACTAGAGGTTCAACATGTGAACTCATTCGACTGCTAGTTAAACAAGCCCTTTTATTCGACTAGTAGTTCAACTTAGGTATACTAATTATGCGACTGCTGGTTCATCATGTATAGTCCTTCGAGTCTTAGTTAAACAAGCCCTACTATTTTGCCTTATTGTATGATGGTATGTTTTTTAAAGAATAAACTTTATTCGACTAGTAGTTAAAGTTAGTTATTCGAATGGAAGTTGTAAAAATAATTTAAGTCATTTCAGTGTAAGTTAAACTAGCCATTGTGTTATGACGTATATAAAAAATATGCGCAGGTTGCTTACTCATAGAAAAATAGCTAGACGGAAAATTGTTAGATTCAAAGTCTTACTTGTTTTTAAGGACTCTACTAGGGCAATCCTATTAGAAAAGCCCATAAATTTCTCCAAGCTAGTCTGTCATGTTGGCAAATTTGGTGTACAAGAACACGAAAATATTTCGTTGTATTACACCATACAAGAGGATAGAATTGACCTGAAGGATGACGATGACGTCGGGTGTATGTGTAGTGATATTCTGGACACGCAAGACGTTGCAAAGATTTACATTAATTTGGTTGAGGTAAACAATCTACACAACTTAGTCTCAGCTTCCCTTGATTTAAATGAGCCTTTAGTTTGTGAAGAATTAGCTTCTAGCCATCTAGGCTGGCAACGAAATTCACTAAACAATATGCCCGCCTTCCAACAAATAGTAGAATAGAACAAAAAGTAACCAACAACCACAATTTCGATTTTTCTTTGCCCTTTAAAAAAAGCGATAGGTTTGACAATAAGGCGGTGTGTATGTTTGTCATTGGAAAGAAGGCCGTTACTAATGGCTACCAATATAAGGTACTACGGTCTCGTGTCCAACGTTGGTCATAAGTAACTAGGAAAGTGGAAGGCTTGTTAACCGTGCACCGTATTTGTCGAAAAACTTATGACTATCAATGATCGATTTCCATCCTCTAGAAACCTGCCTGAAATGAAGCAACGCATAAACAGGAAGTTTAAGCATAATTTCATTCTGTAGTTCTAGAGGGATGTAGTCAGGCATCACAAGTGGGACTTTTATCAAGGGATAAGTCTAGGTGTTTTGTATATCTTGCAAACAACTAGACAACATATTTATAGCCATAACTATGCACACCTTATACACATTTAACCCTAATGTAGTTTATCTAAACCCTAGTTAAAGTCAGTATCTGGATTGCAATGCACTCATATCCAACCATAAAATATTCTTTCCTATACAATGTCCTCAATTCAGATTTTTCACTTATCCTTAAATAATATATAACATAACATGATTTTGGCTTACTTGTAAGCATTGACGAAGATTGATGTACCAAGCACGGTATTCAGCATCGTAGTTGTACCCGCTATCGTAAAATGTGACCATGCCGGACCGTATGTCAAAATGCGCTAAACACCAGTGTTTATCCGTCTCATTAATCAGAATAAACACCTATTACGACAACACAAATATAGTATCACTTAATCAGCTTTTAAAACGTGTATAAATGGACAGGTGAAAGATATTTACCTCATCAACTTCCGTCCAAGGCACCTTGTAGCGACTTCCATTTACAAACCAAACAGGCATGTTATTTTGTAATAGCAGCTGGACAAAGTAACTTGTCACCATTGCCCACCTTACACTATTAGGTCGTACATACCACATGTAATCGACCCATAAATCAATGTGCTGAAAAAAATATATATTACAATCTAGATTTAAAAAATAATTGTCATTGTTGAAAGGGACTCTTCCCTTAGGTAAAAAATTACCTCGTCTGTAAGCCAACCTTTTCGTCGGGGGTCTAAGCATAGTAGGGCTTCCCAAAAGTCTCGATCAGTGGTACATTTATTGCACCATGGCAACTTGGAACGTATACGGCCAGGTTTAGCAAGGTACTCATCCATACCGCTACTGAACCATATATAGTCGATTGCGTTACTCTTTCTAGAAAGGTCCTATCACAACAAAATTTAACGTCTAAGTAAAACTCATCAACTGTTATGGTATTTTGGTGTAATAGGACAAACAAAAATTATAATTTCATACCTCTACCCAGTCACCAACATTTTGGAGATACTCACTCATGTCTTCTTATGTACACGTCACGTCATATGTTTTCCTTTTAAACTTTTTACTAGCTTCTAACCAGCTTGAAGTTGCTGCACCAGTAATCATACTTCTTTTCTGTGGTTGAGCACGCGACATCGCCAGGTTAAAGTGATTGCTGTTTCTCATGGCATCATAACGTTTGCTATAGTCTATTATCCTCTTTCTATCGATTTATATGTCCTGCTCTGACTTCAACTTTAATCTCTTCTGTTCAGCTAAAATTAGTTTTGTCGCTTCCTCTTCCTTTTCTTCTTCTTCACGTAATAAAATCTCTTCCTGTTCCAAGTTAAACAAGAAATCCTCTTCTACCTCACAGTCCTGCAAATGATTATTATCTGAAATTATTATTCAACTACAACTTACGCAATCATGTATAAAGTCACTTTGATAAACACACACCTCGTACTCATCACCATCAATAATAGAATGAATGGGAAGGTTCACAATATTTATAAAATCCTCTCGTAACTTGTCTGCAAATTATGCGTCTAGGTTCCACGCGTCTTCATTAATCTCTAAAGCGGGAATTGTTTCACCATATGTGTTTACTACAAGGACCTGCACATATTATATAGTTAACATTACTTGCTTCACAATAACTATAGCGTATAACCATTTTTCAAACGGATGATAATACCTTGATGATAGTCTCTAGTCGGAACATACGGTCGTTTAAGACATTTATTATACTATCTTTCATGCTACTTACTTTACTCCTGTCCACAGTTTCTGAACCAGATGTAACCTCATCCAAAAAATGGTCACGTTTTCGCGTAGCAACAATATTTTGAAGATATACATCATACTCATGCGCCACAGTTATTCTTTGTTTCGGAATGTATTTGCTCAAAAACATATTACTTGTAGACCACCAACTGCTTTCATACTCGCATAAAGTCGGCCTTATATCAGTTACATGTTTCGATTCCTATATGGTAACAGAAATATAAACGTTAATTATACACAATCATAAATTACACATAACGTGACCTTTATTGTAAAGTATGAAATCTTACTTTTGAGAATAATGTTACTTGGTCAGAACGTTTATAAATTTTTTTCCTAGACAAAGCTAGACATCTTGGTATGACTTCGTTGTCTTTAAAACACCACACATTCTGGGCGTCAAATGTCTCCAAAATCCAATATTTCATGTATTTAATTACAGATCACACAAAATAATATATTAAGGTGGTTATAAATTAAACAGTAATAACCTTTAAAGCCCAAACAAATCCTGAAACAGTGTAACTTAGAACATATCTCGCTGACCTGTGCAACCCTTTTAGATGTTCTATCTTTACCTTATCTACTACATTCAGAATTGCGTTGTAAAGATGTTCCCAAATATGCTCACCCCACGGGAACGCATTCCACGCATATATGTCCATAACTAATCTAATAATGCTTTCATCAACCGCGCTGACTAACAATCGCCCTATGAAAACAACCTCTAACACTATAATCAAAGCAACACGTATAGCATCCGCATCGCACAATTTCCCAAACGCCTCTTCATCCTCAATCAGTGCAACAAAATCCATACAGGTTAACACAACACTTGACTTCAAGGGAAAAACTCATTTTCTAAATTCTAAACAACCATCGATGTAAACACTAAAATCACACTGTCCAAACCTAAAACCGGTTAACAAACAAAACTTACGTCGACCAAAATGGAATCCACGACCATTTATGTAATATATTAAAGGCATATCATATTGAGGATCATTCACGGTGCGTTGTTTTTGTAGTACAAAGTCTTATAGGTGCGGTTCATGGTCGAAAAACAGTAAATCCAACCATTTCCTAAAACATGTGTCTCTAAACAAAATCCGTCTTTTAGCATTAAGTTTTTGGCGTACTAAAGACAAATACTACAACTTACTAGTTATTATAACTTTTGCTTCATATTCCTAGCGAAAGCGAATAAAAACTGTTAGTTCGTTGGGTTGTTATCGAATAAGAAATATGATAATTAACACATTCCACAAAAAATTACTTAAACACAACATTATCATTCCTTAAACTAAGTCACACTTGACAACACGGGTCACATATTACAACATTAAAAAGAAAATCACTGGACACACAACACACAAGAAACTTGAATTAACAGTTCAAGCATCGTATTATTCTAACAAGGAAGAAACTAGCGACACAAATTACCACCATGACAGAAGAGAACCAACAGACTACGCCAACAACAGAAGACCATTCGCGTTACTTTGCTCTCATGTTAACAACATGGGTGATTTTTTTAATAACCTTAATCTGGGCCTGAGTTATAGCGATCATCAAAATGTCACTTTGCTCAAATCATCATCATTCATCTCAATAAGAAGGCTGGTACTTTAAAATGCATCGACACAACCATTGCTCAAGCTCAACAATTATTTCAACCCTCTCCCTAACCAGGCCACTATATTGGTCAGCAATTTGGTTCATCTCCCTAATAACAACAAAATATCTATCATTTTCCCTTTCAAACAAGGCCATCATCATGTCCTTAACATTGTTTGAGTTTGCGCTCTGGGCTAAGGCAGCTAGATGGGTAGTTCATGGAATGGGTGGGATGCTTGGCGAAACAGTGAGATGAGGTGACAACTGAAACCCTTGATGGGAAACAGAATTGGAGCTAGATGATTGGCAAATGGGTGGGATGCTTGGCGAAACATTCAAATGAGGTGACAACAGAAGCCCTTGAGGGGAGACTGAATTGGAGCTGGATGCTTGGCGAACAGGGATATTGGTGGTAGAGTGACATGTGACAACATAGTTTTTTTTTCTTTTTCAAGGGCGGCAAACAAGTGACAACAAAGTTAACTTGCTAAATTTCGTTAGTGGTGTTATCTGTGGAATCGATGAAGTTTTCTATTGTGTTCTTAAGTTTTTACTAGTTAGACTAAGATTGGTTGATGGATACTTGCTACAAATTACACATTTTGTAGACATATGAGGTAGACAAGGTTATTCGACTCATTAAATAACTGACCTCAAAGTAACCATATTCGACTTATTTTTTCAGGCTAACAAAATGTAATCAAGACTTTAATTTCAAACAGTTGGGTCTTGTCAACTATTTGTAAGATCAACAAAAAGATTTTCCCTTATTCGACTCATTAATTGTTCTCTCCAGCTACATTTGTGTTATGCGACTGCGATAGGATTAATAAATATAACACTAACAATCGTGCTTCATTCATAGGACTTATGGGTTACTAAAGTTCGCAATGTATAACGTACAACGTCCGGGGTTACAAAAGTTTGCACTATATATTCATGAATAAGGCACGAAACAAACAGACATTTAAAGGCACAAAAGTTTGCACTATATAATCATGAATAAGCCAGAAATTTTGCACTATATATCTAACGTACAATGTACGGGCTTATGAAACAGAGATAGGACCTCCGGGTTACAAAACTTCGCAATAAATAACGTACAACGTCCGGGGTTACAAAAGTTTGCACTATATATTCATGAATAAGGCACGAAAGTTTGCACTATAAATCTAACGTACAAGGTGGGGGCTTACGAAACGGACATTTAACAATTTCTGGGAATGCTATTATACTAACATATGCAGGGTTGACCAATAATCTTGACTATGCACAATATTATTCATCTGTTAAAAAATTAATATGTGAGACCCCCAAAATCTGACATGGAACAACTAGGCAACGAGGGGGTAACACGTCATAGTACAAGAAACAATGAATTATAGTTGACACAAAGCTGACGTAATAAAAGCATATTTATCACATCATAAATGATCAGAGTTTTAAACATAGGTCCCAGAGTTTTATATGCGGAAAGATATATTATTTCATCATGATTTATAACATAAAGTTGCCCAAAAGATATAATAAATTTCTGACAATTTATACTAAAACCAGTCTTTTAAAAGCATCACAGAAATCTCCAAGCTGCGATAATATCCTGCGGGATCCCATCCAAGCAAAGCTAAGTAATAATACCTGAGATTAAACATGTAAAATCGTCAACACAAAGTTGAGTGAAATTCATAGGTTTAGCAATAAAGGTGTGGAACACAAGCATTCATTTGTAAAACAAGTAAATAGAGAAAATGGTTATGATCATTAACCATAGTCTGAAACCAATATTATTGCTGTTTAGTTCATGAACCGAAGCTTAACTCAAAGTAAGTTCCTCTAGGGAGTATTCAGCCTAAATACTTAAGTATAAACAAATGTAAGTGCGTCAAGGTAATCGGGACGGGGATTGTCAATCCCGATGGATCCACCCACAACATTCGCGCTTAGCGCAAAGCATACGGGACAATTAACGGTTCATGATCAAGAGAGGAAACTTAAGGCTATAACTATAAGCAATAATATCAATGAAAACTGTTGGAAAGCATACAAGTCTGAATAGCATACAAGTTCTGGATAGTATACAGTTTTAAATGGATGTGTTCCACCATGTAAAATCTCACCCCGTATTTAGAAACATTGTTCAAGTAAAAAGGGGCTATGAACTCACCTTTAGTAAGTAATCACAAGGTAAAAGGGGCTGAGCAAAAAGAAGTCTTCACGGACCTATGCAATGGTGACGCGTAATAAGAATGCGTTCAATAGAGTAATAACGTTTTAGAAGTGGTGGGACATAGTATGACTAGGTAACTTGCGTGCGATGGAGAGACCTAAGCTTAAGTTAAAATTTTGACCCAACACCTTGAACCTACTGTAATAACCTAATATCAACCTTGTATGATGGTCCAAGCGTTTATGTGTGGGTTCCGAACACGTTTAAGACTCGGTTTGAAAAACCAAAACAAGGGACTGCATTCAGTTTTCTGAAAAAGGCTGTGAAGATTTGGTCATATCTAAAAATCTATAATTGTACAGGAGGTGAAATTTCTTGACATGTATAGGTATTTCTCTTACCTTTAAAAGCTGGGAAAGAACAACCCTAGAACTATTTTCAATCAACGGGAAATGCACTTTTAGTGACAGACTATCAAAACAGAAAGTTGTAAACGTCTTTCGTACCTTACGGTAGATTAAGCATAAATCCCAATCGGTAAAAGATTTTGACACGAAACCAAAAAGAGAAGTTTCATTATATTTGTAGCTACTGTAAAAAGTCATAAAATCATAAATTAATCCTTTTAACCAAGTCAATTTACCCACGCTTTAAGCATAACATTCAGATTTGACCTAGTTTAGTAAAACGACCGTTTCGGACTCATCCGGACACTTCCCGTTTCCATCCAACTCAAAACATACTAATCACATCAGTGGGTATCCATTTTTCAAATAAAAACAAGGTCATATGTTTAAAAAAATTTTGCCATGACCTGTTTGTTTCTGTGGTGATTTCCATACTACAAAAACAACTCCATTTAGCTACCTAACCTCAATCAAGCCACACTTAGGCTATACCAAATCGCCACGCAAGTGTCCTAAGTCCTAATATGCCCTAAGTATCTATAATATCAGTGGGTTTCACCCAAGGAATTCAAAATTCATGACTAAAAAGAATCAAAGTACTAGTAACATCAAAACTAAAATGCTAGGAGTGACTATACCTTCATAACAAGTAGGAATTAATCCAAACACGCAAATTAAACAATTCCTCCTCCTTGATCCTTAGAAATTTCGTGGCCCTTAGCCACGTGTTAAGTCAATCACGGTACTCAGCAACTGAGTAGAAACAATGTAGTGAGACGATCACCGACGATATGGATGCCCGGGGAAAACACGAAAACCGCAACCTATCACAATAAGGCGCGCGTTAAGACTCGAACTCAATATCGATATATATACCAAATATAACATGACTAAAATGTTTTCAAAGTATAAACGTTTCAAACCATTGACACGAATCAAATGAATTCATACTACCCAATTATCCAACGTTACTCGTTAAAACACTTGAACACTTGAAAATGACTCGTCATACGACGCCAAGTCAACGCAAGTCAAACTATCCTTTACCCTTATTTGGACCAGTAGCTAAGTCATTTATATAATGACTAAGCACTTGAGTAAGTCACCATGTCCGATGGTGAACACTCAAACTCACGCAACACAAGCATTGAACTACGTGTCCAAAATAAAAATCAACAAGTACACCCCGAATGTACACACCGATCTACCCTATCTAGACTTGTCCGTTTTACATAAAAATTGGTGTCAAGGTCACTTATAACCTGTATAAGACCTCACCAAAATTTGAGTCAAAGTTCACACTTTAAAATCCATCAGCTCGACGCTTTATTCGACTCCAAATTTTAGGACAGATTTGTACACTTGTTTTGTAAAACCGTTTGGACCACTTTAAAAGTACTAACCCGACAATCCGTCTTTTGAAACCACTACTAGACTCATCAAACTCAGTTTGTAAACTTTGAAAATCAGTAGTATCAACTATCTAACCAAGCCTAAAGTCCCCGAGAGTCGACCCAAAATCAGCCACAATTTCGGATTGTGCCGACTTGCGTCTCCCGGTACACGAAAACTAAAACTAGCATAACTTTGACTCGTAATGAGTTATAAGCTCTATCTTATACCAAAACGACCGTCTCGGAAAACTCTACAACAATTTCAAATAATCTCAGTCTTTCACAGACCTTAAACCCACGAAACATATTGTTTAAGGCTGCTGTCCCAAATTAGCTTTTTAGAAAACATGACAAATCTATTTTTCACTCAAAACCTATCATTCCCATACCTCTAGGATCACTATACTATCATACCCATCAACCAAACACTCTTAAAAACACTTGTATGAAAAATCTAACAAAAATCAAAGATTAAAAACAAGACTTTTAAGGATCAAAACATGATAATCTTACCAAATATAACATATGCAAGATGATTAAATCATCATACAATCCATGAAATCATAAGTTCTTCAAATTTTGATGCATGTTCATGATTTTGATATCATTAGAATCACCATTGAATTCTAAGATGTGGTCTTGTTTTTGTTTTGATTGAATCATGGTGGATGGTGGTGGTTGATGGTGGTGAATGGAGGTGAGGGTGGGAGAGAAGAAATTTTCAATGTGTGTGTTTTTTTTAAGGTGAAAATGAAATGAAATGGTAAAAAAAATGTTTATATAGTAAAATGGAGGGCTAGTTTTGTCAATTGTGTATAGTTTTGGACCTAAAAACAATTTAATAGAATAAAGGGTAGAAAATGGTTATGGGTAAATATTGAAAATATTTACGGGGCTCGGGTTTCGTAAAAAAATACTTTTCAAAAGTTACAATGCATCGTAAAAATGATTATATGACTTCCCGACATGACTTAATACGTAATTAAAACGAAATCGTCGAAAATATTAATTATCGAAACAATCAATAAATAAACGTAATATTTTGGGCATCCGTCGGTATCGCGATCACTAGGAATTCTCGTTGTACATTGATTTTTAATAAACTCGTTGAAAAACGCACGCGGGTGATTTTAAATCAAAAACTTTGATTTAAATTAAACATGGAAAAATAAAATAAAATTTTTATAATTCCATATGAAGCATTGTCAATGAACAAAATAATACTTAAAAGTATAATTTAAAAATCTCAGGATTTACATATAAAGTGTTCAAGAAAACGTAATACATTGGAAAATTTAAGAAGCACGAATAAAAAGAATAAAATAATGTTGGAAAAGTACGGGTTCTCACAGTCTTCCCCCCTAAAGGAACTCTGGTCCCCAGAGTTCTCCTGAAAACAGTAGAAGATGCAAACAAGAGGAGGTACAAAGTGTAGAACAAAATTCATTGCTTCCCAGGTAAACTTCCGTACCATGATGAATCTTAACGGTTAGAATTCACTATGCTTCAGTTTCTTAACTCCTTTTCGTATAACTTTTCAGTCTTGGATTAGGATAACGATCTTTCAATACGGAGATACATCGAGAGATAGAGTTGTTGGAAATACGTGCGATAAACTAACAAGAATGAACACAAGAATCGCTTAAACAGGCAAAGTGTGATAAAATGAACCAAGATTGTAAATCAACAAGGGGTCGCAAATCGTGCAACTGTAAAACGTGACAATCTTAAAACGTAATAATCCAGTTACAAAAGAACTAGAAGGGAAAAATGAATTACATATGATCATTCAAAATACAGGCTGTCAAAATCAGTTGCCTAGGATTTTGGTATTACTTTAAAACTTAGTTTTAAATATTTTCTTTATTAAAAGAAAATTTTACAAGGTGTAATGATTTAAAAATCAAACTATCGATATTTAGGGAGTAAGCTATTGCTATATCTTTTTCTTGATCAGGATTTTAAAAGCAAAAGTAGAACAGTTCAAATAGTTATCCTGACCGGCTTAAGAACTTTTGGGTAACTGTATGAAATATCGTTAAAACTCAAGTTTATCGTTACCATTAGAGAAAATCAGTTTTTTTTCCAGTTATTTTGAATCATTGTTAGAAATTATAAATTAATTTAAATAATTTCATTAGGTTGACAATAAAATATGATATAATCAAATACTTTAAAAGGTACAGCTTGATATCCTTTGAAACATTAGGTAAATTTACCAAAGAGGATATATAGATCCGATACTTAACTTGAAACTGTTATTTTGGTAATTTAAACATTTGATAAAATGTATAAAATGTTCTTAAAAATTAATAATAATTTTTTTTTAGAAATTAAAGAAAGTGTTTAAGATATCAAACGATAAACACGTAACAGTTTCTGGTTTTCAAAAGGTAACAAGACAGCAACGAATGTGAATCATATAAAGGTCAATAATTTGTATACGAGCAATAACACAAGGGAATAAAACAAAAATCGTATCAATTATTAACAAACGTGGTAGAATAGTCGCGTCAATAATGAAAATAATAAGAAACAAGGATTATAGCAAGATTAATTCACGAGTGCGGTTGACGTCACCAATAACGGCTTATTAAGTTCTCGGTGGTCGAAATACGATCGAAAGGGAAAAGCCACACAACGATTTTTTGAATCAAAGAAAATTCTTAAGAAGTCAATTGAGAGAAGTTCCAGTAAGATGAACAACATTAGCAATGAAAGGCGAAATCAACACATGATTCACACGAATGAAATTTCAAGACGATAGTATCTTAACACATATCATGGCAATTACACGTAATCATCGTTCTCGTCCAGTCATAAATCACTAATCGCATCCAGAGACGTTTCGAAGGTCTACCAAAATAGATAGAGATGGTCAATCGATGTAGGAGCATAGCAACGTTGAAACTTTCAAGTCGGGTATCAATGGTAAGAATTTAGACAAATGGTAACGAAAATCGTATCATGAGGATGATGAGGTAACAGGTAAAACAAAGGTCATTGAGTAAGGAAATATGTGTTTGAGGCATGTACTTAGTTCAAGAAAAGATAATGGTTCATATGTGTATGTTGCAAACTGTTGCTACTCGCATAAGATGTAAAAGTTTTCAAAACTTTATATTTATCTAACTTTTTAAGAAACATAATTAAAAAGTTGATTCTTGGTTAAATATTTAAGGTGACTATTATTTGGCCTTGCATGGCTCCTTCTAAATTAGGCATAGGTGATCAGGCCATGCATAATTTAGGACTAGCAATGCGATGCTCAGCTTCGTCAACCAATATTACATATCATATGATTTAAAATATGCATATAATGTCATTTGTAAAACAGGAATCAAAATAGTTTATGAAAATTTTTCGCATATCAGTTACTGGCTAACTGTTTTAAATCGACAATTCGTATAGTTACAAGGGTTCTTTATAAGACCGTATTAGAACAATTTGTGAAAATACATTGTAAAATTAATATAAATTAATTTTATAAGATAACCTTCAAGTATTTTGTAAAGTCCAAGTGGAACTTATGTAAAATGATTCGCAAACAATACCAGTTTGAGTTGTATGGTAACATGACAATAGTTTATAAAGTAGCGAGTGGGTTACAAGAGGGAAATAAGGAGTAGTTCAAGACAACCAATAAAACGGTTACAAGATGATTAGGTTTCAAGAGGTTTAGCCGAAATCGTCAGGAGACACGTGTCAAGATGATAACAAACGATATGAAAGAAAGATCTTCAAATCTCGGTCCAAATCAGTGGTACGATAGAAGCAAAGAAAGACAATGGAATGACAAATAAGTCATAAATAAAAGAAGGAATAAGGAATCCGTATGTGCACATCGTAATTTATTTGACAAAAATATACTTTTAAGAAAGTAGGGTATCAGTTAACAAATAGTACAATCACTTCGAAAAGCTTCTATATTAGGAAGTTACCGAATTTCAAAAGTTCAAGATCTAGGTACATGTATGACCGAACTCAAAGTTACTATTCTATTCTTTTCAAACGCAATCATTGTTTTTAGTTTGCAAAATATCATTAGTTAAAGTTTTACGAGCTCAAACGAACTCAAAAACGCTTCAATCCATGTTTTTAACTTTTATTAGTTTTGACCTTTGGGTTTGACTAGACCAATTAACTCACTAAACGATATTCTAAGACTCAAAGTCTAATGCATTTCGATGTAAAACAATGTTTTGAACAACTTTCTAGTTTTACCCGAGACTTGAAACGAAATAAAAATGGACGAAAATACCCTAGCATTAAATCTGTTAACAAAATGATATTTTAGCATTATTCAGAAAATAACTTCTTAGATTTTACAATCTCAAATGAGCGTAACTTGCTCGATTTTAAAGTTTACTGGTCAAATTTTATGTCCTAAACGGACGTCTCAACATGTAGAAATATATATATTTTTATGTCTAAAGTTATAAAAATATTTTCTCGACACTGTTAAACTTCCTGTAAAGTTTCTGTACAAAGTATATTTTTCGACACAACTTGAAATTAAATCCAAATTTCATGATAACTCAAAATTAATGTACACATAGGACTTGTGGATTCCATAAAGACGAAAGAAGGTAAACTGTATAATTAGTCATGTAAAGAAAACACAGTATAGAAATGGTTCAAGAATGCCAACGATAATCGGAGACATAAAAAAAACGACGCATATCATCCGTGTCTTCGGCTGCAAGATGCAATGCAGAAAGGTCTCTTGGTGGCATGATTTCCAAAATCACAAGATATATCGAGAAAGAAACGGGACAATAACAAGTGGCATTCCTGGAGCAAAAAGGTTCAATGAAAAGGGAGGATACAAGTAGGATCGTATTCCAAACGATCATCACATAATAAATGACGATTATGTGTTCAAGGTACAACGGATGTTCTAAGTTGAAATCGAAACGTAGAATAGTCAATGAAGTAAGATGTAATCCATGTACAAGTGTCGCGTAAAACGGTGGCGTAAAGGTAAATCAAGATTATGAAAACCCACAATATTATTCAGCACTGATTTAACAAATTCTTCGAGATGTGAGACTCACACGATGTCCTTTAGTCTTTCTGGGAGACACATTGAGCTACACAATGGTCTATAGACTAGACATTCAATTATGAATGGTCAGAAAGAAAATCTGCGTATCTAAGTAGATATTTTAAGGGAAATAAACAATGAAAGCAACACACACGGTAGTAGAATGAAAATCAGAAGTTCATCGAAAACAACACTTATTCAATCCCGAACAATGGTATCGTGATAGTATGCACAACACGTATCAACGAGTCAAGAAAAACAGACGGTTCAAACCGGACGAGCATTAAAGTCAGTCGTATCACGCATAAATGAAATAACAATAGTACTCAGAAAAATGAGTATGAAAAGTCGGCAGCATACGCGCTCTGAATACAAGTATGTAACGTCATAACGATATAATATCATTGCAATAAGATCAATTCACAAGAACAAGAATTCAAGAAATACAGTATAGGCAGATGTAATCACAGTAACATTCAATGATAATTCATGAAGCACATAGGCTTTGAAAAGACATAGTAATTATCGTCATTAGCGTAAAGTAATATTTCAAAATGTAATCAAGAGATGAAATACTACAACGATAATTAAAAGTAAATAATAAGGATTAGAGAGTTACCCGCGAAGATATCGAACAACAATGGCAAATTCTGTGTTTGACACTTAGAAACAATAAAATATTTGAACTTTCGGTTATAGACTAAGTTTTGAAAAACGACTCAGTTCCCTATAACCATCGCTCTGATACCAATCTGTGAGACCCCCAAAATCTGACATGGAACAACTAGGCAACGAGGGGGTAACACGTCATAGTACAAGAAACAATGAATTATAGTTGACACAAAGCTGACGTAATAAAAGCATATTTATCACATCATAAATGATCAGAGTTTTAAACATAGGTCCCAGAGTTTTATATGCGGAAAGATATATTATTTCATCATGATTTATAACATAAAGTTGCCCAAAAGATATAATAAATTTATGACAATTTATACTAAAACCAGTCTTTTAAAAGCATCACAGAAATCTCCAAGCTGCGATAATATCCTGCGGGCTCCCATCCAAGCAAAGCTAAGTAATAATACCTGAGATTAAACATGTAAAATCGTCAACACAAAGTTGAGTGAAATTCATAGGTTTAGCAATAAAGGTGTGGAACACAAGCATTCATTTGTAAAACAAGTAAATAGAGAAAATGGTTATGATCATTAACCATAGTCTGAAACCAATATTATTGCTGTTTAGTTCATGAACCGAAGCTTAACTCAAAGTAAGTTCCTCTAGGGAGTATTCAGCCTAAATACTTAAGTATAAACAAATGTAAGTGCGTCAAGGTAATCGGGACGGGGATTGTCAATCCCGATAGATCCACCCACAACATTCGCGCTTAGCGCAAAGCATACGGGACAATTAACGGTTCATGATCAAGAGAGGAAACTTAAGGCTATAACTATAAGCAATAATATCAATGAAAACTGTTGGAAAACATACAAGTCTGAATAGCATACAAGTTCTGGATAGTATACAGTTTTAAATGGATGTGTTCCACCATGTAAAATCTCACCCCGTATTTAGAAACATTGTTCAAGTAAAAAGGGGCTATGAACCCACCTTTAGTAAGTAATCACAAGGTAAAAGGGGCTGAGCAAAAAGAAGTCTTCACGGACCTATGCAATGGTGACGCGTAATAAGAATGCGTTCAATGGAGTAATAACGTTTTAGAAGTGGTGGGACATAGTATGACTAGGTAACTTGCGTGCGATGGAGAGACCTAAGCTTAAGTTAAAATTTTGACCCAACACCTTGAACCTACTGTAATAACCTAATATCAACCTTGTATGATGGTCCAAGCGTTTATGTGTGGGTTCCGAACACGTTTAAGACTCGGTTTGAAAAACCAAAACAAGGGACTGCATTCAGTTTTCTGAAAAAGGCTGTGAAGATTTGGTCATATCTAAAAATATATAATTGTACAGGAGGTGAAATTTCTTGACATGTATAGGTATTTCTCTTACCTTTAAAAGCTGGGAAAGAACAGCCCTAGAACTATTTTCAATCAACGGGAAATGCACTTTTAGTGACAGACTATCAAAACAGAAAGTTGTAAACGTCTTTCGTACCTTACGGTAGATTAAGCATAAATCCCAATCGGTAAAAGATTTTGACACGAAACCAAAAAGAGAAGTTTCATTATATTTGTAGCTACTGTAAAAAGTCATAAAATCATAAATTAATCCTTTTTACCCAAGTCAATTTACCCACGCTTTAAGCATAACATTCAGATTTGACCTAGTTTAGTAAAACGACCGTTTCGGACTCATCCGGACACTTCCCGTTTCCATCCAACTCAAAACATACTAATCACATCAGTGGGTATCCATTTTTCAAATAAAAACAAGGTCATATGTTTAAGAAAATTTTGCCATGACCTGTTTGTTTCTGTGGTGATTTCCATACTACAAAAACAACTCCATTTAGCTACCTAACCTCAATCAAGCCACACTTAGGCTATACCAAATCGCCACGCAAGTGTCCTAAGTCCTAATATGCCCTAAGTATCTATAATATCAGTGGGTTTCACCCAAGGAATTCAAAATTCATGACTAAAAAGAATCAAAGTACTAGTAACATCAAAACTAAAATGCTAGGAGTGACTATACCTTCATAACAAGTAGGAATTAATCCAAACACGCAAATTAAACAATTCCTCCTCCTTGATCCTTAGAAATTTCGTGGCCCTTAGCCACGTGTTAAGTCAATCACGGTACTCAGCAACTGAGTAGAAACAATGTAGTGAGACGATCACCGACGATATGGATGCCCGGGGAAAACACGAAAACCGCAACCTATCACAATAAGGCGCGCGTTAAGACTCGAACTCAATATCGATATATATACCAAATATAACATGACTAAAATGTTTTCAAAGTATAAACGTTTCAAACCATTGACACGAATCAAATGAATTCATACTACCCAATTATCCAACGTTACTCGTTAAAACACTTGAACACTTGAAAATGACTCGTCATACGACGCCAAGTCAACGCAAGTCAAACTATCCTTTACCCTTATTTGGACCAGTAGCTAAGTCATTCATATAATGACTAAGCACTTGAGTAAGTCACCATGTCCGATGGTGAACACTCAAACTCACGCAACACAAGCATTGAACTACGTGTCCAAAATAAAAATCAGCAAGTACACCCCGAATGTACACACCGATCTACCCTATCTAGACTTGTCCGTTTTACATAAAAATTGGTGTCAAGGTCACTTATAACCTGTATAAGACCTCACCAAAATTTGAGTCAAAGTTCACACTTTAAAATCCATCAGCTCGACGCTTTATTCGACTCCAAATTTTAGGACAGATTTGTACACTTGTTTTGTAAAATCGTTTGGACCACTTTAAAAGTACTAACCCGACAATCCGTCTTTTGAAACCACTACTAGACTCATCAAACTCAGTTTGTAAACTTTGAAAATCAGTAGTATCAACTATCTAAACAAGCCTAAAGTCCCCGAGAGTCGACCCAAAATCAGCCACAATTTCGGATTGTGCCGACTTGCGTCTCCCGGTACACGAAAACTAAAACTAGCATAACTTTTGACTCGTAATGAGTTATAACCTCTATCTTATACCAAAACGACCGTCTCGGAAAACTCTACAACAATTTCAAATAATCTCAGTCTTTCACAGACCTTAAACCCACGAAACATATTGTTTAAGGCTGCTGTCCCAAATTAGCTTTTTAGAAAACATGACAAATCTATTTTTCACTCAAAACCTATCATTCCCATACCTCTAGGATCACTATACTATCATACCCATCAACCAAACACTCCTAAAAACACTTGTATGAAAAATCTAACAAAAATCAAAGATTAAAAACAAGACTTTTAAGGATCAAAACATGATAATCTTACCAAATATAACATATGCAAGATGATTAAATCATCATACAATCCATGAAATCATAAGTTCTTCAAATTTTGATGCATGTTCATGATTTTGATATCATTAGAATCACCATTGAATTCTAAGATGTGGTCTTGTTTTTGTTTTGATTGAATCATGGTGGATGGTGGTGGTTGAGGGTGGTGAATGGAGGTGAGGGTGGGAGAGAAGAAATTTTCAATGTGTGTGTTTTTTTTATGGTGAAAATGAAATGAAATGGTAAAAAAAATGTTTATATAGTAAAATAGAGGGCTAGTTTTGTCAATTGTGTATAGTTTTGGACCTAAAAACAATTTAATAGAATAAAGGGTAGAAAATGGTTATGGGTAAATATTGAAAATATTTACGGGGCTCGGGTTTCGTAAAAAAATACTTTTCAAAAGTTACAATGCATCGTAAAAATGATTATATGACTTCCCGACATGACTTAATACGTAATTAAAACGAAATCGTCGAAAATATTAATTATCGAAACAATCAATAAATAAACGTAATATTTTGGGCATCCGTCGGTATCGCGATCACTAGGAATTCTCGTTGTACATTGATTTTTAATAAACTCGTTGAAAAACGCACGCGGGTGATTTTAAATCAAAAACTTTGATTTAAATTAAACATGGAAAAATAAAATAAAATTTTTATAATTCCATATGAAGCATTGTCAATGAACAAAATAATACTTAAAAGTATAATTTAAAAATCTCAGGATTTACATATAAAGTGTTCAAGAAAACGTAATACATTGGAAAATTTAAGAAGCACGAATAAAAAGAATAAAATAATGTTGGAAAAGTACGGGTTCTCACATAATAAAGGAAAAATAGTACCATTAAGATTATACAAAATATAAAATAATATAAAAACAAGTCTTTTCAAACCTGCATAAGATCAAACCCAAAGATTTGAACTTAAATGATCCACTTGCAGGTCTGAAATTGTGTAGAAAATATAATCATGATTGTTACTCACAGACATTGAACTTAATTACTCCATTAAAGACCCCTAACTGTCCAGCGTACTCCGTAACAAAAGGCAACTATATACATGATTCTTACTCACACAACACACCAAAAAATAAAACACACATAAATGGTGATTATACAATAACTTGTAAAATCAGAAAAAAACTTACACATGCATACCACATGGCCAGTAAAATTACTTTGTTCTAAACGAAAGGATTCACAAAACCCAGATCCTCAAACTCAGCCAGCAGATCTCCGTGCAAATGGGTTTAACAAGATATCATACGACACCAGATCTAGCCAGCAATGTTAAACACAAATCATAATCTCATATAATCAGATAAGCGGATTTGAGAGACGAGATGTAATAGGATTTTACCGATACAAACTATGCGTGCTTGGATATGGGTTTAGACTTGATAGTATTACTATGGGTGCCCATATACAAATGGGTTTAAATTTTATTTTTTTATAACAAATGGGTGTTAAAAAGTATTTTTTATAAATAGTACAAGTCGAATAATAAGATAGTACAAGTCGTATAATCAAAAGAATAAAAAAGTATTTATTTGGGAAAATGTTTTTAATTTTTTAATAATAAAAAGTACGGGTCGAATAATATAATAGTACAAGTCGAATAACTAGAGGATATATTTGGGAAAAACTTTTTTTTATTATTAAAAAGTACGAGTCGAATAAAATATACGTTAAAGTCGAATAACAAAAATCATTTAATAAAAATTAATATTTTATTACAAAAAGTACGGGTCGAATAATTGATTTGACTTATGGTCGAATAACAAGTACACTTACACATCATGTACTTGGATGTACTAGGTGAGCCCTACTAGTACAAACCAATCATTAGCTAATCATTAGCACAAATGACATGTGTCAACAAAATATGAAGGTCGAATAGGTCGAATAGGGCTAATTAGCTAATTTTGTTTTGAGAGGTCATTTTTTTAGGTACCAAGTCCCTTTTAGTCCTCTTTTTAAATTAGCCCTTAATATATTATCTTTTCATAGAGCAAAGTATAGTAGAGAGATAACTTTTTTTTAATTTTGTTATACTGTTATAATATCAACGTCATATTATATAAAAATAACTAACAAAAATATTTTTTGTTATGGCATTTCTCTCTCATTTTCATTTTGGCTCAACCCATTAATTTTTTTTTTCTTTATTTTTTATACAAATGAAAATTTATTTTATTAAATTAAAAATACAAATACAAAAATTAAAAACACTGTGAAAATAAAAATATAATCCTAAACTAAAAATGTTTTAAAAGTTACCAAAATTTGAAAATTTAAACCGAAAAATAATAAACACCAAACCATAAAGGTAAAATTTGTAAATATAATATTTATAAAAGAAAATACGTAATTGGATCTCGCCTTCTTCTTCGACACAAACACACACTAAACACCACACACAAACGAAAACGAGTAAACCCAGAAAATATAAAAAGAAATAAAGAGAAAAGCAAAAGAAGAATAGAAGGTAGGCCCATCTCACTCTCAGCATTGGCTCGTCGTAAAATGTGTGAAGTCACGACGAATGAATGGTGGGTGTGATGGAGAAAACTGACGAAGGCGACGAGCCCCAGCTCAGCCCAATGAGCCTGTTTTCGCCACCATACCTTGTCCGACATCAAAATATGTCATAATATACACACTATAAAATTATTCCCATATCTTAAGTATGAATTAAACTTATACTTGGTTTAAATTATAATTATTTAACCGAAAAACTTGTCAAACTACTTGTGATACATTGAATAAGGGTGTTTGCGAGGCGTTTCAATTCAGTTAATCGGAAGATTTACGCTATTCATTGCGAAGTGGGTGATATATTTTACTACCCGTACTAGATTGTTAACAGAACATGAGAGTACTTGAAATGATCGGTAAGTCGTTCGGGTCACGATTAATCATTGTAAAATTTTTATCGAGTTTGTCATATGAACAATAACATTTTTGAAACCTAAATTGTCATTTTAATAAAATTAAATAACATTAAATAAGTTAAATCATATTAAATTTTATTCAGTCATAGTAATTGCATTCGTAAAAACACGCATAATTTTTTTTTAAACGTATTATTTTCGTCATTTACAAATTACGACAACATTAAACAATTATTATACATATTTCACAATGTTTATATTAGGAGGAAAAAAGTTCATTATATGATAAAAGTAAAAGTAGCGCAGTAATGTAATAAAAATTTATATCATTACTTCTATATTTAGTTAAAAAAAATTATAGTATATAGTACATGGTTCGATTAATCGCGGATATTTAAAAATAAAATCAAAATGAAATCTTGATAAACGGGTTTTTTCGGTTTAATTTTCATGGGATTAAGGCATAAAATAGTCACATACTTTTTAAAATGTATCGATGTAACACCCGCTCTGATAAATAGACAAAGTGTCACGTTATGGGGTCATATCAGAAAATATGATATAAAAATCCAAAATAATACTTATTCATTATGATAAAATATCTTCAACAAAACATAAATTAAAAAAAAAAGGGTTTAAATGTAATGTACTAAAACATAATGCCTTCAGTAATTTACTGAATCTTAGGTAACTTTAGATATCTCTCGACCCAGCTCTTACTTTCCAGCTTCTAGCTTAAAACATGCGACATAAAAAGAAACCGGGCTGAGTTAACGTCCAGTAAACAAATATAATATGAATGCTGTAAAGATAAAGAGATATACAAAATTCATGATCTTAAGTCATAAGGTTGTAAGTGTAATGAGTTAATAAAGAATATCAAATAAAGGATAATGAAAGTGTAATCGAAAATGCCCACGAGCCAAGATAATTGTCTAATCATGATACATGAATAGATCGCTCACATACATCGCATGCAGTTGCATAGTTCTCCTAGAAATGCACATATGTGGATCAGACCTAATGTACCAAAAGCTATATGAGGTGTATTGCACACACAATCCATTCACTAAATTCACACAACATAACCACATTTCCTAGGATGCATCCATACGTCCCCAGCAAAACAGATCATGTATGTACACTAGCTCATTACTAGCATACACACACAATAGCATATATAAATGTGCACAAGAAAGGAAACGTCGGGGACTAATCACACCGCTCAAATGGTGTCATGCCACCGGTGCATCGATGACATGACCATGGTACCTCCATGGCTAATTATCGAATAGCTCGGGCAAAGGGTTTAGGCGATAAAAGTTTTTAGATAAGTTATGGAGAGAACCAACAGTTATCATATAATGTAGTAAAATGCATAACGAATCAAAAGGTCATAACGGATCATATTAATTAAGAATCGTATTAAAAGGATCATCATACGGAAGATAAAGGATAAAGAAAATGTGATTAGGTCAGAAAGATGTTCTTATTAAGAGAACATAGTATCTGTACCTTAGCGTATACACAAAGTGAAGTCGAAAACAAATGAAAAGGAAATCACACCCATGTCACCGGATCTACAAAAACATATTACCAGTAAATAGATCATACTACAAAAGTTACCATAAATAGATGATAGACACTACTTAAAACCATAGTTTCTTTATTTAAGATTTTATGCCGGTATTTAAGGTAAGTATTGCTACTTAGTTACCCAAACATGGTGTTTCCTAATTTTTTTTATGAAATTTATAGAGGCTCCCATATGAGTCTATAATGCCTATATAAAAAGGATTAATCCCACTAATTACCCAAATCATATAATGACCCACAAACCAAAAACTACCCTAAAAACAGCCCTGACAAAAATATATCCAATTCAACGACGATTTTAACCCACTTAGACGCCTTCATAACTTTTAGAAAAATTCCGGAGAATGTACCAACAAATAAACAACATCTCCTTGAGGTGTCTTGACATAATTCATTATAAATTAAGAATTATAATTTTTATACTAGATCTAATAATTTGAGTATGAAAATCTGATTTTGACATTTATTTTTAAAACAGTATATACCTTGACTCACTGACCGCATAAAAATAAAAGGAGAACAAATCCAAAAACTATATTTAAAGTACTTGATGTTAGGTACTTGAACCAACCCAAAAACTATTGTAAAACTCATTTTATGAACCTTTTAATCTAGGTTAAATTTCAGACTGCCCAAAACCCTTTATTTAATTAACGTGTTCTACCCATCTATTCTACCTTAGGATTTTTAAATCTTGATTATAATGACATAAAACCTTATTTAGTACCCTTTAGAGCTGTTTAATCATAAAAAGAAACCATGTTCATTTATCAAATTAATTTAACCACTATAACATATAATTAGGGTTTCATAAATACATAAAATAAGCATAACCATGGTGAGACATAGATTTTAGGAAAAACTTACATGGAAAGGTGTATTATGATGGGAGATCACCACAACCACCACAAAACACCAAGAATCACAAGAATTGGGAAGGAATGGACAAAAAAAACACGAAAACCTTAAAACTTCAAGATTTCAACAATGGATGAATGGGAGAAAAGCTTTAATAATTTTGAATATTTTTGGTTTATGATTTTCATTCACATGCCCTATTGTTTATATAGGAGGAGAATTTTCATCAATTTTAGCATGTTCTTAATGTAAGGAAAACATGTTAAATATGCTTTACATAATTTCTCAAAATAATACAAGTTAAATAGAAATTACATACTCTTTGTTTTATTTTGTCCTAAACCATCCTAATATAAAATATATGTGAGGGACAAATTATCTTATTTACCTCTTTAAAAGACTACACATTTATTTAACATAAACATATCTAAACAAATTACAGTCTTTTCAAAATTTAACTAAAACTTCAAAAATAAAAGATTTTAATGTATATTTTAAATAAATTACCAAAAAAGTATAATATATTAAATATATATAAGGGGAAAAATGAATTTTTTATTAAATTTTAAGTACATATATATGTTTTCTCTTTTAAAATAAATACTTAGGTTATTTTCTTATAATTTTAAAAATCATAACATATAGTTTAATTATTTAAACTTCTTAATTAATTTAAAAACCATATTTTACCAAGTATGGAATGCAAGTTAAAAATCTATATTTTCAAAATGAAATGAAATGACAATATCACATTTTCAAAATTCAGGTTTTATAACTCTTTCCCTCTAAAAAGAAAATTTCGTCCTTAAAATTAAAATAGGTTATACGGGTTTTATAATTTTTTCCCTCTAACAGAAATTTCAACCGCGAAATTAAAAATTCCCGATTAAACGAAACGAATACGAAACGAGTTTGATCAAACGAATAAGAAGCGTTAATAGATGAAAACATCTCATCATGATATACTAATCACATAACGCACATAGAATAACCACAAAAATAACGTTAACGGATAGAAAGTCAAGCACCAAGATTTCAACCAGACCGATAAATCGCGGACACCTCAGAATGATGATGACATCATTGTATGGGTCATCGTAATTCAGAAGCCATTCTATAAACGTTTGGGGAGCGAGGGAACTTTAAATCGCAAACCCAACCATTCAGCCAGAACGTGATATGATGGAACATCTTAATATGAAACTCCCTACTAACATGACATGTTCTAAATCTTTCTTCATATGCCAAACGAAAGAGAAACAACGAATGCGTCGCACCAATACCGAATCAAAAAAAAAAAAAAAAAAAAATCATGATAGATCAAATAAATAATATCTTGAAATGATAACTGAAGCACTAACCAAAATCACGTCTCTTTTCAGAAGCTTTCTTGTCATCTCCAATTGAGTAATCAACAAACGAAACCTCGAAAACGATTAAAAATACGAAACATAACGATCTTATCAGAGTACGTATAGAAGCCTAATGTCTACCCAATCCTCACAAGTCATATCCTAGCCTCTGATACCATAATTGTAACACGCGCTTCTGATAAAGAGACAAAGTGCCACGTTATAAGGTCGTATCAGAGAAATATAATATAAAAATCCAAAATAATACTTATTCATTATGATAAAATATCTTCAACAAAACATAAATTGAAAAACAAAAGGTTCAAATGTAAATATACTGAAACATAATGCCTTCGGTAATTTACTGACTCTAAGGTAACTCTATACATCTCTCAACCCAGCTCTTACTTTCCAGCTTCTAACTTAAAACCTGCCGCAGGAAAAGAAAACGCAACTGAGCTAACGCTCAGTGAACAAATATAATATGAATGTTGTAAAGATAAAGGGATATACGAAATCTGTGATCATAAGTCATAAGGTTGTAAGTGTAATAGGTTAATAAGGAATATCATATAAAGGATAATGAAAGTGTAATCAGAAATGCCCACGAGCCCGGATAATTGTCTAATCATGATACATGAATAGACCACTCTCATACATCGCATATAGTTGCATGGTTCTACCATAAATGCACATAGGTAGATTAAACCTAATGTACCGAAAGCGATATAGGGTGTATTGCACACACAACCCGTTCGCTAAAATCATACAACATAACCACATTACATAGGATCCATCCATACGCCCCCTTGTAAAACAAATCATGCATGTACACTAGCTCATGACTAGCATACACACATAATAACATATATAAATGTGCACACGAAAGGGAACGCCGGGGACTAATCACCCCCTCCCAAATGGTGTCATGCCACTGGTGCATCGATGACATGTCCATGGTAACTCCACGGCTAGTTACAGAATAGCTCGGGCAAAGGGTTTTGGTAATAACAATGTTTAGATAGGTTATGAAGAGAACCAACAGTTATCATATAGTGTAATAAAATGCATAGCGTATCAAAAGGTCATAACGGATCATATTAATTAAGAATCATATTAAAAGGATCATCATACAGAAGACAAAGGATAAACAAAATGGAGATTAGTTCAGAAATATGTTCTTACTAAGAGAACGGAATATCTGTACCTTAGCGTATACACAAAGTGAAGTCGAAAACAAATGAAAAGGAAATCACACCCGTGTGATTGGATCTAAAAAAACATATTGTCGTATATAATACTTACCATAAGTAGATTATACTACAAAAGTAACTATAAATAGGTGATAGACACTACTTAAAACCATAGTTTCCTTATTTAAGATTTTATGACGGTATTTAAGGTAAGTATTGCTACTTAGTTACCCAACCATTGTGTTTCCTTATTTTTTAATAAAATTTACAAAGGCTCCCATACGAGTTTATAAGGCCTTTGTAAAAAGGGCTTAATCCCATTAATTACCCAAATCATATAAAACCAAAGACTACCCTAAAAACAGCTCTGGCAAAAACATACCCAAATCAAGGACGGTTTTGACCCAGTTAGTGTTGGGATGTGCGCATGTCATAGATAGTATTTTATACGGCCGGGAGTACGTGGCCTAAGGGGTCACACACCTAGACATCGAGGTCATCTTTTATTATGTTATACAATAATATATGACTAAATTTATCGTGTAAACTTAGTTTGATAAAAGTGTATACTTATCGGTAATTAATTAATAAGTTAAAAGGTTTAACGAGGATTAACTAATAAGACTTTATACTTTAAGGTAATTATTGTAATTACATAACTAAGTGTATAGAAAGTCAAAAAGTGAAACCAAACACCCCTAAAAGGTGGTTCGACCGATTATAGCTATAGAAGGGGAAGGATTTTTATTCTAAAAGGATTAATTACTTAGAGACAAAGATAAGATCTTTACCATAATTAGCCCATGGCTCTAGTATATAAACAATGAATGGGAATTCTCTCCCTCTCTCTTTCTTTGTAGTCGACGACTAAAGGACCCCCAAAAGGGTTTTTGAGTTTGATTTTTATTATGTATAACTTAATCAAGATCTAACAATGAAAGGTGGTTGATTGAAGTGTCGTGTGGACTATTTTAGAGAAGATCTATCTTGATCTTTGATTTATAAGTGAATCGGTTTTCGTACACAAATTAGGGTTTGTGTTTAGTTGGTTGATTAATTGTGTTCTTGATCATCCGTTCTTGGACTAAGGGTACGCATTCTTTATCTTGATGTTAATTACATTCTATGCATAGATAATCGATCCTATCCGATGCGTTTAATCTTGATGCATGAATATATGATTCATATGGGTGTTAAATTCCAACAGTTAGACACCTCCATAATTTTTAGAAAACTTCCAGGGAATGTACCAATATATAAAAAACATCCCCCTGAAGTGTCTTGACAAAATCATCATAGATTAATAAGTAGAATTTTTATACTAGATCTAATAATTTCAGTCTGAAAATCTGATTTTGACACTTATTTTTAAAACAATATATACCCTGACTTCCCGACCTCATAAAATAAAAGAAGACGAGATGCAAAAACTAGATTCAAAGTACTCGATGTTAGGTACTTGAACCAACCTAAAAGCTATTGTAAAACTCATTTTATGACCCTTTTAATATAGGTTAAATTTTAGATTGCCTAAAACCCTTTATTTAATCAATGTGTTATACCCATCTATTCCACCTTATGGTTTCTAGATCTTGATTATAATGACATATAAACTTATTTAGGACCCTTTAGGGCTGTTTAATCATTAAAAACTATGTTCATTTATCAAATTAATTTAACCACCATAACATATAATTAAGGTTTATAAAAACCCTAATTCACAAATACATA
This sequence comes from Glebionis coronaria, assembly GCA_025667525.1. NCBI lineage: Eukaryota > Viridiplantae > Streptophyta > Magnoliopsida > Asterales > Asteraceae > Glebionis > Glebionis coronaria. Next base: position 573,904,634 of record CM046880.1, read on the forward strand.
AAATAAACTTAACCATGATGACACATGGATTTTAGGACTGAAAAACTTACATGGAGAGATGTATATGATGATGCGAGATCACCACAAAACACAAAGAATCAACAAGAATAGAGGAGGAATGGACAAGAAAACCACAAAAAAACTTTTAAACTTTAAGATTTCAAAAATGAAGGAACGAGAGAAAAACTTTAATTATATTGAAGATTTTTGGTTTATAGTTTTTATTCACATGCCCCATTTTTATATAAGAGGGGGGTGGGGGGGAGATCTTTTAGCATGGTCTGAATTTAAGGGAAACATGTTTAATATAATTTCTCAAAGTAATACAAGTTAAATAGAACTTATATATATTCTTTATTTTATTTTGTCCTAAATCATACTAATATAAAATATATAGGGGGCAAAATATTTTATTTACCTTTTTAAAAGACTACACATTTATTTAACAAACACATGTCTTAACAAATTACATTCTTTTTTAAATTTAACCAAAAACTTTAAAAATAAAAGATTTTGATATATATTATAAATAAATTACCAAAAATATAATATATTAAATATATATAAGGGGAAAACGATTTTTTTAAATTAAGTACATATATATTTTTTCCTTTTAAAATAAATACGTATTAAGTTTATTTTCTTATAATTTTACAAAAATTATAACATATAGTTTAGTTATTTAAACTTCTTAATTAATTTCAAAACAATACTTTACCTTGTATGAAATGCAAGTTAAACATTCATATTCTCAAAATAAAATGAAATGACAATTTCGTAAAGATGTGAAGCTTAATTATGCCGTCACGCCATTTATTTACATTTTGGAATAAATGTTAAAAACCCAAAACAATTAGCATACGAAACACAACCTGACAAAGAACAACTTACCAAAATATCCAGATGTTTTTTTCTCGACGTAATGTCATGTGACAACGATAGAAACATATTAAGAAACTTTAAGAGTGGGGGAGCGGTGGTGCCAAAGCTGGCTGTTAGCCCTTTGGCGTCAGCTCTTCGTTGGCACACGGTACCGGGCCTCGCGCCAACAGGCCTTGCGCCAACAGCAACAGCTCGTGCCAACAGATTTTTTTTATTTTTTTTTTTAGTTATAAAGTGGGGGTTATGTGGGCCCATTATACCCCTTTGGCACCACTTTTTCTCGTGCCAACCACTCCCCCACAAATGTGGTGCCAAAGTGTTTCTGGTGCCAAAGCCCCAAAATCCTACGTGGCGGCTTTGACACAACTTTCTCGTGCCAACGACTCCCAGCTCTCTAATTATTAATCATTAGAATTTACTACAAGAAATGAACAACCATTGGGTGGGGTTTTAAATTGTGATAACAACTTATGAGCTTCAATGGCAGCGATTCATTTGCTAGCAAACCAAAACCAATAACTAACAAGAAAGAAGTTTGATATTTCGACATAACTTTGTGCTGCCAAAACACGTAACAAGTCATCCTTACGGAACCATCTCAAGAGATATTTAACGATACGCGATATTTTTGTACTTGACAACTTAAATAGATGTGATGTTGAATGTCTCTCGGCTCTTTTTTCGGTTGGTGCTTCACAGGCTAGGAGAATTGTCAAAATTATTATTTAATAGTAAACAATGACGTATGTTAAAAGATAATTGGACTATGTTTGGTAAGAGCTATTTAAAAAAAAAATTAGACCGTTTTTTGTTTAAAAAACAATTTAATAGTTTTGTTTGAGACAATAATTTTTTGAATCTGCTAGTTTTTTATTTTAAATAAGTACCTCTTAAATAAGAGGAAATTTCATATATCACCATACTTTTTAAAAAGTTGATTCATACAGCTTTTTAAATTGTTAAGAGCTGTTAAAAATATGAATTACTGATATACCATCAAACCATATTAATGTAATTTATTTAAGTATGTCATTTTAAATCATTTATATTTTAATTTTACAGTCAATAGCTAATATATCAAACATATTTATTAAAAAATACAGTTTATAGCTTATGTTAATAGTTTTTTAATAAACAACTTACAACTTACCGCTAGTTTTGCCAAACATACCGTTAAGAGCATTTGATTTCCATCAATTCACACCTTCTTGTAGATCGAATCGAATGAATGTAACTAGTTAAATGGACGTGTATATTCTCATCTTAACTCTGATCTTAAACTCAAACTTAAATCTATATTTTTCATACTAACTCAAAACCTAAATACAAACCAAAACTTAAAATAAAGATATGAGATTTCAGCTATTAAATGATACTTTATCAGTTTTCAAAAAAAATAAAATGATACTTCATCAAATTGATTTTTTCCGTCAATTCATTTTACAATAATTTTTTTTAACAAACTATTAATAAAGCATTTTTTTAGATTGAAATATTTATTTTTTCATGATTTAATTTTGTCATAATTTTCAAAATTTTATGTTTTATAATTTAACATTTGTTTTGATATATTTTTATGAAACTTTAGTTTTTCACTTTTAATTAGTTTATTTTATTTTAATTCAAATTTTTACAAATTTAACTCAGATTTTAATACAAACTTAATGGGTAAATAAGTAATATTTGTTCGTCAAAAAATTAATTACCAGATATCTGTTATCGCATTTTACGGGTAGCATAATATATTTGTATAGAAGCAAAACAACATGTAATATTTTAGGCTCATTCATTACTATATGATTATCATTTTGGCAAATTTTTTTTCATATGATTTGAATATTTTAGGCTTATTTTGACCAAAAGAAAATTTTGCTTTAAAATATCCTAACCCCACGTAAGATACTACACAAAATTCCAAATTTCGTATTTGTATGTATGTTGTTGTATAACGACACAAAAGAAAATAAAAAATAAAAAATAAAAATAAGAAATGTAAATTCAATGAATGTAGCAAAGTGGGCCTTGAGCGTAAAAGCCCATACCAAGCTCACGTGTTGGGCCATGTATGTCGGCCACGTGTAGTTATTTAATTGGTTTAGAACTGAATAACACACAAATAGTCATACGTTCGGTTTCATGTCAGTCAATGCAGTGAGACAAACATAGGAAAACAACGAAACATGTAAACTAATGCTATTGTAGTAGTAAAACGTTAAAAGTATACACGACATTGATGATGCTATGCAATTTGTAATTGTTACTATGAAACAAACCAATGCATAAAACAATACCAAAAATGCTAGGTAGTAAGAGTGACAACAAAAATAGTATCAAAAGGTCACGAGGATATTCGGGTTATGCCACGTACATCTGAGTTAAAGACATGTCATCTTTGGGTCTAAACAGAGAATTCTGCGTAGATTTGTGTATTTCAAAGTACAGTAGTTTCAATCAGCTTGGAACCTACGCGTAGAACCTACGCGTGTACACACGCCCGTGCCCTGTTCAAACACACATACTTTTGGTTGTCTCTTGTTCGGCCACTACTGTGATCGAACGAGGTGCAACAAAGTCTCTCGAATGACTTTGAGCTTCCACTACTCCTAATAAAAATAATAGTGTATTAAGTCAAAGGTTTCATTTAGTAACATCATCACATGTTACTCGAATGCCAAACTCCTTAAATCAAGGTCCTATGATGTTTTGTTTATGCTAAGATTGTATAATTTTCATAAAAAATTAGTTTTATGTTGGCAATACCTAGATGGGAAAAAGACCAATTTGGTCAAAATCACCTTTCCAAAGTAAAATCATGGTCAAGTTTTTTGATGGGGACAAATTTAGTCATACACAAGTGCACAACTGCACAACTCCATCCAATTACCGCCACGTGTCTACTGACAAAATATTATCAAAATAGTAAATTACTAAAATACCCTTTCTCTTTCTCTTTCTCTTTTTCTTTCTTCTTTGTTCTTTCTTCTGGTTTTGAATACCCATAACATCAAAATCCCACACCAACAAACACCAATTGATAATCAATCGGGTTTAATGCAAAGTCGCTGCGGTGGAGTTGGTAGGCGGTGTAGCTACGATTCCGACGGGGTCAAGAAATCAATCGGGTCTTAGGTAATCATTACATTCGATTTCTGAAATTTATTTTCTGTTACATTTGAATGAATTTAAATGATATTGGGTAATAATTTTAGAGTTTTCAATATGATTTAGGTATTTCTTGATTTTTTTTGTTTTTTGATATGGGTTTTTAAAATTATGAATTGGGCAAAATTCACCATTGACCTGCTTGGCATTTTCTAATGATTCTTCTCCTTATATCTGGTTTTGAAGATGGAATGATTGTCATATGGTCAATGATAAGGTAACAATGTCTATGGCTTGTTTTATATATTAGTTTACGCAAATTATATAATCGCGTATCTTAAGTCCTCAATATGATCTCAAATTCATGACAGGTTGCTAGATGAGACATATTCTTCTTTTCTGCTGCAGCTAACAGCAACATCGGTGTTGTGGTTGCAACATCGAGTATGTCGTAAAGTTTCGAAATAAACCACAAAAAGCAAGCTTATGAAACATAAGCCCAAAACCAAATAAGCTAGAAGCCGGCTATATAAGCTGAAGGGGTGTTTGTTTTAGCTTGTATAACGTAAGCTCATTTCGGCTTATATAACTTAAGCCCCAATTTTGTGGCTTATTTGGAGGCTTGTGGGCTTATATAAGTTTATTATCATCTAATAAACTTGCATAAGCCCTTAAGTCTCCAAATGAGCCACAAAATTGGAGCTTATGTTATATAAGCCGAAATAAGCCATATTTCGGCTTATGTTTCATAAACTCCAACTTTTTAAGCTTATTTTGTAGACTTATGGGCTTATATAAGTTGTTTATATCATAATAAACTTATATAAGTCCATAAGTCTCCAAATAAGCCACAAAATTAGAGCTTATGTTATATAAGCCGAAATGAGGTTACGTTATATAAGCTAAAACAAACAGCCCCTGAAACAAATACCTTCTAAATAAATGGGGTTTTTTTCTTCATTTTTATAAAAAAACCAGTTCATTCAAATGAGTATTTTCTTATGTAAAAAAGGTAAAAGTTTTTATCATGACTTTATTATGTTTCAAGTTTGTTAAAAAATGGGCTTTTTGTATTTGTTATAAAAAAAATCATCAAGTTGACATGCGTTTTAATTATGTTATGAAATTTGCAGAAAGATGGAGGCGTGTCTTCATTATCAGCACAATCTTCGGGTTCGATTAAAGTTATGCAGAAGAAAGTATCCAAGAAGATTGTTTCTGTTATGACGCCTCAGCAATCTGAAAGAAAACCATCCACCACTGGCTCAGTTGCGTTTATGTTCTTATTCTTTATATTCATTCATTATTGCTTTTATGTCGTTAACTCAATAAGTATCAAGTATGTGTATGTTAGTTTGATGTTTATGAATGTTTAGACTCCCTTCATCAAAGGCAGCTGGTGCATAAGCTAGAGTATGATCTTGATACTCGGGGACAATGGATGTTTGATCTTCATTCATCCACTCATCAAGAACAAAAAAGTTATCAAAAAACTCAGAATTTTGCTGATGTGGAACATCATAATCGATATCAGGTGAGTCTACTGATCTGTAACTATAGGATTTATTAGACATTGGATCATATGCATCCATTTTGCGATTTTTCAAGTTGAGTCTTCAGTTCTAGATATATCGTCTGGATTACTCTTTCAATGGATTATGTATCCTTCCTAGTGACCTTCCTAGGGAAGCTTCGTTGTATGTCGTGCTTAATGGTAGCAAATAGTGGCTGCTATTATATATTTGAAACCTTAGATGAAAACAAATTGTTTGAAGTTACGTGTGTAGATCACTTTAAGAAAACAAAATTAGGAAAGTGTATAATCAGTTATCTTTCACCTGTAGTTCGCATAAGTCTTTATTTCTTTTAATGACAAGATTTCCATACCTCATTTCCATAACCCCTTGGTTTAGTAATGGGAGATCCGTTCTAGAGTGATTTTTTTACTTATTTTAATGCTTGACAATCCTCATGTAATATAGTGTATCTGATTAAATAGAATTCGCATCATAAATATGTTTCCGAACTCGGTGTCAGTTTATAATACTTTCACCTACCTTTTATTATGCTAAATGAAATATTTTCCGTGTGTTCGCTAAGATCTTTGTAAGTCACAGTTGTGCTATCATATTGCCACAATTTAATGTGCTCATTTTATCTCAAAATCTGTCTGTTGCTGAATGGGTCAAAGAGAGATAGATTTTTATCATTTGCATAATGGGTCGAGTTGACCTGCAAATACTTTATGTCTTGCTTTTCAATAGTTCTATTCTAATTAATACTGCATCTATGATATATCTATGCATTTTTAAACTCTGTTTGGGTAACTTTTGACTGGTTTAACCTGTTTTCATATTAGCTGATCTCTAGATTATTTTCTTTGACTCGGTGGGACAAAGTACCCTGACGGCTAATTAAAGATGTTTATACCATGTTTCTGCGTATCTGAAATTGTGAACCATGTTTTCCATCGTATCCAGATCAGAAGACTTCATCTTTTGCTTACTGAAAAAGAATCTGCTATGGATGTACCAGCAAACTTAGAAGCCAGAACGCGCATCTCATTCTTTTCGAATTCTTTGTTTATGGACATGCCTGTGGCACCCAAAGTTCGAAATATGATTCTTTTCGAATTCTTTGTTTATGGACATGCCTGTGGCACCCAAAGTTCGAATTCTTTGTTGGATTCGCTAGGCAAGGTCCTCAAGATGGACGGACTCATATCTCAACAGCAACAGTATGTTCATTTCAATAAAGCTTTTTCATTATTTGTCCATTTGCGAGGTATTTTTACTGAAGTTACATGTGTAAAATTGAATCTAGGTGGTCGGAACAAAGGGATATGCAGCTCTTGAATATGTCCAAACGGGGCGCCTAACTGCGAAGATAGACGTATGGAGATACGGCATCTTTCTTAAGGAGCTGATCACAGGTCGATGCCCAACTGCCCAAAAAACTCCTGGGAACAAACCTGAATGCATGAGGATGGTATGTTGCTGTGCTGGTGTGGGGAAGTCAAAGGCAGTAGTTGACCCAAGGCTTGAAGGCAGGTATTCTGAGAGATCAGTGCAGAAGGTATCTTCTCTAGTACTCCACCGCCATTGCTCAAGTGCTCAAGTGCTCTAGTACTCCACCGCCACTGCTCAAGTGCTCAACTGCTCAACTGCTCAACTGCTCAACTGCTCAACTGCTCAAGTGCTCAACTGCTCAAGTGCTCTAGTGCTCGACCGCCACTGCTCAAGTGCTCGACCGCCACTGCTCTAGTGCTCGACCGCCACTGCTCAAGTGCTCAACTGCTCAAGTGCTCTAGTACTCCACCGCCACTGCTCAAGTGCTCAACTGCTCAAGTGCTCTAGTGCTCGACCGCCACTGCTCACCCCTGTTTTTGTTGCTTGTAAATATGCTGTTGAATATATAAAATTCGTTGAATATATAAAATTCATTAAGTTTACAAATTTTGCTTAGTAAACATGTTGTTGAATATATAAAATTTGTCTTCAAGACTGGTGTTTTCATCAGCTATTAGTGCACAATGCACACTTAAACTACTAGTGACGGTCTTAGCGGCAGATAGTGACAATGCAATCTTTCTCACTATATCAAGCAGGTACCTGCATAATTTATTGACCAATTGTCTGGTCTTAATAATAAACTATGAGAGCGGTAATAATCAGAAAATAAATTTCATCGTATTCATATGAAGAAGATCATTAAGGAATTAAAATCTTGTCAAATGTAATTAAAATCGTTTCTGTATCCAAAACGAACAGTGAACTAAAACAAATGAACAGTGAACTCATAGCCTTTCCAAAACGAACAGTGAACTAAAACAAATGAGATAACAACATTTATAACATCGTTCTGTATTATGATTTATGGGCGTTCTGTATCCATTAAAATCCAAAAGCGTCATAACTTAACCAAGTTTTACAGCAAGGTCATGCAACATGATCCGACTTGGATGTAACCATAAACATAAAACCGCCGTAACGAAAAAAAGAAAAGTTGAAAGGTCTATAACAAGCCATCATTTTTGCATAAGGTCTAGCTAGAGTACATACTACTCTTGACAGCAAACACCTAGCGTGAAGCTAATCCCGCTCTCAATTAAGCCGTTGATTCCAAGCTCAACCTGACAAAAAACGAAAAGGTTATGATACAAAGATGGCGTGGATTCGATCACAACATTAATAGGTTAAATGAAACATAACATGCCTTATACTGGTGGGTGTCTGCATTGCTTCGGTATTTGATCCATCCTCGGACTCCATTGCAACCTTCGGTGCGACTAGAGACTGCAGATAAACCAACACGACGAAAAAGAATGAAAGGCTGTCCAAAGAATAAACCCAACCTATTTACTTGTGAACGAGATGACGTGGGGTTATGTTTTATACCTCAGAAGTTGTATCTTGAATAGCAGAACCAGTAGTGTCTGAGCTTACAAGCGTCTGCTTCTTCAATTTTCCAGGCCCAGTATCTGCCGCAGAAGCATCATCATGTCTCCTCTTGGAACGCCTCTCAGAAGATGGAGTAGTATCTCCAGTTGAGGGGGGAGCGTGCCTTGAATGTCTTTGGCGCCGATTGTAGCCTTTCGGGAAAATATACGAAGGGAGTTCTTTTCTACGGACATGGGACACAAAGATGTCCATCCCTGGTCTCTAATGAAAGTAACCGCTCACATCTTGCTTAAAAAACTCCACCGTTCCTCGGATGTCAAATTGTTGATTTTCTTCGACTTTGACACCAGGCTGCCTCTGAAGCCCCATAAAAAATGCACAGTGAGAAAACGATAGATGGTCGATTGAAGGAACTATCTGAGCGCCTGTGCACCGAGCTATTCGCTCCAGAAGTGGCCTTTTGATATTCAAAACAAGAGATATGTCTTTTGCAAGAAGATATTCTTGTGCATAGCGCGAAACCGATTTTTCAACCAAAAGAACATCCGGCTGGTGTGCGTCTATCTTTGCCACAGCCATCTTCAAATGATCCATTTCCTAAATATAAACAATACTAAATTAACAAAGCCCTAAAACTGGAATTTTCATGGGGTATTTGAGAATAAAACAAACTGTTACCTGCTGCAGCAGAGTATCAAAACTAGATAGGTGGTTAGAAACACGCTGATACTCAAGAGCTCCTCCAAGAAGTAAGAAACGAGGCTTCTCTATTCTTGATGTCATCCGTCTATGAGCAACATTTTTCTTACAAACAACTCCTCTCACCACAATACTGAAAAAAATATATCAAAATAACAGGAAAAAAAAAGTTACATTAAAAACGCAGAGAAAACAAGAGCATGATGATGTTAAATTAAGAGTAGAATGATGTGTGGCTACTCGATATTCCCTGAAAAAATGAAATAAATACAGGTCCATGTTGACATCCCATTCTACAATTTATGCACCACAACTACCAGAGATACACTTACTATCCTATTGTAACTTTTCAATTATCTCAGAATGCATACTATGCTCTATGGATTCATAAAGGTATAATGGTAACGTTCATCTAATTTATTACTATTGCATATTTATCATTCAGCATATGTAAAAACCAAGTCAGGAAATCAAACACGCCTCATTAAGAAATTAACTCTTTAACATATCAGCGATGTCGAACTAACAATTAAACCCTGGGATGTGTCGAAGGAACTCAAATTTAAGTTCTGAATGAAATTCAAACTAATTTACTAAATTTTTGAAGTTCATATAGTATCGAAATGAACATAATTGATATCCATGAGAAACGTTCTAGACAGACATCCCACTTTGAGTAAGTAAGAACAGTATTTAAGCCTACCAGACATACACACTTTTGCAACCATACATGCATTTACTGTGTTTACGAACGATTACTGGAAGAATATAGATCACAATGTTTCACCTGTCTGTACGAAGCCCAGAAGCTAAACATTTTATCTTAACATATCCTCCAGGGTCCATCCCACCACCTTTACTTGTATCAGGTTTCAACAATGAAGCAGCTTCCCATGACAAAGACGTAATTATTTCTAACCAGCTATCTTTATCATCTTCATCTTCGTCGCCAAAAAGATTCTCAACCTGCAACAACTGAGATACTAAAGCCCTAAAATGCCCATCAACGACATTCTTCATAGCTTTCTTATGCTCTTCATTTGACTTTTCCCTACTACGACAATCCCCGCTTCCAAGATTACTAGAAGAACGTAAATATCCCCATTCTCCAGCAGCGTCCACGTCATCATCATCGTCATCAAACAGAAGAGCTTCCCTTTCATCCTCTTCGTCTTCAGGTTCAGGAGGCAACCATAAGACCCCGTTGTTCTCGAAATCCACAGGCTCGGGAACATCTTGTTGTTGTTGTTGCGTTGTAGCATATATTGAAGACGAGCTTGGTGCTTCGGCTTCACATTCGTCACTGACATCATTTGCATCCTCCTTTTTCTCAAGAGGTTGAGCATCGGTTAACGAACTATCTACACTTTTCGCATCAGCAGGTTGTCCATTGGGATTCACTTTATCAGATTCATAATCGTTGTCCATGTCATCCATTTGTAACTCATCATAATAACCATTTTCAATATGTAACAAATGCCGTTCACCAGCCGCTAGTTGGTAAGCATATTCTTCGTCAAATTCATTACCCCTGTTGCCAATAGAGCACATACACAATCAACTAACTATAATACAAAAATATTGAAAAATGAATGTAGACCGAACAACACGAAAATAAGGACCTGTTGGTGAAACAACTGAAGTCGGTAGCAGACTGAGCAACAGCATCAAGTAACATTTCATTATGCTCGTCGAGATTTGTATCCATTACCCCAGATTGCTGCTCACTGAATTCAGTAGGGTAATGGGTATGACGATAAGAAGTAACCGACTGTGGCACAGAAGTAAATGTAATACTACTACTATCAGCAGTACAGCTAGATTTCGTACTAATAAGACTGGCAGCAGAAGGCGATGTGCTAAGATCCAAACTCGACTCTTGCACTCCATTCTCAGCAGAGGCAGCTATACCGCCTTGCTGCCATTGCTTAAAACAATAATTACACGCCCTAAGCTTTTCACTATCCTCTCTAACAATATTCTGATCACTAGGTCTTGCTGGTATCCAATTATTAGTACACCTGGCACAAAAAACACGTCCGTGGACATCTCAAACACCTGTGCCACATCCAGATTTTACCTTCCTTTTCTCCTGGCAACAAAAATTCAGGCAGCTTCTTTACAGATATCGTGAGGGTTCCTTGTCTATGGGTGTAACATTGTACATGTGCTTCTGATGGCATCTCACATGATCGGCACCTATAACCCTGTAAACCAACAGCATATAGTAAGTGTGTGTGATTGGTGTGCATGTGTCTGTGTGTGAGATAGATTTTTTTAAGGGCATACTTGATCAAACAAATCATCTCGAAGAAACCGGCCTAGTGGTTTATCAAAGTTGCCATAATACTTAATACGAAAGAGGTGAGATCGCTCACAGACGGTTCCTTTCCACACACACCGGGATGACAAGGAAACCAAAATACTTTGGTGATCAGAAGGTGAAGGAGGGAACTCTTCCTTTGGTGTAGTAGCAACATCATCTTTCACGGTCCTCGCGTCCAATTTGAGAGATAATCCCTCTGCAGTTGCACGGTCCGCACTAATGGTATTGTTACTGTTGTCAGAGCTTTCCTTTGAAGGCTCAAAACCATTTGAAACTAATGCATCTATCTCCTTACGCGCATCAAATTTTGCAGATGCTACTGAGGTTAAGAATGATGTGGGCTTTGAAGCATTTGGGCCGAGTTCGGACTTTTGGCTAATTATAGAGGAGAACATCTCTGACATGGAGACATTGTGTGTCTCAGGGGCAGCAGTTGCCTTCATGAAAACATCGACTTCGGCTTCTGGGTGGATCCCTGCTTCCTTTTCTCTTCTCGCAAGCTCCTGCAACATTTCTGTATTTCATTGTCTAGTTAAAAATCAAATATTATCAATTTCCAAATTTAACACAAAACCGTAGTACAGTAGTATTAAAAACGAAAGTTTAGTTACCTAAACGAGATCCAACTCCTTGACATCTTGCTGAGAAATCAAAGGTTTCTTTAACCGTCATTTCTCCTTGATGAAGATCGTGCTGACTAATGTAGGCTTGTGTCCTCCGAGGTTCAAATTCATTTAACTTATAACCATTGTAAGTTATCTCTCCATCAACCCTTAAACATCGATCTAGTCTTCCCGCCAAGGCCAATAGAAGTGTCGTCTTACCAGATGACGGCGGCTCCATCAGAAGCGTCATCCTGTAACATTACGAAATTGTGCTTACTAACTACTTACACAACAAAAACAGCACTAACAACAAATAAAACAGAATATGAACTTACCTTCCTGGTTTGAGAATCCCGGATCATTTCTCTCCAACTAAAAACACTGATTTCACTCGAGCATTTCAACAAACACCTAGTACACATAACAAAAAACACCCAAATTCACACACCAAACATCATAATTAACAAAAACCCCAAATGGGTAATCACTAAACCCTAAATTCACACATCAATAATCATAAAAAAATTGTAAAAATACCTAACAACAGCTTCTTCTTTGCTCTGAAGCGAATTCAAATCAAGAAAACACTTCTTCCAATCAAGTGGGTCATCAGCAGATTGTCCCAAGAAGGTGAATTCCTTTTGTCACTTTTCTCTTCAATTACATAAAGGAAATGAATTTGTTTATAATTTGATTTCTTGGTTAAGCTCTGGACTTGGATACAAAGGAGAAGAAAGCAGAAGAAAGAAGAAAGAAGAAACAGAAAGAGACAGAGATAAGAAAACAAAATTAAGGGTATATTTGTAATTTCAATATTTTAATAATATAATAAATATTGTGTCAGTCAGACACATGTCAATAAAGTAGTGGAGTTGTGCAGTTGTGCAGTTTGTGAAGTGCTCAACATGACCAAATTTGTCCCTAGTTGAAAAGTTGACCATGATAAGGTTGTTTAATGCTCAAAATGACCATATATGTCTTTTTCCCTACCTAGATTCCAAATTCATTGCATGTTGACTAGTTAGGTATGAAGATAAACTAACATGACCCACCCACGTGACTCCGGCATCGAGTAAATACTATGGATACCATACTTTGTATAGGTAAAAATTTTGTAAATTAAGTTTTTTAACAGACTTCTTGATTATAGGTGTCTTAGGTAACACGTAGTAGTAAGCAGTAGTAGAAGCAAGAATAATAAACATTAAGCAGAAACAGCTAGTAAGAGCAGTAGGTAGTAATTGTTTGTTTTAAAAAGTGTTTGATAACGAAACTGTAAGATACAGTTAGAGATTGTAAAATTAAAAAAAAACGCATAATCTAACTAAATTAATTATAAATGTTATATTCAAAGGCATACATGTAATTTTATAATCAAACTGTTTGGAGCAGTTCTGAAATGCTTCTTCAATAATCATTAGAAATTAAAGCAGAAAAACAATATTCAACTGCGCTTGTTAAGATGTTGCCGAACAAGGTTTTTGTATAAACTGTTTACCGCTGGTCGCTTGTCACTCCTAAATACTCCAAAACGCTTGCTACCAAACACAACCTATATTTAAAAAAGAACTTATAAAATTTATATAAACTTTAGATGATCTCTATCCAAATACTATCTAAGTATCACTACAAAATTTATGACATGTGTTTACTAAATTAAATGTGATACGAGTAAGTAATAAGGGGAGCGTTAAAAGTATTTTCTATTAATTTCTACTAAAAAGAGTTACCAAAAGTTATTTTATCAACTTTTACTCTTAAGAAAAAAAGTAAGTAATAGAGGGGAGCACTAACAGTGTATTCTTACTCAAAAAAGGAAAAAAAAAGTATAAAAATTTTAATTACACTTTTTTTAATAGAAAAAAAAGTAAGCAAAAGTTATGAGATTCTTTTGATTACTTTTATATTCATTTTGGAAAAAATTTCATGTTTGGTCTCTATCTTTTACACAAAACATCAAGTTTGGTCCCTATTTCAAATTAAGTCCGCATATCGTCCCTATCGTTTACACTTCGGATCAAAATGGTCCCTATCTTAGATGGGAGTTAGTTTTGCTCGTTAAGTGGTATGAGGGGATGGGTAATTTGGTCATTTTTTTTCTTTTAATTTTTTTCTCTCATATATCTCTCTGTCACTTTCTTTCTTTATCACAAAAACCCCGATCTATTATCACCATTAGATCTTGCCTACAATCATTCAAGATCCGGCCGCCGCCACCATCCACCTTCGTCCTCCTCCACCATCCACAACTGACGTCCATAATCGCCAGTCTAACACGCACCCAACAACCACCAACCACAGATCTTGTTGGTTCTTTCATAGATCTTACATTGCATAAGCTCATTTTCTTGAGATTTCTTTTCAACTGATGTAATTAACGCGACACCCATATTCTGCTACTTATCAAGACAGAGTTTCCCATTGTATGCCTATGATCTCTGATATCCATGCGACTCCTCAGCTGATCATTTATCAGCTTTTCAACATACCGTTCTTAATTTTCGATATCCAAACACATCGATTCAATTTTCTTCAATGAAAACAGTTTACCAATCACTTAATATTTCTGATTACAACATAAACAATTTCAACCATATGTTGAAACCCATATCTACATCCCATATCAATCATCTTCATATCCACACTTCGATTTACAACAAAACCATAACATGAAATCCCAACCAATCGAACCCTTTCATAATAAAATCACTCCCGAAGATGTTACACCCAATTCTTTAATCTACACTAGATCTTCATTTAAAATCAATTCGTTCTTGTGGCCACAAAGAAACGAATCTACCTATTGTCACTCGAATTTACTTCTTGTGAGGTTTTAGATCTGTGTGTATGATTATCTTCGGTGGGTTTTTTTGGTTGAATCTTTATATTTGATGAAGATTCTTTGTGGGATCTGGGTTTCGGGAAAAGATGATTGATTTGTGATTTGGTTGTGACGTGATGATGTTAAAGATGATGATAGGTGTGATGTGATTTGTTTTTTGATTTTGGTGATGATTTTTGAGGTTATAGATCTTGATTTTGGATCCGGTTTTTGTTTAAAACGTGAATTGGTGAGTTGTGAGGGAACCAATATACGTTTTATGAGATGATGTTTTTGGTTGGATGTGAGTGACGGTGGAAGCACACGGTGGGCTTTAGGGTTTGTTTATTATCCATTTGTGTCGGTGGTGGCGGGGATAAGAAACAGTGGATGACGCGTGGGTGTTGCTGGGATATGGTGTTTGGTTTCTAAAAGAAACTTATGCTTGTCAGTGGTAGTATAGTAGGCGATGGTTTCTGGGTTGGGTGAGTTGGTATTTTAAGGAGAGAGATAGACAGTGAGAGAGAGAGAGAGAATAAAAAGAGGTGGGTGGATAAATAAATGCATGGAAAACAATGAAAGGACCATAATATCCCTCTACTTATACAACTTAACGAGCAAAACTAACTCCCATCTAAGATAGGGACCATTTTTTATCCAAAGTGTAAACGATAGGGACGATCTGCAGACTTAGTTTGAGATATGGACTATACTTGATATTTGGTGTAAACGATAGGGACCAAACATGAATTTTTTTCTTCATTTTGTTTGAGTAAGAAAAAATTATAATGACTTAAATAATTATAAATATTATTAGTAAGAAAAAAACTTTTATTAAATAAATATCGTTTACTTTGTAATGCATGCTCGATGATATACGAAGAGGTACGTGTTGTAGTTGGAGTTGATGCTAATGTTAGGGTGATAAAACAAAGTTAAACTAATAAACAAAGTAAAAAAAACTTGTGAAAAGTTTTTTCTCTCAAGCAAAGTGAATAAGAAGTTTAACATAAATGGGTGAAGGTTCGATGAAAACATTCTGTCGCTTGGATATCATTTTACGATTCGACCCATTAACTATTAATATTTGCCGTTGTATAAATAAATAAATAAATAAAATAAAATAAATAAAAAAAACATGTATTTACATTGACATATGGACTATTAGACTAATTAAACGAGATATGTGTGAGGGTTCAATTTGGAAATATAAAAATACTTAACAAACATTATACTGAGGTTCAAATATTCATCAAGTTTTCGTAAAATTCAAAAACCTTTTAAAGGCTTTAAATATAATAAGGTTTTGCTAATCATCACATATGAGTGTTTTTTTATTTTTTTTATAATTAAAATCATTTTTAAATGTTAACTCGTCATTTTTCTAAATACACGATTCAACATATATAATTAAAATAAGTTATTTCCAATAATGTATACATTAATATTAAAGTAAGTTTATATTTAAAAATATTTTTAATTTTAAAAAGATAAAAAACACCCATAAAATAGTGGTTAGCAAAATCCTTAAATATAATATATATTTTCCTATCATTTGGACACCCGTTTGCCATGTTATTCATGTCAAATTCGTGAATTGTTAAGTATACTTTCTTTTTTAATGAAATTGGTATAGTTTCATTAGAGTATATATAATGCACCAAGGAGGTGTTTGTTTTAACTTATATAGTGGGCTTATAAGCTTATTAGCTTATATAAATTTATAAGCTGAAATCAAGTGTTTTGTTAAGCTTTTATAAGTAGGCTTATAAGCTTATATAAGAGGTTTTGGTAAGCCAAATATTTCAGCCTTTTATAATAAAAAGTATGCTTATATAACTATTACATATAAAAAGACTTTTATACCCTCATTTAATAACTACATAATTTAACATTCATATGTTTTTTTGTCATTCTACTTTATTAATTTTATATTAAGCCTAACCAAATAATTAACATATGTTTATATGCTTATCTATACTACTTTATAAAGTATTTAGACCATTTCTATAACTGGAAGTCTTAAAAAATTCAGCCTAAAACATTTCTAAAAAAAGAAGTCTAACAATTGGATCAATATTGTTCAAAATGTATATTCATTATTTAGTCAACATGAATTATTGCTATAGCAAAACGTATGTAACATTTTTTTTAAATGAAAAGTAACCGTTCTTATATTAATGTGCACTTTTAATATGCAAAATAAGTAACCGTTTTTCAAATAATATAAAAACTATCATAAGACACTCTCATACACATTCATATCCCTTTCTCTTTTCTCTCAATATCTTCAAAATAATACAAAAAAAAAACCTCTATAAAACCTTCTCCATAACCACATGCCCACAGCCTCTACCACTTCCGCCTCTACCACCACTACCGTCACCGTTGCCACCATCAGTCGCAAAAATAAAAGGTTTGATGTGCTTTGGTAGTTTTGGTTGTAGATCTGGTGGTTTTCGTGATTACAACAGAAGAAGAAAAATCAATGGTTTTATTGTGATTAGTGTTTCGATTGGATGTGTTGTGCCAGGATTTGGAAGTCTTAAAATTGAAATCTTTCACAAGCATTGTTGCTTAAAGTTATTTTAATGTATATTATCATTCATTTGTAAAAAGTTATTGTTAAAAAAAGTTAACCATATAACATTTACTAACCACAAAATATAGTCACAGGGTACCTGCCGCCGCATTACGCGGATATCCTGCTAGTAATATATAAACCATAAATGACTTATATAATATAAGCTTTAAGCCCCACTTATAAACTTAACCAAACACCCCCAAGTAATGATGATGATTTGATGACATTTAATGCATTTAATGAGTTTCATATTTAATGGCTAAAATGTATACCAAAGACTTGATATATATCATTTTTTTTAAAAAGTCATAAAAAAAATCTTTCATGCAATAGAAAAAACCATAAAAAAATGATTTTTTTAATAGTAAAAAACTTTTTAATAGTTTTTACATTACATATGCTCTTATCTTATGTATGCCGATTCGATTACATAAGAAAAAAAAGGATAGATACAATGAACCATATAAGATTTACGCGTTTCATATTCGTCAAAGAGATCTTTGAATCCTAGGTGTAAAGGCTGATGAGAGTCTTTAAATACACAAAGTATGATTAGTGATTCAAACATAATCTGACAAAAAACCAGATTGTTTTAATATAAGAAAAAATGTCATAGGATATAGTTAGGCCATAAAGGCAAACTTAATGACGTGCCAAACAATATAACCAAAACATGTCATTAGTTAATGAAAATAATGATTAGTGAGAAAATAAGCTTGTCATTATTAGAGGATAGATATGACTCAAACCCGACTATTAAGTCAGGTCTATAATCATTTAGTACTTATAAATAAGGACAAAATCAAGGTGAGTTTTAGGAGATTCCGGGACATCTATAAATTTTTGTTACATAGTATTTAATTTGTTATAAAACTTTATTTTTGTTAAATTTGTACTAGAGCGTTGTTTGTGACATTATACACCTTATTATAAGTGTACATGGTTGTTTTGTCTCATGATTTCATCCCTGCTTATAAGAGTACATATGATAAAACTCTAACGGATCAAGCCCACAAGTCGCAACCAGACATGAGCCAAGTACCTCATGCCGTCTAATTGTCATACGTATTAGAATTGTACTCGCTAAATCTTAGAACCTGTCGAAAAACCCTAATACTTATTAAGATTAGACGTAATAACAACAACCATCATATGTCAGCCTTTCGGATATGCGTGAAGGCGTGAAGCCTTAATACACCACAACCAACCCGTGTGATGTGTTTGTTGGTTCTAGGGATGTTCATCTGTTTGGTTTTCGCGTTTGTGGGTTGTATAGTTCAGATTAATCGGTTAAAAATTTTCAAAGTTAAAACCAAAATCAAACCAAATCAATTATAGTATTGATAAAATTAAACCATAAACCAAATTAGAATTCGGTTTGGTTTTGATTTAAACCAAGAAAACCAAATTCAAGTAAACTCCAAATATAATGTAGAGCTCACAAATAAAAACCTAAATTTTCATGTAAAAATGATAAATTATAAGCTTTTAAAAGTGCTCAAGTAATCGACAAATTTTTAAAAAAAATCTAAAAGCTTTAGAACTTAACACAAATCTTCAAAGTTTACTTCATATAGGAATTTATATGAATAAAGTACGCAAACTCCTGCTCAGTTGCTCGGGATATACATCAATGTTTAATCCAGTGAGCGATTTGTAACTATTTAGGATAATAAGATATAAGATATGTATATATAGTTAAAATGTTCATGTGTATTGAGTTATTCAGTTTTTTTTGGTTTGGTTTGGTTTTATTTTTGTTAAACCATAACTAAACCAAACACCAATTAAATACTTTTGTTCGGTTTCAAACTAAACCATAAACCAATTAAAATTTTCGGTCTGGTTTCATATAGTTACGATTCAATTTACTTTTCGATTTGTTCGGTGGCAAACCAAACACTGAACACCCTAGTTGGTTAAGTGAGTCTAAAGTAAGAAAAGAGTCGTACATTGTTTAAAACTTCGAATAAAATTATATGCTTGACAAAGTTTTTGGTTTCTAAGAGAATATTCTTGTAGCTCTAGATTGAAACCGTGAATGGCACATTGCTTGAATTAAGCTCATTTGATTCCTTAAACTTTAATTCATCAGTAACTAGCAGGGTACCCGCGCGATGCAGCGGCGGGTACCCTGTGACTAATCGGAGAAATGTTAAAAAATGATCCCGGTCAGGCCTGGTCGCTTATTTGCATAGGTTTCGGTCGATTTTCTTCAGTTTTCGATTAAACTTGTTGATCTGGTCCGAATTTAAAATCATATGTACCACCAACTTGTAAGTTATATGAGTTTTTTATGCTTTAATAGTTCTATAATATGTACAATATTATTTATTTTAGATGTATTTGTATAATATTATTAGTTAGGATGTTTAACATATTAATTTATGTATACTTGTAACATATGTTTTATAACATATATTAGTTAAAATTAATTCTAAAAAAGTGATGGTAATGGTTATTTGACTTGTATAATATGTTTTAAACTTATATTACTTAAAAATTTGTTGATGAGAGAGTGCATAAAATGGTTTATAAACCATGTTTAATTTTAAATTTTGTATTACTTAAATTTAATGAGGAGATAGTGCATAAAATATTTTATAAGAAAGTATGATTAATGTTAATTTGTTTGTACTTATAAATTATAGTTTATAATGAGTATTAATTAAATTTAAATTATAAGAGACATTTAATGTAAGGATGGTTTGTAACATAAGCTTTATAAATTTATTACTTACACTTAAGTTTTGTACATTTGAAGATTGTATTATAAGTTTTAAAAGTTGTATTACTTAAAATTAAATGAAGAGAGAGATACTAATCTCTTTTATATGTAGTATAGATAAATAATAACAATTCCTATTAAAACACTCTAGATACATAGTACCACAAAGATTCATGAAAAAAAAAGAGTAATACATCCTTAAAAGTTTTTTTTTATGCCATATTCCGCTCATACGAGTCGTTTTGTAAAAAAAGACTTTCTGAATGGAATAAAAAGAACTTTGGTTCACCGATCGCTTCCTTAAAGACGGTGTTAGGACAATTTGTGCGAGAACACTTTCTGATGTCGAATTTTAAAAATCAGCGAGAAGTTCCTCACTCTTGTTTGATTCGTCTCAGGTTGACTGACAACCTTGACTCGAGCGGAAGTGTGATGTGTCTGGAACTTGAGATCGTAAACCCTCTTAGTGATATGATGATATCGCTCTTCATAGTTTTAATCGATTTGGTCACACGTCACGATATGCCATTACAAATGAAAATGCTCGGCTTTGATGTTGTATAAACGAACTCTGTTTAAATAATACGCCTCTACATTCATAAAGAATTAACTTGAAAATTTTGTTCCAATTGCAGGAGCTATATCATATAGTCCAATTGATCTTTAATTGATTATCTTGTTAGTATAACTTAACAAATTTGATTGTATGGATAATATTCAGAATTTCATAGGTCTGGTCTTTTTCTTTATATGGACTAATAGATGGACTGATGATCCAGTTATATGATATGCTTTCAAAGCCCAATAGCTGTATGATTGCTGGATTCTTGCAAAGATGAACTTCAGATAAACAAGCCAGAAATCTTAATATCATAAAGTGAAGATAAATGTAAACCCAAAATTTAATAGACCTCAATGAATAAAAGCTATGTTCAAAAAAAAAAAAAATGAATAAAAGTCAAATTTAATAAATATTCAATGAATAAATTTATAGCTATTCATTTTTTTCATCCAAGTAAAAAAACATACTTATTGTCACTTTTTTAAAAATAAAATATCTTTTTTTTTTTTTTTTTTTTTTTTTTTTTTTTTTTGGTAACCGTGATTTTCGACTCATTGGCCGACTAATCCACGTGGTTTGAGCCTACCGCCACACAAACTCAAACCAGGTAAAGCCCTCCCTTTTTAGGAGGTTGGCGTGGCCACTTCAAGGTTGTTTAAACCTAGTGGGAATTGAACTTGAGACCTCACACACTAAATCATCAAACAATTAGAAAATATACCATCACAATGAGTATTTTATCACAATAAGTATTTTTTTAATCTTTCAGTAGGGCACTTCGATATATATAACTTTTTTTTTTACTTTTTCTAGTGTACGTTTGAAAAAATAAGTGTCATTTTTCCGAAAGCACTAAAAAATTCAAAAAATAGTTCGTCAAAAGTACATGGAAATGCCACTTTATAAAAAGATGATTTAATTCCGTCAGCGATTAACGGTTTGTGATATATTTAGTTTGAATAAAAAATATAATCGAGTCTTTTTAATTTATAAATATAATAGATGATCAAAATTGATTCATTTACACTTTACTAAGATTTAGGGTAAAACGCAAAAAACGTCCCTAAACTTTGTGAAATCCGTAAATATGCCCCAGAGTCCAAACTACAAGCAATTTTTTCCCTTGAACTTTCATTTCGTATGCACTTTTCCCCCTGAGTCATCAATTTTTGACTTTTCCTAACGTTCTGCCATTAACTCCTACACGTGCCTGGCACGTGAGGTATAATCGTCATTTCCCGTTCCACCCCATCTCCCCACCTTCCATGAGATTGAAAAAATGTCCCTGAATACTTTTTCAACTCGAAACTTCTACGATACCCCTCTAAAGCCACATTTCGGGCATGCAAAAAGCGTCCTCGAAACTTTGCCCCTAGAATTTAATTTTCGCGAATAAACATTAACTCTTGATATCCATTGTCAGTCACACTTTCAAGGAATTAAACTATCCTTGACTGTTCGTGAACAACACTAGATTGATTATAGGGTATAAATAAGCGATCCTCTAATCTCATTTGAAACACACACTTCTACTTTTTTACCTTTAAGAGTTATAATCATCCTAAACTAATCAATGACAAACTAAGAGGCGGCTTCAGGGAGGTTGGTTTTGTGCGACATATTGGCAGGGGATGCAAACTCCTCTCGCATGGAGAGGCAACTTTTGTCCAGTTTACTAGAGAAACATAATCTTGCTTATTCGAGAGACCTTCAGGTCCTCATCGAAGAGATTCAAGAGAGGATGAATCATCGTAATCTCTTGATCAATGAGCTTAGCATTCTCACTGGCTGTATACCAGCGGTAGAAGTGACGGTAGAACTGAAGGACGCTCGTGAGCGCAACGAAGACATGGCTGCGGAGTTGAATGAGCTGGTGATAGCAGCCCGACGTGCTGCAACAGCAAACACCATCTTCATGACTAAGATGCTTTCACGTCTTAGTAAATAAAGACGAGTGTTTCTTTGGCTGTTGTATTATTAGTTCAATATCTAATGTAATACTTATGTTTGCACTAAATAAAATGATATTGAAGTTAGTATGTTTTTGTTCTTGCTAAAGGGGTGTTTGGATGTGCTTTTCATAATTCGTTATCTTATTTCATTATCTAATTTTTCACAAAGTCAAAAGTCAATTAGATATCCAAATAGGTCCAGCCCATTAGATTTAAGGTATTGGCCATATAAATAAAACCGACAGTTACAACATCTTTAACAAATCACAATAAACCCTACTTTTTATTCATCAATGGCGGATTTTGGAGAGAATCTGGAATAGGGATTCAATGTTCTTGAAATTAGGATAGAAAAACTAGAAAAGATTTTTCAAGCAGCAAATGAGCGATTGCTAGTGAATAAAGGTAAACATTTCATTAATCAATATAGGGTTTTGATTAAAAATGCGTTGTTCCAAACATTCTTTTTAAAAATTCATTTTTAACTTAGACAAATATCTTAATTGCAGAAGTTATAACAATTGACTGGGACACCGACACTGAAAATGATCTAGTTAGGCCGTGTTCAACTTCCAATAATTATAAGGCTAAATTGAGGTCGAACAAGAAACATCAACAATCAACAACATGTTGTTCCAAGGAAAAAGTCACCTGTAATAAGAAATTGCATCTTTGGGTTTGCGTCTATGACGACATGGGACAAAATTGTTAAGAAGGAATTTGGAAATTCCTAAACAATCTATGTTAAAACTAATGAAAATGTAGTCGTGAATCTTTTGTTTATGTTATGATTGGGTTGTATTGACATTTCGACTTTTTTAAGTCAAACTTCTTTAAATTGATGAACTGTGGCTTATTCTATGGATTTTTTTGCTTATTTGTTACTTGTTTGAGCTTATTCTTGACTCCCCATAAGTAGAACGCATGTGGGGGTGCCTTTCTCCAAAAAGAAAATTAAAAAAAAAGTGAAAAAAGTATAGCATTGGTTTCGAACACGCGACCTATCGATTGAGGAAGTATGTGCCTTGCCAGTGTGCTATACCTATCTTGTTACCATTTTGATACTAACACTTATTTAAACATTCTTTTATTTCCACCAGCTTTAATAAGCCGTGGCTTATTTCAACTGTTTCTGGCTTATTTTGTTTAGCTTTTTCATTCTTTTCATTTTTCCTAGATATTATTTAACTTTTAGGATTTTTTTTGCTAGTTTTATATTTTTCCCTTTCATAAATTATTTTTAATTCAATTTTATTTTTCTGTTTTTTAGAAAGTCAATAAAAATAGTAATTTTGTTTTTAAAATTTTTAAAAACTACTTTTTAGCATTAGAATAATATAATTAAGATTTACAAGTCATAAAATATTTGTTGAGACTTTTTCTTTATTAGTTTTGATTTTATGTCTTGTATTAGACTTTAGAATTAAATAATTAAAAAGTTTTCATTAATTTGTATAAATTTGCCAACTAATGAACATAGCAGTTTCACTGATTTAGAAAAATAAGTCATTGTTGTGCAAATTATAAATAAATCCTAAGTAATATAAATAAGATTGAAAAATCAATAAAACCTTTTTAAAACTATTAATTTAATTATTATTTAATTTTAAAGTCTAATACAAGACATAAAACCAAAAATAATAAAAAAAAGTTTCAACAAAGATTAGTGCTCCTCACCCGAGGATCACTCTCTCCTCTGCACTCCAAGAGTGATCCTCGCCCCAGGATCCCTCTCTCCGTCGGCTTTCTTTTGTGTGCCTGCAGGCACGTCTACCGCCCAAGTCCAAGTTGGTCGGTAGAATAGTCTCACCCCCCTCTTACAGTGGGGTTCGACGGTTTTAGTTGCCTCCCTGCTAAAAAAAAAGAGATCGCACTTTCAGTGCTTGCCGGAATTGCGTAAGTGATCAGTAAAATCCATCTAACTAGGTAGCTCGGCCAAAACGCCATGCGGTGTCTTCCGAGCTGCAAGTCCGGACGGGATGATGAAGACTATCGCCCACAATTAGAACCATCTAAAATAACGTATATGATGGATCCATTACGAATGTATCGTCCCAGAAGACCATCACTCTGGTTTCACTGATCGAGCAACGCGGTTATTTCGCGGACCTTTCTGTTCCTAGTTAAAGTGTAGGCCTTTTGGACTTAAGCTGGGATTTGGTATTTCTAGGCATCGTCTGTACTTAACAGTTCCCTTTAGTGTAGTTTCCCGGAGATATCTGATCTGGATTCTTTTTTTTATTAAAAAAAGAAGAGTCTGGATGAATGAGAAGAAAAAGGTAGTTTACTTGCTTAGTGCTTGTGCGCTAAGGGAAGAAAGATCGAAAAGTCGAAACTTTCGAAAGCGCACTCACTCTTCTCAAAATCTATTAAGAGAAGAAAGATCTACGCTACGAAAAGGAGCGAGCGGAGAGAGCATAAAGAGCTTACTTATAAAGTACGAGCTTAGAGCCTTGCGTCACTCTGGTATGCTAATCACTTCGTTGTACGACTCTGGAACGGTAGTCGCTTAGTGCGACAACACTATGGGATGCAAAGAAGCTTCGTCACCCTTCTTTAGTTGCTTCTCCTTTTTTCATCGAGATTGGGTTGGTGTTTAGTGTACCGCTTGTCTAGCCTATGCGAAGCAAGCGAGTACAAGATCGAAAAGAATGCGTTGCATGGAAAAGTGAGATGTCCAAGATATTAAGAACGAGGGGAAGAATCGACGAGGAATCTAGACTAGAGAGGAATATAGAACATCAAATCGTGAATGAAAAAGAAAAAGCGTGAGGAGAATTATCAACTCGAGATGTTAGAAGGTGCAAAACTAATAGGGGTCGGAGTTGCTACAACTGCTTCAGCGGGAGCTGCTATCGGTATTGGAAACGTCCTTAGTTCCTTGATTCATTCCGTGGCTCGTAATCCATCATTGGCTAAACAATCATTTGGTTATGCCATTTTGGGCTTTGCTCTAACCGAAGCTATTGCATCGTTTGCCCCAATGATGGCCTTTCTGATCTCATCCGATTTCCGATCAAAGAATCAAAGAAAGAAGGTTTCAGTTTCATAAAGCAAGCACCTCTTTCCAGCCTTAGTCAAATAGCCACCGGAGGCAAGGGGGCGCAGTTCTTAAACAGAAGAATGGCGATAAAGAGGAAATGATTCAAATTCAAGAAAAAAAGAGTCGAATTGTAAGTCAAGTAAGAAGGAAGGAGGCTAGCCCCCGAAAATGCTCCGCGCCTAGGTTCTTTTGTCGTTGGGGCTTGCACCTTGTGACTCATTCATTCGGTCGAGCGTTCCTCGGGCGTCTATCAATCCTGAATCACAGGCCGCTCTGTCATTGTCTGATTTTTGGTTGTCTGATCACACTCGAAATTATGTATCTACTTATCATATTTTT